>CM076569.1:584342466-584847130 GCA_034641835.2 Pinus albicaulis
GCCTTCAATATTTTATTATAAAGAAAACATCTTACAACTTATGTACTGGCGTAGAATCATACCAGTACGCAGGCACCCACCTGCAGAAAGGTACAACCTTCTCTCGTTTACCATCCTATCCTGGAAGGGAGCTACAACCCCCTACTCTCGTTTACCAGCCTCACTTGGAAGGGAGCTCCGACCCCCTGATCTCGTTTACCAGCCTCACCTGGAAGGGAGCTACAACCCCCTGACTAAAGGCTACAACCCTCAGCACCACATTGGACCACGTTTCATCAATTTTCACACTGGATCCAAAGCTTCCTTTAGAACACAACTTGCAGGCCACGTTTCATCATATTTTCAGACTGGACCCACTCCATACATTTGAGCTCAATCATACATCATCAACCGATAGCAGTAACACAACAGAACAGATCAAACATTTGATACTTCATACTTCAGCAAACCCTAATCTTCATACACGCTTCCCTTTCACTGATCCTGCGTATATACGCGCCTTCGACCATACAAACCTGCGTATACTTCTGCACATTACAGAACAGCCCATACGTGCTTTCTCTTCATCAAACCCGTGTACATTCGCTACTTTTTCTAGAAAAATCCGCGTATGCCTTGAGACATACTCTTTTCATCATGTTCTAGCACATACTGACATTCCTTCCATCATTACCTTCTGTACTCATTGTATATACATCAGATTTACATCATTTAACAAGTTCATCAAGACATATTCCATTAGGGACAACTTCATCAAGTAGGTTGCCATCATCTTCATCAAGTGAGTTGCCATCAAGGACAACACTCAGCATCATATTGCCAACAAAAACTACTGAAAAAATATAAAAGTGTAGATCTGGCAATTTCGGACCTCAGATGATGTCGGGATTTTAGATCCGAGCTCTAAGATGAATACCCAATATAACCCAGAAGGGATTTCCAAATCTGAAAATCTTCGAAAATCACCCTCTTAGGCCCTACAACATATGACTGTTGTGTATGCAGATCTAAAGCATAAACTGAATATATGATGGCTTCAATAATGTACAATCATCTCAATGCTTGAAGGGTTGGTCTCTTTACTAGATCCTCAAGCTAGAAGCTCAAGATCTAGCTCCTCCTTCCTCCTCCACTGAATGCAGATGCTGAATACACAACAACTAAGTAAACTGTGATGTCAAGGATGGAGGCTCTATAGCCTTATGCTAGATGCTACAATGAAGCTCAAAAATGATGGAAATAATGTGCCTAAAGTGAGGAGATGGTCCCTCATAGGATTTCCAGCTAAAATACTAGAAACTTCCCTCCTCCAATAGATCTACAAGACTGAATTGCACAATCCCTTGGGGAATTTATACTGCTTGGAGGTGTTTAATGTTGGCATGAATTACCGATATGAATATGTTTCTCCCGGAAGACTGATCTTGAAGAACAAGGTGAAAGGATGAATCCTCCACTCATTACCTAGCTGAAGTGCTAGAAACAACCTCCTCCTCTTAAACCCTCAAGCAGGAATGCGTAATTCCTTAGACTGATTGTTCATATGAGAGTCACTGAATGTGGAATCAATGCTTGATTATGTATGTCAGTTCAAAGAAAACTTCCCAGAGTAGGAACTCGAAGTCCCCTATGGGTAAGGGTGAGATTTCTACTCGGAAACACCCATGTGCTAAACAACACTATAGACTTAGCTAAACAGCTAAAGCGTGCATAGATATGTCAAATGAAAAATCCATATCTAAAAAAATCAATAATCTAAATCTAATCATGCATTATATTGCTGCCTTCATCTCCCTTATATGGTTTGTGAGCCTTCCATAGCCCTGGCCCACCTCATAACTGCGCTTCACATGTGGCCACTAGCCTCCATGAAGATTGTGTTGTCTCTCCATGTTCTCTACCATCTCTACATTTAATTCCCACTCTCTCCATCATATGTGAATTAGATGCATAACTTCCTCCACTATTTCATCATTAGTGCTCTTTGATCTTACTTTTAATGCACCATGATCTCATTTGAATTCCTCCATGATCTCCATGATACTATCTTTAATAATGCATGACCTCCACTCCTTCTTCATTAAATAGTTGCTCCACTACTCCATAAAGCATATGTACTTATAAATTATCCATATACACACATTAAAAGTGGATTTTATTCATCTATGGGGTTTATGGGTACCTCGACACTATAAGGTGCTACTAGAGCATTAATAGTAGAAGAAAAATTTTGAGGTCAACTATTTTGTCTATGCATCCGTGGTCAGTGGGTGGTTTAGTGGATGACTAAATCACTATGGTTCTTACTGCTAGAGGGATGTTGATAAAACACTTGGACAATGGATTCCAACTCTTGAACTGAGAAATACAAAATATGAACCTTTGATGTGACTCCTATGAACTATCTTTGAGGCCACTAGACTGTGTCTAAGTCTAAATGGTCAATGGGAGGCTCAATAAATGAAAAAATAAGTGTGGTACTTATTGTATAGTTGTTAACCACCTAGATAGGGAAACCAGAGTCACAGTGGTTCTTTTTGGAGAGATTTTAACCACTTGGATAATGGACTGCAGACCCTTGTGGTGCTTGTTATGAAAAGACAATAATAAATCACCTAGGAAATGGATTCAGCCTCTTAAACTGAGCAATACCTCATCTGGACCTTAGGAAAATCCATGTGATTGAAATAAAAGAAGTAATTGATTCACTATGGTGCATATTGCTAGAGTATAGTTTAGAAATGACATGGATAGTCGACTCCATATCTTGAGTATATACCAAGAATTGTTGTAAATTTTCCCTTTATAATCATCCCCTAAATTTTGGATCTAGCTTGGGGGTGGTCAGATGTAAGAAAGTTGCATTGTGACTGGCCTATGGTTGGGCGGAGAGTGCAAAAACCTCCTTTAGTTGATATTCATATTAACATACTCATATAATATTAATATAGTTTGTCTTGAGTTATGAATTATAATTTTTTATGAATGCACATGTTTGGTATGGGTCCATGGATATGCATGAATGTTGTTGAATACCAAACTGGTATAGGACTTTATTAAGCTCATACTCATTATGACGTTCTATATGTTGAGAAAATAATAAATGACTCGATATTTTTTATTTGTATTGTGATTATGGCTAATATATTAAATTTTGAGCAATGGTTATTCCATTAGTACGTGATAGTAATGGTTATGAAACAATGGGTCTGTAATGGTAGCTCTCTTTGAGCAACTGGATGAACTTGTGCCACCTATTAGCTAATGGGTCGATTAAATTCTTGGGTATGTTTAATCACCATGCATCAAGGCTATTGAGTTATACATGGATGTTGGACCAGATTCACAGAGAGAGGGTGAGAGTGGTCACATCCCTCTTTCTTCCAACTGTGTCTTTTCTTGGAAATGGTGTCATTCATCATTGAGCCAAGGATTTAATTTCCATAAAGTGTTGTGCTAAGAAGAATAGCTACCTCCAAGACCTCTTTGTGCTTTGCTACCTTGACTTGGGCATGCTGAAAAGAACTGGTCAATCTGACCATGGTTCTAGATGAGGAACCTTCTCTTCAGCTATCACCCAATGAAAAAACTGTCAACATTACCATATTGTGTAATGGGTGTGTCAGTGAAGAATGGGTCAATCTGGTTGTGGTTCCAAAGTGGAGCCTTGTCAACACCCATCACTCAACATCACGAAGCCTTGTTCCTTGCTATCCTTTGTGAAGATGGAAAAAAAATGAGGAGTGGGACAACCTAGCCATGGTTATAGAGTGAAACCGTCTGGCCACTACCCACCTCCATGACATTTGTGCATTGTTGAAGTTCCACAAAATCGACATAAATGGAAGTTAGGTTGACTTGGCCACAGTTCCAATGTGGTAATATTTCCCAGTAGAATATTTCCAATTGCCAAGTTCTTATAACTTGTTACCCTACAACGTGTTGGCATGTGAGGGATTGGATGATTTGTCATGATGTGAAGGTAGTTTTCCATTGAGTAAGGGATTGTGGGCCCCACGGTAGTGACCTGGAAGTGACCCCAAGGCCTAGTGGAGGCCACATCAGTGCCATGTCGTGCCCTTGGAATGGCATGGCCCCTTTTTAAGAGGAAAAAAAATACTAATGAGCACAACTATTGATCGAGGACTCAGATTGGGATAAATTTTATATCGCCAAAAATCTCTCCACGACATGGAAATTATGGTGGTATCAGAATTAAATTATGAAAAATTGAAAAAATGAAGTTTTTGTTAATCCCATATTCATAAAAAACCTTGAATACCGAGTCAACCAAGAAATTAACACCTTCCATAACCTGTGAATCCATGAAGGGGGTGGAAGGGTGTTGTTATAGAGTGGTACCAGAGCATAGGTTCAACACTATACCTAAGAATCTCACACTGAACGTATATAATTTCATATGATATTTTAATTATTATATATTCTAATTTTTTATTTTTACTTGATGTGGTTGCTAACATTGATAGAATGTTGACATGTACTTGCTATAGCATGCACTGTTGACATCGGTTTTGATTTTTTGAATAGTTTCATATTATCAACTTTAGTCTTGACGGGAAAAAGGTGATAAATTACTATATTCATGTGATATTTAACTAAAAACAACATGTGTGTATGTGTATTACAACAAATAAGAATATACTTCAAAAATAAATAAAAGAATGAGTAACATAATGGTATAGGAAAACATGCTCAAGTCCTATCATAATCAGGAAAAGGACTCAGTTGCGAAAAAGTCAAAGGAAAATTCCCATGAATGGATGAATACACTCATGAGCTTAAGAGATTATATGAGAATTATAAAGGCAGATAAATAAAATATTGTTAGAGCACAAGAAAGGACAACATAGGTGAATAATGCATCGATTTTGCAGAGCTTATCGGATTTGAAATACAAAAGAAACACCAGCTTGGTGAAAAATATTTAGGTAGACATCAATCCAAGAAAATTCCATCTAAAATCCAAAAGTGAGAATTGGAAACCAATAGGCCAAGAGGAAACAAGATAAGGAAAAGGCATAGGAAATCGTGAAGACACAATTATGGGATAAGCCCCACTCATCATTATGGAAAGAGAGTCAAGAAACCATGATCAATTGTCTAATGTTGCAACCAGAAAACACCGCCAAAAAAGGAGAAGTGAGAAGATCTCAATATTGGAAGAGTTCAAGAAAGAAAACCCCACTAAATTTTATGGAGAAATTAAGAAGGTGGAAGAGGCAAAAGCCTAACTATTTGGATAAATAAATACTTCAGAGTGACTACTATGAAAACATGAAGGCTAGAGTAGGCATTTTCATATTTAAGGGAAAATTTGATATATGGATGTAAGATTTGAGAAATTTCAAGGCCGTTAGAGAAAAGGAACTATTGTGGATAAAATTTGAAATAATTTTCGCGAGAAGTACATGTTTAAGAGTTACTATGAAAATAGAATTAAAGAGTTCCTTGAACATAAGATAAAGGCACTTCCCTTGGATTATTATACTAACATATTTTTGGTTTTATGAGATATGTGCCATATGTTAAGTACAAGAAGTTGAATATTTAGAGATACCTCAGTAGGTTACCCAATCCTACCATGATAGGATTGAGTTTGATGAACCAAGGACATTGGAGGACACCATTCAAAAGGCTAAGTATTGTTATTATCAACATAAGAATAGGGTGGAATTCTAAATGGACTAGAAGAAGAGAGACAAAATTAGTTTTAAAGGAAAATGACCAAAATCCTTAGGACATAAGCAAGGAGGGAATTTTTTTGATTTCACCACTCTTGCCATAAGTGACTTCCAGTGAAATTTCCCTATTGTGAATAGAGAGAAACCCATTAACACAACAAGAGAAGAGGTCTCGAGGTTTAAGAACAAGTCATTATAGTGTTAGGGATGTGGAGAGAACCACTTGCGGAAATATTGTCCTCACCAACAACAAAAAAACATGAGGTTGCATATTTTCTAAGAGGCATTGATGTTCAATGATGTAGCTCACAACGTACCTCGAATTTACATGACATTAGAAAATAGGCGAGTAGATCATCAAGCCTTGATGATAGAAATGGAAGGTATGATATCCAACCATATTGTTTCAATTTTAATTGATACAGGTTCGAATTTAAGTTATATCAGTCCAAAATTTACATAATTATGCAACTTGCAAAGTAAACCCCATGTGAAGTCATGGTTGGTGCAACTAGTCGCAGGAGTAAAAAATATAGTGGTTGATTGAGTAGAACCATTCTAGCTAGAGGCAAGAAACATACCTGTTGGGTCACTAATTTGTATTATTATTATCACTTCTTAACATCCATTTCATCCATTTCAAATGTTCTTTTATCACATTATTTGTCATAATTTATTATATAATTCCATTTTTTAATTATTTATGCTCTTTCGGATAAGTAATAATTGTTCTCCTTTCTTTTAATAAATTAATGATTATTATGCATGATTTTTCAAATGATGGTTTATTAATAAATTCGTTATAACATCACTCTGGATTTTAGCCTCCAAGATCTCTTCCAGATTGCAAATTTGATCTTCAGCTGATAATTAAATATTCCAACTTAGAAATTCATTGGGATAACAAGAGATAGTTTTGTGTTGAACATTTTGGGAAAATGAAGAAGAATCTTGAAAATCAGAAACATGGGTTTTGTGAAGAACGGACCAAATTAGTTTTATGTTAAGATTTTTTCCCAAATTCTGTCTTGATTGAAAGAAATGAAAGGTTCTTCGAAGGAAATATTCGCATATTTTCTTTTGTGGCCATTTTCCAAACTGCCCCAATTGGAATTACCAAATTCGACTTGTGCCAGCTGAATCATGATGGAAAAATATTTCAGATCTCATCTTGCTTATTGAGATTTTGTAATCATTTTTTTCCCTTTGTTGTTTGTATATTTAAAAGAAAGAAATCATAGAGAAAGGGATATAACGCATATAGGGTTGACTATGCAGGGAATGGAGATGTGTAACAGAACATTTCATTAAGTTAATGCAAGTTATCTTTTTTCCTTCTTGTGAAATTGTGAATACATTGCAGCCCTGATCAGGGAGTTGGGCCCACTCTCCTGACCAGGTGTTGTGTTCTTTTTGTGTGTGTGTTAATCTCATTTTCTGTTTTGTATATTTCTTAATTATTGTGACAGTAGATGTAATTGCTGAAATCCTTATTTGTTGTGAAGGTATTGCAAGTTTTACAATTCATTGTTGTTATTCTTTCATTGTTGTTACAATGATTTGTTACTTTACTTAGTTCATCGAATCCACGATTAACATAGAATTGTGTTATTGTCATTTGCATGTATTTTGCGCATTAGCCTTGCAATAACCAATGCACTGGAATTCATAATTAATGTGGGAAAGGGTTTGAATAATTATTCACACTTGGACACCAACATTTTGGCGCCATTGCCAGGGAGGCTAAAAAAGGTTCAAGAACACGATTCATATTGATCTAGGGATCAATCTCTCGTCCTAGGGAGAGAAATGTTACCCTGCTATAGGTCCTGAGCATAGTTGTTCTATTTTTATTTTTGATTGATTTCTTACGAACCAATCTCTAATCCTAGGGAGGGAAATGCTACCCTGCTCTAGATCTTGATCGTTAGTCATTTTTATTTTCTTTTCTTTCTGTTGATTTATTAGGGCCCAATATCTCGTCTTGGGAAGTGAAATGCTACCCTACTCCAGGTCCCAAGCTTAAGATCATTTCATTGATTTTCTTTATTTCTTTGTGTTTTAACACCCAATATCTCATCTTGTGGAGGGAATTTTCACCCTGCTCCAGGTCATGAGCTTTAAGAATTGTTTGAATTTTTTTCCTTCCTCTGGTTCTATGAACATGGATCTAAACAAAAAGGCAGAGGAAGACCCCCAAAACTCACATGATGAGGTCAAGGAAGAAAGCATCAACACAATCTGGAACCCAGTCAAGGAACTTCACGATGTGAAAAATATGGGAATTTAAGACTATATTGAAGGTTGGTTTCACTCTATTGTTTGCTTGCAACATCACTCCACACTTCAGCAACTCTTCGCACCATCCTTAACAAGGAAGTTGGTCTCTCATACCCATGTATTTATTAAAATACATTTTTCAAATATGGGTATATGCATACTTGAGGGCTTAATTCAAAAATGGATTCATTGGAAGTACTCTTATACGTAAATATATGTTATTCTTCAAACTAGAGTAGTATAGTGTAGAATATAGAATGAATAAAGACATAAATAAATAAATTTCTTTATATGTAAAAATAGTTGTTTTTGTTGCAACACGTTGCAACATCGGTGATCAATATTTGAATTTACATGTATGTAGATATATTATATTGAAAATAAAATTTATACAAAAACTCATATTCATTTTGATCACCTTCTTGGAAAAATTCTTTGATTATCATACCTTATGGCTTGCGAGCTTGATGAAAATTCTGGAAAAACAGTTGGGACAACCATGTTACGAGAGACCAAATGGGAATATTTTCAAAACCTGTTTCTTTCCTACGTAGCCCTTTATGTATAATTTCTAACCAAATTTGAATCACTTGATTTGGATTTGAAACGAAAAAATTATGACCAAAACAATGGCAGGATGTCTAGCAGGCAACTCAGGATCAGAGTTGGGACAATTTGTTTTTGGAGGCCTAAATGAATAGATTTTGGAAACCCGTTTCTATGGTATATTACCCTATGAATATAGTTTACAAGGAAATTTCAATCACTTTATTTTGATATTTTATGAGAAAGTCTACAATACTGACTGTATATCATAAATCAACATTTTTAAAAATTTGTTTTTCCGGTTGTTCACTAGGGTATTTGACCCATCAATTCTTATTTCCTTCAAAATATATTACTATTGGGGATAACTACATGAATATAATTAAATATCCAATTTGAATCAGTTTAATCCATCATCAAATAAAAAATTTATACTTAAAATATAAACTGTTGGTCTGAGACGGAAAATCGAAAATGACTTGTTATGCAGGTTGTTCTAAGAAAATTTAACATACCATTACATCGAATTTTTAAAACCTATTTCTATTGGAGACATCTCTCTAAATTCACATTTATTTGGATTTGGAATCACTCAAATCGGACGAAAAAAAAGAAGTTATGATTGAAACACTGTTGGTTAGTATGGTTGGCCACCACTCTCACGTAGGTAATAACTTACTTGTACTTTGTTATTTTTTTCCATAGATTTGTTTTATAGAGTAACTACTTGTTTCTTTTGCATATTTTTTGGATTAGGAGAGACTGATCACCTCTCTTCTTCCATGATTTCATGTTTTATTGTAGGTAGACACTCAATTTTTTTGTAGGTCCCAAGAGAATAAATGAGGTCAATTTATGAACAAGTGATTCTTGAAGACAACGATAATGAAATAAGAAAATTTTCAAAGACGCTTCCTCGCATAGAGAAAACATGAATACTTTTCACCAATTAATGGATTTATAACATGAGAAATGGGGAATTGATTTCTATTTGAAGATCCAAGTCATTTCCCAAAAATCATTTTTCCATTCATTCACCATTCACAGACTCATGATTCCCTTAGAAAGCAACATTGCTACAAAAAAAATCATAAAAATTGTAACTTAAGTTATTTATTTTTTTATTAGTTTTCAATAAAGAGTCGTTTCCTTTTTTATTTCTCTTATGTTTTTATGCTTCAAGTATTGTTTACTTCAAATTCACATATTTTTTTGTTTCTTCTCAAAATAAAAGAAGCGAGTTTTTAAGTTTCACAGTGTTGTTACTCCGGAAAATTCTCTAAGTTTCCGGTGTTGTTACTCCTTTGATGTTGTTACTCCTCCGATGTTGTTACTCTGGAAAATTTTCTAAGTGCTCGATGTTGTTACATCTTCGGTGTTGTTACTCCTCTAATGTTGTTACTCTGGAAAATTTTCTAAGTGTCCGATGTTGTTACTCCTTCGGTGTTGCTACTTCGTAAAATTTTCTAAGTACCCGGTGCTGTTACTCCTCTGATGATGTTACTCCGGAAAAGTTTCTAAGTGTCTAGTGTTGTTACTCCAAAAAAATTTCTAAGTATCCAGTGTTGTTACTCCTTCGGTGTTGTTACTCCTCCGATGTTGTTACTCCTCTAATGTTATTACTCCTCCAGTGATGTTACTCCATGGTGATATTTTTCTAAGTACTTGGTGATGTTATTCCTCTAGTGTTGTTACTCTGACAAGGCAAGTCACCAGGTACGTCCTCGACCGAATCCGTGGATTTAATTGGTATTTTATTTATGACATGACCAACTATGACCAATGACACTCATAATTTAGTTGGGGGTATGTCTCGTATTTAGTAAAAAGGATGATTATAATGGTAAGTCTTGTCAGGAATGATTCACTCTTAATTCCTCATTATTTTGTAAAGTGACTAATCCTCCTTCATGTAACCTTTCTAAAATCATTCTTTTTCCCCTTTCCCTATTATTACCTAAGTCATGGTTGTTGTTACCTCAGTCACAACAATTTTTGTTGGCCAATTTTCACATTGGATTCATCATGTGTAGGTCTTTCTGATTTGTTTTTCTCTTTGGTGAATGGGAAATAATTTTAATGGTCTAGGCCGTCTTCAAAATAACGATTAGGTAATCAATTTATCTTTGTTTATATATAAACATAATATGATTTTTAAGAAATAATTATACAAATATGATTTCATCATGCCAACTTTCAACTTTCCTAATTGGTCGACTCCCTATTATTGTAAAATTTATGATAATGACCACAAAATTGTATTTAAATATTTCCTTCATTATCTAATGAACTGTTCCTCGGCCCCAACCTTAGCAATGTAAAACATATTTATCCACAGTCATTTTAAGGTTATTAGTTTTCGAGAAGAAAAACTATAAATGTTGAAAATAGTTACTACACAACATTTTACGCCATCTGTAGCTCTTAAGGAGCAGACTTGTCACCCCATATATTAAGTAATATTTATTGATTAACAATAACCATAGTTGAATTTTAAACATAAATATTCAACTAGAGGATAGGAGGTCTCATCACGAGCCGAGCTACCATGATCATAGGTCCTAATAAAGTGACATTACCACTACTGGTCACCAAGCCACGATAATGGCCTTCGAGCATAAAAATGAAGAACAAGAAGTCTCATCATGAGCCGAATTTTTCACTTTTGTTAGCTCCCATGAATGGAATTGTTATTAACTGGTTACCCTACCAGAACAATGATATTTAGTTGACATCTAATGAAATTGAAAGGTTTTTGTAACTATGTACTCATTTCTAATAGATGGGACACTGGCATCTCAATGAGTTAAAAAGGCATCCTTGTTGAGGCTATGGATGCTTGCTGGCAGTAGTGGCTATGCCTATGGTATAGAAGTTAATTTAAACTATAATCTAATCGATTACCTTATTTTTTCAAAGCTAATTTCTGATAAAGCTAATTGTTGCATATACAAGGTTTCCAGAACTCATGGTTCATGGGGTAATATTTAATTAGTTCTTAGATGATGGTGGTTATGGTTTATATATATTATTGAGTTATAAATATTTACTTTACATTTCAGGGATGAAACTTTTAGGATATTTGATATTGGAAATTTTGTATCAACTAATCTATCGTTCCTTTATTCTACAAGTATCATATATTTAGCCAAAGATATTTTCTTTTCCCAATCAATCACCATTTATTCATAGCACAATTCTATTTTAATTGTGGGAAAGGGTTTGTAACCATTCACACTTGGATACCAACAACACCCACAACATAAGCCCTCAAATTTCTTTTGTTGGGTTCATATGATGTGCTGATGGGAATGGGCTAGATGGTAGACCACTGAGATAAGGTGGATTTCTATAAAAATTAGTAGGAATGCCTTAGCGATGAAGGATATGAACTAATGGTTCAAGGAGTAAGGAAGCTTGTCTTTGTCAAGAAGATCTTGGTGTTATAATTAAAGAGGTGTAGTCGAAAGGGATTTTCCTTGTATGTGGTCCAAGTGACCAATGTAGGAAAACAGGAGCAAGGCCAATGGAATCGAGATCACCTTATCCAAAATAAATTTAGTGATGTGTTTCTAGAAGAAATATTGGGATTTCCACACAAGAGGGAAATCAACTTCTCCATTTAGTTGATTCCTAGTGCAATGATAGTTTCAAAAGCTCCATATCTTATGGACATGCTAGAATTGGTAGAATTAAAGTTACAGCCAAGATAAATGTTGGATAAGAGGAATATCAGACCCAATGTGTCAACTTGAGGATCCCTAAAATTGTTTGTAAAGAAAGGGGATGCCACACTGTGACTGTGCATTGATTACTAATAGGTAAATAAAGCTACAATGAAAAACATGTATTGGATGCCCATAATTGATGATCTATTTAATCAAATGAGATGGGTTGGAGTGTTTTATAAGATAGATTTGAGATCTAGTTATCATTAGCTCTGAATTAAAGATGAAGAAAGTCACAAGATTGCATTTAGGAAAAGATATAGAAATTGCAAGTTTTTGGTGCTCCCATTTGGGGTCAAAAATTCCCCAACCACATTTATGTGCCTGATGAAAAACGTCGTCAACTTTTATTTCAAAAATTTTGTACTGGTCTTTGAGGATAATATCTTGGTTTACTAAAAAACTAGAGAAGGTCATGAAGATCATTTAAATGCAGTGTTGTATTTGATGAGGAAACACAAGTTGTACACCAAATTGATCAAATGTGATTTATTCCAATCACATGTTTAATACTTTGGTCATGTACTTTCAAGGGAAGGAGTGGCTATGGATCTCAAAAATATTAAGGCCATAATGGAGTGGCCCACTCCCTAAAATGTCACAGAGGTTACATCCTTTATTGGATCAACTCAAATTACTAATTGTTCATTTGATATTTTTCAAAGATTAGGAATCCAATCATAGCCTTATAGAGGAAGGGAGTCAAATTTCAATGGACTTCAAAGAACACAACTAGTTTTGAACAACTCTAAGAATTTATCACATGTGCACCTATTTTGAGGATAGTAGCCCAAGAAAAGGACTTCATAGTCTCGGCAGATGACTGTAAGAAAGGACTAGGCAGAGTCTTGATGCAAGAAGGACATGTGGTCTATTATGAATCAAGGAAACTAAATTAGCATGAGAAGAACTTTGTCACTCATGATTTGGAGCTTGCAGCAATAGTGCATGCACTAAAAATTTGGAGGCATTATCAACTTGGGAGGAAATTTGTGTTAATGTCATATCATTGAGATTTGAAATATTTATTTAACAAAAAAAAAAAATGTGAGGCAATCTAGATGGTTAGACATAATTACTGAGTTTGATTTTTAGATCAAGCATATTTAGGGTAAGGAAAAAAGAGTAGCAAATACATTTAGTAGAAGTCTACAAGTGGCTAAATTGGTAGTCATGAGCACTTTTGTGATTGAAATCAAAGAAATGATCAAAAAGGAATTCATACATGATGAGATTTTTCGGCATGTGAAGGAATGCTTATTGCAAGAACTAGAGGGAATAATTAGCAATAATTACAAGTTCACTGGCGATGGTATGTTTGTATTCAAATATAAATAGTGTGTGCCTTGTGTAACTAGCTTGAAGAAGCTCATAATGGATGAGTTTCATAAGATACCTGTTATACAGACAAATCTCTCTTGCGGACAAGAGCGATCTCCATAGTATCCTAAGGATATCTAGAAAAAAATAAAAAAAATGTAGACCATTTTCTCTAGACCATTTTGCTTAAGAATTACTAATTAACTATGGAGAGATGCTCCTACCTGAAGTCCAATGATTACTCGATCTTTAATCCAGTCGTTCTAGAAGGCATCGATCCAATATATAAGATCTGAAATCAAAGACAAGAAAACAAGATCAAAAGCATTTGCAAGATATGATAATTCAAAAGAAATAATCTACCTTAGTGATCAAGGAATCTAAGAATTAAATCATTCAAAAGATAAATGAACAACTCAATGAGAAAATAGAATCCATTTGTATTAACTTTGAATAGAAAAGAATAAACCTTACAACCTTGATGCGTTGATGTTTGTACAGGTTCTTCCGGGGTCCCGAATAGCCATTTTCCTTAGTTTGACAAGACTCCAACTCTCTGAATCAGCATAAGACTATGGCTATGAGTATGCGATCTCTCTCATGCCAATGATGTCAAATGTGGAGAGTATAATTTCTTTAGCAATTCTCTTCTACAAGCTAAGTAGTAAGTACCCTTGAGACTGAAACATGGTCTCAATTTATAGCATAAGGGAGGTAGTTTTAGCTCCAATAAGGAAGGGATAAAGCCCTCTCATGATGGGATTTCAGCTCCAAAATCAAATGGATATCTCCATTTATGAAGGGATAAAGGTTCATGAATGGAAGGGGTGAAGCTCGACCAGATAGCACTTCTAGAAGGCCCCAGCTAGGAGAAAATTCGACCGGCTGGGGCTTCTAGAATTTACTTTTCTCTTTATTTTACCTTTTAAGGGGGTCCACAGTTTTAATGAGTAGAACATGCGGAATGTACCACAGGTTTTATAGCAATAAACCTTGGTACCGCGGGAAATGAGTAGGAAAAGTGTGGAGTTAGGATTTTTAGGGTTTTAATAAGCTTTTTTCCCAATTCCAAGACTTGATTTAGGAACTTTATGATTTTGGACCTCTAAGGGAGCAATAAATAGGTAATTATGAACCCATATAGACAGCTAAATGTTATGGTGAAAAATGTTAGCGTAACAAATTTCCCCCTAAAGTGCGAAGTCTGAAGAGTTCTGAAGGATTCTGAAGAGTGAAGTGCTTTATCATTCCGAGGATTAGGCTACAGGGACACTGATTGAAACCTGGAAAAAACATTCAATGCAAGCATATATATATATATATATATATCATCGCTGAGGTAGGCATTCCATACTCAGATCAAAACTAACTACATGTTCTGATACATAAATGATTTTAGAATTACATTAATAGTAGACACAACATGGACACAACCATCTGTCATAAGCAATCTACTGCATGATGAATAATAAAACTCCTCGCAGCATGGATGGTAGAAACTAGATCCAGGGTATTGATTTCCGCTACCCAAACTAGCATGATTCTATCCATGCGATTGATTGTGTCAAAGTCGAACATGGTAGAAACCACTTGATTACCAGTTAATGATGTGAATTGTTAACAAGTGTGAGAGAAACCACCAATAGTGAAAATGGCTCTCAAAGTACTTAGTAAAATCTAGGAAGTGTCAATAAATGATTTGAAGTTGAACACTTTAAAGAATCGTTCGATGGAAGGTCAATGATGCAACCTGTCATCGAAGGCGAGAAATATTCCATTAGGGCATGCATGCAGATCCCAAGGTACTGATAGGATTCTAGATCAATTTTCTAAATGATGAGCTATCATCAATAGAAAGTGATCCGTCGTAGGAAAGCCCACGACATGAAACCATTAGATCAAGTTTTGAAGAAATATTTGCAAGGACTAACTCAGGAATGGTCAACGCAAATGGAGAAAAATGTTTGCAATGAATGGTTTATTGAACTAATCCCTTGAACACATAACGACACTGCATATGGTGGTGATTGACCTAAAGCTAATATCCATAAACTGGTTGAATATTTTCAATGTGGTTCGATTAACTATTTGGCCAAAGGATTTCCCCAACCCAAATATGAATGTGACAAAAGTGTCGTGTTCAAGAGTGGTATAATTTTTTTTTTTAAACAAAGTGTGACAACTGGATTCATTTTCTCTCTTTTCCCCCACCATTTCTGGCAAGTACCTCTTTATTTTTGACAAGCTTGAGGAGGATAACATTTGCTTGTAATGTAAGCTCATCCTTTGGATGAGTCCAATTTAGTATTATAATCGAACCCTAAGAAGGAGTGGTTCGTTCCTGTTTATAATTGGCAATTCCTTTACTGTTAAGTTTTAATGAGTCCAGTATATGTGAAACTCGGTGTTTTTCAGTTTTAGGGAGTCAGAAGAAAAACTTAAGAAAACTCTGTGGGTATACTTTTTCATAAATTTAGTCTCTCAAGCCCGAAAAAGGATAAAATAATGTAGGAGAGAACTCTATTGACTATAATTAGTCAACATATACCTTTTTCTTAAATACTCCATTTCAATCCGAAAAAGGGGTAAACTTATACTAAAGGGACGACTGTTCATGTCCTTTAATGAGTTCTAATAGTCAAGTACTCAGCGATATTTTCATGTTTATAGAGTCTAAAAAGGGCTTAAAAGAGAACTCTAGGGTTTCGTTTTTTCGTGATTTTTAAGAGCCTGAAAAAGCGATAAAAGTGTACTCTTCATCAAAATAATCCTTTTCACTTGATAAACCTGTTTTCTGCACATAAACTCGAAAAATTAAACATATATGTTTCTAATAAGTAAATTTTTTTGAAAAACAACTTTTTAAAGTGGAAAACAAATAAAATAATATTTTATTCGTTCAAAAAATATCATAAAAAGCAACTCAACAAAGTCATTTTTACCTTTTGTGTTCAGAGTTGAAAGTTGAGAGCTCTTGGAAAAAAACATCCCAGAGGTGATAACGGGATAACCAACCACTCAAATCAAAATCCGTCGAATCTAGGTAATCCACAACACTCTTCTCTTTATTTTCATCTGTTTACATTCTCTTTTTATGCTTTTAAAATCTTTTTTTTTTTTTGGGGGGATGGCTAAAATTTGCCACTGTGGTCCGCAGCCGCCCATTTGTTACCTGCAGACCCCGATAATTTTCCTAAAGGAAAATTATCGAGCTACCGCAGTTTATATGAAGGGTGCATGTGGGATTCCACATTGTCCCTATATATAAACTACGGGGGCATCGTAAGAAAATGAAATTGAAAAATTCTCTCAAAAATGGATAAAATGTTTTACTCTAATAGCTTCTAACCATTAAATGTGTCCATTTTCAGGTTATTTGCACAATTTTTGAGTGGCGAGAACGTGAACATGAAGAGATAGATGATATGGCCATGAATAATCCATCCATAATGCTTGTTTTGAGAGATTGCGGTTTATATAAATTCTAGGCCATTCAGGGCATGAGAGCACAGGTAGAGCTAATGACCTGGCTAGTGAATAAATGGGATGTTCAGGAAAAATTATTTATCATTGGAGATCAGAAGCTATAAATTGAGCTTGAAGACATTTACTTCCTCACCGGCTTACCCAAAAGAGGTGAACCAATCTCTTTGTTCGGAGCTAGGCAAGGTGGCCTGCCTATCGCTAGCTACAAACAAGAGTTCTGTAACGAGGAAGCTGATCCCAAAGACAACCGGATAGACATAAAAACTATCATACATCTTGATCTGAAATTAATTGCATTCACTGTTACCAGATTATGTGGGAGTGCAGCTCTCCACGTGGCTACCAAATCATAGATGCAGACAGCTGTTGAATACTAAAGAGGCACTATCTTCAATTGGTGTGAAGGGGTGTTGACCAATATGAAAGTTCAACCAACCAGAGAAAAGAACGCAAAGTTAAAAAACTTTGGATATGGCGCTATCTTGATATGCTTTTCTTTGGATATAATTCCATCTCTCGCCCCTCAGCTAATCTTTGTTGATCATTGTGAACTCAGAGAGCCTCGCATGGTGCGCTGGGTTGCACTGATGTCCCATCATGGTGGTGATGGTTGTATAGTAGTCCAGTTTACCCCAACATATTTTCATTGGTTAGAAAACCAAATTTTTGCTATCGAGGATTTTCCATATGCTAGCGTAGACTTTCGAGGAGATCCCGAGATGTCCTTACCTCTAGGGACACAATGGGATGAGTTAGGTAATTGAATTATGTTGATGTATTCTAATTCTAATTTTATTTATTTTTTAATCGTCCAATACTGTAACAAAAATTCAAATGCAGATGTTGGTCCACGAAGACCAGCCAATCTTCGCCACTTTGAGAAGAATTGAACAAATCTTATTGCAATGCCAGAGAACCAGGCATCAGAGATTCTCACTGATTTAGAGAAAAATCCGGAGAGGTTGGCTAGAGACATTCCAGAGAATACGATGGATGATATTCCTCTCCATCTTCAGAGGCATGTTGCTGGTGTTCCTGGCCAATTTCGGAGATACCTGCGTAGAATGGCACGGGTTATAGTATATTATCATGATCATCACCACGGATAGTGGATGATTATTGCAGAATATTGTATTTTTGTTTTTGTATCACTATCTTTTGGATCATAAGGTGTTTTAAACCTATGGTCTTAGACAATGTAATATTTTTTAAAATACAAACTCTATCTATGATATGAGTACTTTTGACGGCTATCTTGTTCAACACTTATCTAATGTTGTTTTAATTTACTGTTTTAATGTCGAAAATGTCTATTTATAACATTATTAGATAATGCATCAGCCAATGTATTTAAAATTCTCAGAATATGTTGATATTCGTTGTAATCAAATTGCCTTTCCAAGAGACAAACCTTCAAGAATAATATCAGTAACACTAGATTTTTAGTTGTGTATACTCTGTTTAAGTGTAATACAATGAGTTCTGAATCTAACCAAACAATCAAATGCTAAATTCCAAATGAAATGACATCAGATAATAACTCAATAACTGCGCTATATTCTGCAATATTATTCATTGTTTGACCAAGGCTTACCCCATGCATAGAAACTAACTCATCGGTGGGTGAATATATAACCCAAGCTGCGGAAGAGATATTTCTTGTATTACGACAGGAACCATCAGTGAAACCAATGAACACTTGAAGGGACGTCGACATCTGCAATATCAAGAGTAATCAAGATAATCAGGGATAGTAGTCAACACAAACTTAAACTAGACACACTTATCTAATCTAAAGCAGCTAACTTAGAAAAATAACTAATGTACAGGTGAGATCTTCACACAAAAATCAAGCATAATATATCTTTAGGTAAAGTCCATTTTTTATTTTATCTAAAGAGATCCCGTCATAATCAATCAATTCATAAGCCCCTTTTGCAAGTACTCGCTTGAGAATATAAGGATCATGCCACATAGGTTCGAATTTCCCATCTTCTAGTTTATCGTTAGCTTGGTCATATATCAATACTAGGTCACCCTCTGAAAAAACACAAGGTGTAACACTTCGATCATACTGACCTTTAACGCATTTTTTATGAGCTTCGACTGCTAATCTAGCGGTGCGCCAAGTCTCATCTAATTGTGCTAGGTACAAAAAGTGTTTTTCCTCCTCAGAGGTAGCTGGTAGTAATTCTATGGCTCATTGGAGTGACGGTATTTCGAATTCAATCGGTGACACAACTTCTAAACCGTATACCAGTTGAAAATGGGTTCACCCTGTTGCAGTTTTTGCTGAGGTTCAGTATTCCCAACGTGCTGAGAAAAGCATAGTATGCCAATTTGATTTATGAATTCCGATTATCCTTTTAATCATAGTGGTTAAAAATTTATTAACAGCTTCAATGTTAGGTCCCTATATTACTAGTATATACCCTTATTGTTGTTAGTGTAACTCCCTTATTTTTATTATTATACCCTTCTAACCCTCATATTGTTATTATTGTGCCCTTAAATTATTATTGTTAGGTCGGCTAGGATTACATTGTGGCCCTATGAACTCCTATATATAGAAAGAAGGTTTTGTAAATTGTATCATCCAAGAATTGTTCATTAATGTAATGTATTGGAGGTTTCACCCTCGAAGTGGCTTATTTCTAAGGCGTTGATATCTCTTTTCTTCTATTCAGGACCTGGTTTCACAACATTTGGTATCAAAGCTTTGGATTCTAGGGTTTCGCTGCCCCAAATAGTTCATCGTGGAATTTTCGCTATAACTTTTTTTCTAAGAAGGTTCAGAAGCTGAAATTTTGAGAGTGCGAAGCCGAAATCATGAGGAAAATCTTCACAAAATTTCAGAGCTTGGTTCGCAATATTTTCGGAGATATGATTTGTGAAAGTTGGGGCTTTTTGCAAGCTCCTGAATTTAACCTAAATAGGTCATTGCGGAATTTGCGCTATAACTTTTGTTATACGAAGTTTCAAATGCTGAAATTTTTAGAGAACGAAGCTGAAGTTCTGGGGAACACCGTCGCAAAATTTCAAAGCTTGTTTCACAATATTTTCAGAGATATGATCTAAGGAAGTTAGGTCTTTTTCAGGATCCCGAATTTCATCTCAAAGAGGTTATCGTGGGAAACCCTTCATAACTCTCTCTCTGAGCATCGGATTGGAATGTTATGAAAAGTGGCCACAATTAAACAGTCTGTAGTTTCTTGTTTATCAATTTTAGAGCCAAAGGAGGAAACAGTGACACGTGTCAAGTCATACAAGTGTGCTATACTAAATCAATCCATAATTGGGTCATTGTGGGAGATTCGACGTAACTTTTCCTTGAAGAATCCAAATCAGGTCATACTTGTGGCATTCGAAAGAACGTTCAGAGGGTGACTTTAGGGCCAAATTTCAGATATTGAAGATCTGAAATCATAGAGATAATTCAGTTTCAATATCGATCTCCTCAAAATCAAGAAAAATGTGTGTATTTTTTTTCAAATTGCATAAGTCTTTCTTGAAAAAACAGTTCTAGTTGATTCCAAAGGCCTATTGAGCATAGCTATCAATATTGGTTCTAAAATGCCTCCTAAAAAGAATTAAACACCCATTAAGCCTTCAGAAGGCTCTACTATGAATCATTAAGATGAAGAAATGCAACATGAGATATCAAAAGTCCATGAGCAAGTGCACCAAATTTCGCTATCGCAAAGAGAAACAAAAAATGAAATGGATGGTTTGAAGAAAGACATAGAAGCTAAGCTGAATGGTTTGGAGGCTAAGATGGATGGCATGGAAGTTGGCATGGAAGCTAAGATGGATGACATGGAAGCAAAAATGGAAAACATGAATAATGATCTAAAATCAGACATGGAAGGTTTGACAAAGTTGATACAACAAATGTTTCCTAATGGTGAAAATATAGTAGAGGAAACTAATGATGAGAACAAAATAAATGATAATCATGATTTCATAAACTCTAATGTTGGCAGGAAGAACCACCATATTCCAAAGATGGATATGAGGAAGTTTTATGGCAAGGATCCCGTAACATGGATACTACAGATGGAGCAATATTTTGATCTCAATAATGTACAAAACACACAAAAGGTACACATTGCAACTTTACATCTAGAACAAAATACATTTGTATGGTATCGATGGCTTTTATCCCATAAAAAAAATTTCGCTTGGTCAATTTTTATGGAGGAAATGATAACACATTATGAGGATACAAAGAGCAACACCTTCTTTAGCCAATTGATAAATCTCAAACAAAAGGGTTTAGTGGGGGAGCACAATGAGGACTTCCAAAAATTGAATATAAGGGTAACTGATATTCCATAGGAACACGGGATTGATCTCTTCATAGGTACTTTAAAGGATAACATCCAACATGAAGTTCACGTTTTAGAACTTGATTCATTGGAGAAGGCATTCAGGTTGGCAAGAAAATTTGAATGTAAAATTATGGCGACAAGGAAGCCTACCACTCACTTCTATAAAGAGGGAAATGTTGCTACTCCTAGATTTCAACAACCTACAAGGTTGAAACCACAAAAATTGGAAGAAAAAAGAGAAAAAGGGCTTCGATATAGTTGTGATAGAAAATACACTAAAGGACATAAGTGTGCCGAGAATAAATTGTTTTACATAGATTGTGAAGAGGAAGAAGAAAATGAACAAGAAGAGGATAAACACCAGGAACCAACCCTATAAGAGGAAGAAATGAGTCTGACCATATCTTGTAATTCATTGGCAGGAATTACCACTCCTCAAACTCTCAATATAGAAAGACATATCAAGAAGAAAAAGGCAATAGTGTTGATTGATTCAGGTAGTACCCATAATTTTATTCATTGTAAGGTAGCCAAGGAATTGAATTGTTTCCTATAACCAGCACCAGAATGTAAAGTGATGGTTGCAAATGGAGGAACTATAAATTTCTCTTTAAAATGCCATAATATCAAGCTATCCATGGGGGAATATGTATTGAATAGTCCAATTCTTTCCATCCCAAAGGGAGGTGATGATGTTGTACTAGGAGTACAATGGTTACAATATTTGGGGATGGTAGCTTTTAATTTTCAAGAACTTTTCTTGAAATTTTTTTCGGAAGGAAAGGAAATCGAATTACGGGGTATCACAGGGAAGCCAGGAAATATAATAAGCTCTAATGTCATGAAAAATCTTCTGAAGAAAGAACAACGAGGCATAATTTCACAATTATGCTCACTAGAAGTTCCAACATCAAAATCATCTATTTCTCCATATCTCCAAAGAGTCTTGGAAAATCATTCCATTGTGTTTGATACTCCCAAAGGACTCCCACCTATTCGTGATCATACTCATGCTATTCATTTGATTTGAGGAAGTGTTCCTCCAAACATCCGACCTTACAGATATCCTTATGTCCAAAAGAGTGAAATTGAACGTATGATTGCAGAAATGTTAGAGGATGGTATAATTCAACCTAGTCAAAGTTCTTTCTCTGCTCCTGTAGTATTGGTACACAAGAATGATGGATCATGGCACATTTGTCCCGATTATAGGGAGCTCAATAAGCTTACCATTAAAGATAAATTTCCCATTCTTGTGATTGGTGAATTATTGGAAGAATTACATGGAGCAATTTATTTTACCAAGTTGGATCTTCGTTCAGGATATCATCAAATTAGAATGAAGACTGAAGATATTCCGAAAACAACATTTCAAACTCATGTGGGTCATTATGAATTTTTGGTCATGCCTTTTAGCCTTACCAATGCACCTTCTACATTTCAAGAGTTTGTGAATTTCATTTTCAAACCCTTCCTTAGAAAATTTGTGCTAGTATTTTTTGAGGATATACTAATATACAATAGGTCTTGGAAGGATCATGTTCAGCATGTTGACAGGGTACTCAAACTATTACAGGAGAAACAATTATATGAAAAAACATCCAAATGTTTCTTTGGAGTACAAGAGGTGGAATATCTGGGTCATATTGTATCTCACGAGGGTGTTAAGGTATATCCTAACAAAATTAAAGCCATTAAGGAATGGAAAGTCCCCACAACCATAAATCAGTTGCGAGGATTTCTTGGGTTAACAAGGTATTATCACAAGTTTGTTAAGAATTATGGGAGAATAGCAGCACCTCTAACAACATTAATGAAGAAAGATGCATTTTCATGGACTCCTGAAGCAACTAAGGCCTTTGAACATCTTAAAGAGGCAATGTGCCTAGCACCGGTCTTAGCTACGCCAGACTTCACAAAAACCTTTATTGTGGAATGTGATGCCTCAGGAAATGGAATTGGTGCAGTTTTAATGCAGGAAGGAAGACCCCTTGCTTTTGAAAGTCGTCCAATCAAAGGAAAGTATTTACAGAAACCTATTTATGAGAAGGAAATGTTAGCAATACTGCATGCACTAAAGAAATGGAGAACTTACCTAATAGGAAGACACTTCAAGGTAAAAACTGATCATGATAGTCTTAAACACTTTTTGGAACAAAGACTATCTTCAGAAGAGCAGCAAAAATGGGTGACAAAGATGTTGGGTTATGACTTTGAAATAATCTACAAAAAAAGGAAGCTAAATGTTGTTGCAGATACACTCTCAAGAAAGAATGAAGAGGTGGAAGCATTGCTTTGTGCCATTTCTATTATCCAACCAGATTGGATAATCGAAGCAAGAGATGAATGGAAGAAGGATGAATAATTTCGGACACTCATTCAAAAGTTGCAGCAAGATCCTAGTACATATGATACATTTAGTTGGAAAATGATTCCTTATGGTACAAAGATCGCTTATATATTTTTAAGAATTCCCAACTAAAACAAAATATTCTTTTGGAATTGCACACTTCTCCTTTAGAAGGACACTCAGGATTTTTAAAAGCTTACCACAAGGTGAAGAAATAATTTTTTTAGGATGGCCTTAAATATGATATTCAAAAGTTTGTGGTAGAATTTTTGGTTTTCCAGTAGAATAAAGTTGAGACAATTAAGATCTCGGGTCTTCTACAACCTTTATACATTCTAAGTCAATGTTGGGAGGAGATTTCAATGGATTTTATCACAAGTTTACCTAATTCTTAAGGAAAGAGTGTCATCATGGTGGTAGTTGATAGATTTACCAAGTATGCACACTTCTGTGCATTATCTCATCCATTTAAAGCAAGTACAATTGCTACTACATTTATGGACACAATTCAAAAGCTACATGGAAACCCAAGGGTTATTGTGAGCGACAGAGATCCCATTTTTACTGGAAATTTTTGGACAAAGTTATTTTGTTGTTTGGGTACTCAATTAGCTCATAGCTGATCTTATCATCCTCAATCCGATGGTCAAACTGAGATAGTAAATAAATGTTTGGGAGGATATATTCGTTGTTTTGTATCTGATAAAAAAACACAATGGGTCAAGTGGTTACCTATCACTAAATGGTGGTATAACACTTCGTTCCATACTGCAGCAAAAATGACCCCATTTATTGCACTTTATGGATATTATCTACCATCCATTACATCATCTTTAAGAGAAAATTTGAAGGTTCAAGCAGTGGAAGATCACATCGAGCATCAACAAGAAGTTCTCCAACTCTTAAAGGAAAACCTGAATTTGGCACAAAATCGAATAAAAAAATAGGCAGATAAACATCGCACCGAGAGAAGTTTTGATGTAGGAGATTGGGTATTTTTACAGCTACAACCATACAAACAAATTTACCTCAAGCAAGCTAAGAAGGATAATAAATTATCGCCAAAGTACTATGGTCCTTAAAAGGTGTTGCAAAATATTGGTACTATCGAATACAAATTGGAGCTTCCTGCTTCTTCACGAGTGCATCCAATTTTCCATGTTTCATGCTTAAAGAAGGTTATAGGTGAAAATCTTCCAGTTCAAACAATATTGCCAAAACTTGATGAGGAAGGAAAAATCATATTGGAACCTAAAGCAGTCACGGAAACCAGAACTCGACAGCTACGGAATTGATCAATTTCAGAGTATCTCATCAAGTGGAAGAACTTACCCAATGAAGATTCTACATGGGAGGATGAGAATTTTATACAGAAGCACCCAGAGCTACTCAAGCAATGAGGACAACACTTTTTTTAAGGAGAGGGGCATGTTAGGTCCCTATATTACTAGTATAGTCCCTTATTGCTGTTAGTGTAACCCCCTTATTGTTATTATTATACCCTTGTAACCCCTATATTGTTATTATAGTGCCCTAAAATTATTATTGTTAGGTCAGCTAAGATTACATTGTGACCCCACTAGGATTACATTGTGGCCCTATGGACTCCTATATATAGAAAGAAGGTTTTTTAATTTTGATAATCCAAGAATTGTTCATTCATGTAATGTATTGGAGGTTGCCCCCTCGAAGTGGCTTATTCTAAGGCGTTGATATCTCTTTTCTACTATTTCTAGAGTTGATTTCACAACATTCAACCTGACCATTAGCCTGTGGGTAATATGGAGTAGAGTTATCATGGCACATGCCAAGTTGGTCGGAAAGTTCGGTCATCATGATGTTTCGAAAATGGACCCCATGGTCAATAATGATAGCTTGGGGTACACCAAATTGAGCAATTACGTGATTGAATACAAAAGTAGCTGCATTTTTTCCATCTACCGCAAATGTAGGCATCGCCTCGACCCATTTGGTAAAATAACCTACTGTGAGAATAATATACCCATGCCCCCCAGCCAAGTGAGGGTTACATGTAATGAAATAAATTCCCCATTTTGCGAAAGGACCGATAGCAATTATGGGGTGAAGATCAGGAGCTGGTGGTGCACGCATTTTTCAATCAAAAATCTGACAGTTGTGGAATTTTCGGACCGCAAGAATGCAATCTTTGAATAACGAAGGCAAAAAATAATCAGCGCGCAATATCTTTTGGGTTTTGGCATACCCAAACATATGATCGCCACATGCTCCAGAATGGCAGTCATTTAAAACTCATTCATCCTCTTCATGGGTTAAACATTGTCGAAATACAGAATCTGCACCCCAACGATAAAGCGTATCTCCAACAATATTGTATTGTTGAGAATGGTAACGAATATTTCATCGATGTGAACGTGAAATTTTAGGCCGAAAAGTTTTGTTTTGGAGATAAATAATTATATCTCTCCATACCAAGGATCTAACGTACTGATAAGAAATAGAGATTCATTAGCGATTGGATGCTCTACCACAGTTTCTATCTCAATATTCGGGAAGTCACGCATAAGTTCGGCGAACACTAATGATTTATTTGATTTGAATTTTTCAAATTCTAAATAAAACTCCTGAAGGATAACTATCCATTTATATTATTTTCCCTCGAGCAATTTCTTAGTCAGAATATGCATCATCGGGTTGCAATTAGAGATCACAGTTGTTTTTCATAACAAAATGTAATGACGAAATCATTGGACAACTTGAACTGCTTCCAAGGCCAATTTCTCCACATATGAGTATTTAATCTATGTTGGATTGAGATTCTAATTGAGATAGTAAGTCACATGCTCGTTGTGGAATTCATCCTCATTAACTAATACCATTCCAATAGTGGAATCAAAGGATGCTAAGTATAAAAAGTAATATTGGCTATAATTTGGTGGATGCAATAATGGTGCATGGGTCAACACATGTTTCAGAGCATCAAAATACCGATCAACGATCTCATCCCAAATAAAAGGAACATTATGTTTCAAGGGTCTGGTAAAACCTTTGGTTAACTCAACATAGTTCTGGGCAAATCTACGCAGAAATTTTTCTTTCCCTTGCAAACTTTGGAGTTGGCAGAGTGTGGAAGGAGGAGGTAAATTGATAATGGCCTCAACCTTCGAAGGGTCGACACGAATTCCTTATTTCGAAATGAAAAATCCCAGTTATATACCAGATTGTACACAGAAAACACACTTGTGCAGATTCAAGCGAATCTTATAATACCTACATCTCATAAAAATCACTTGTAAGTGAGTAAGATGATATTCCATGTGTAATAAATGAGAGGGTAAATCATCAAGGTAAGGTTGCACAATGTGTTTAATGTCATGAAAATCATAGGACATTGCCCTTTGAAAATTTTCCCCAGCATTCTTCAATCCAAAAGGTAGTTTACAATAAGCAAACGTTCCCCAAGGACAAATGAATGTTTTTTTTGGTTGATCGATAGGGAGTATGTTGATTTGATTGTATCTAGAAAATCCATCCATAAATGAATACATTTCATTTCTAGCACAATTGTAAATAATTTGGTTGATATAAGGGGTTGGATAATTGTCTTAGGACAAGCTTTGTTAATATCCCTATAATCTACACATACTCGTATTGTTCCTTGTTTTTAGTAACATGAACGATATTAGATACACAATCTGTTAACGGGATCAGAGAAATAAAACATGCTCTTAGTAATTTCTCAACTTCGGCTTTGATAGCAACAACCTTTCGTGGATGTATCTGATGTAATTTTTTTCTGATCAGTTTAGCATCCAGGTAAGTTTTGATTTCATGAACGAAAATTTTGGGATCAATTCCTAGCATTTCTTCATAAGACCAGGAAAATATGTCACAGAATTCTTGAAATGGGGCCTTATAGGCAACAATTTCATCTAACGTACAACAGGCACCTATGTGAATGTTTTCAATAATTCCAAGTTTTATTGATATGTCAATAGGAATTGTGGAAGAAATATTCCCCAAATTTACTTTAGAATCCAAATTTGTGATCAATATTGGACTCTGAGGTTCCTTGACATAATCAGCTGTAAAAATAGAGGAAAAATTGTTTTCGAATTTATCCAGCTCAGGTAAAAATGATGACCTATGATGGAGATCATTCCATGGTAAATCATCGATAGATAGTAATTCTTGAATGCTCTCGTTAGTGTAAAATACTTTTGTAACAACATTCGTTACAACTGCGTTTGAGAGTGAAAATGATTCTTCATTGATCTCATTCACTGGATCAGAATCAGTTGATGGTGTATTGGAAAATTATTGTACTGCTTGATATGCTAACTCAAATGGAGTCAAAGGCATTGTGCCATTATACGAATCCAGCTCTGATTCTAAAGGCACTACCCAACGATCATCAAATGGAATAGTACTTGATGTTATCATATTGATATTAGCAATAGTACACGGTATGTTAGGTGGAGGCACAGAAAAAGTTCCCATCAAAGAGAAATCTTTAATTAAGCCTACTCCTACATCCTCATAAGGGATAGTCATTTTTCCAACATGTTGAATACTATTTTTAAAAGCTGGGTCAGACAAATAATATGAAAGACGATCGATTTTCACAAATTTTCATTGGTGAGGAAACATGATTAATCGAAAGACGGATGATAAGACAACAATCATAGCATAATACCAACTTTGCCCCAGAAGAAGGTTGTAATCTAGAGGGGAATCAACTACTTCCACATCTAAAATAACGGTTTTACCTCCGACCTCTATAGGTAGATCCTGTAAAATTCTGAATGGATGGAATCCTCTTCCGTCAAAAACTTTGTGGATTGTCGGTGATTGGTTAAGTGTTGGAGAACAAAGTGATTTCCAACAGTTTAACGCCATAATACACATAGATTCTCCTTCATCAATAACAGTATGAAAGCAACGTCTATTTTTGACTAGTACTGGAATTTGAAAATCCATTTGATGAGGGAGCCGTGGTGTAAAATTTTCTAAATAAAATACCATAAGGTTTGAATCTTGAAGATATATAGCTCCAATTGCTGATAAGAGTAATGTCCTTTGTTCCGGGCATGATTGCAGCACTTCTAAGGCTGACATTGCTGAAGGAGATACTGCTAAATCTTCAACAATGTTGTAGTTCTGAGCAGCTCTTGCATGTGGATTGAAAGCCGATTTATGAAGTACACCTTTAGCAAGTGGTTTGATTACCAAATCAGGTTTCAGTTTCTCAATATGAAGTGGATCAGAAATCGAAGGAGATGTAGCTGGTGCAAAATTAGAATTTTCCACTTCTTTACCAGTAACAAGATTTTTACTACCATAATCTTGCGATCGAGTTGCAACCATTACTTGAGACATCATCAAAATATCTTCTGATGTATTAGAAGAAGATCCAATCATTTTTCTATCTTGAACAGGAAAAGGATCCTTCAAGACACCAAGGGTGGGTGAATATTTGATGAACTTAGATACCTCAGCCCTATGTGGACATTCCTTGGTGAAATGATCCTCGTCACAGATAAGAAAAGGATATCGAGGTTTCCATTTATCATCAGTCGACTCAATTTTATCAGTTTTTCTTTGGGAGACGAAGTATGTTTATTCTTATTCTTCCCTTTCTTCTTGCTACTGGATTTTGACTTTGTAGTAGATGAATCTACAATGTGAATATCAACAGAATTTTCTAGGGAATATTCTCCTTTCAGTGAATCCAGTAAAGTTATTATAGGAGAAGTAACCTTCGAAGATTTCTTCTTACTTTTAGTCATACTAACTGAACCGATTACACCATCAGTGGCATGAGACCTTGAAGGAGTTGTTGTTATCTGACTAGGACACAATAAATCAGGAATTTTCTCATACAAAGTACGTGACTGGGTATATACCAAGTCAAGATATTAGGCTTGAGCAATAAATTGTTCTTCCATAACAACTCCTCCTTTGGCTACATCTTCAGTGATTTTTGGTAGCAATGATTTGATAAACCATTCTGCCAATATTTGATCTGGGATAAATTTTTTTACCAAACATATTCTACGTCTTCATTCATGTATATGATCTAATATGTACGTAGACGTAGATTGTTTTAGTGAAGTTAATAATTCTGTGTCGTTGTTGTATCTAACTGGCAACTGAAAATGAGTTTAAAAAGCATTTGCTAGAGAGTTGAAATTTTTAAAGTAGCCTCCTAGAAATTCATTGTACCATTTGGCAACTAATCCTATTAACGTTCTCTGAAAAAGTCAAAGTTGAATAGAATCGTCGATCAATTATTTGGATGCGCACTAAAGGTGGTAAGTCATAACATCGTTAGAAGGATCCTCCCCTGATTTTCCTTCAAACTTCGGGATATCACTGGGAAACTTATTTGGCATGGGTGGCCAATACGGATGATAATAGATGGGATCATTCACAAGGCAGGATAAATCAAGTACATCTAAAGTTTCTATGAATGGCAATCAACGGGTAGGATATTGTTGATAACCTTGTGAAACTAAACCAGTTCTAGGAGGAGGATATCCAGGATATCTGGGAATAGCCTATTCATTGGGAATTGGAATGCCTCTTGGATAACCAAGAATAATCAGACCATATTGGGGTTGAACAGGTGACTAATATGTATACCCAGGATATGGTTGTTGCGGGTAAGCTATATTTTGTGGAACAGGTCCATATTGGAGCGGCCCCTGATACTGTTGATAAGGAAACTGAGGTTGAATTGTTATAACTGTACTTGTACCAGGTTGTCCTATAGGCATATGAACAGTAGTATGAATTGTAGGTCCAGATTGTGGAATAGAAACCTGAGGAATCTGTACCAATGTTTGAGGGGTAGAAGTAACAAGAACTGTATAAACTCTAAGAATAGGTGTGGTAGCTTGAACAAAAGTCTGAGCAACAGTTTGTGGCAGAGTCCTAGGTGTACTCAGACCAGGCTATTGAACAGAACCAGATGCAGGTATTTGAATTGTAGGCTGGACTGGTTGTTGGGGATGATTATAACCAACTTGTTGTCCAGCTTGATAATAAGGTACTTGCACATTTGGTTGTAAATTATGTTGGACTTGGGATGAATCCCACACCATTCTGGGATATGAGGGTCACAACGAAGGTTGTTCATAAGATGGACCATAACTCGGTTGAACATATGGCTGATAATTGACTAGATAATTTCCACCTCCTTGTAACATTTGTTGTTCTAAATAGAACTGTTGTCCTAAAGGAGGTTGCAATCCTTGAGCTGGGTACTGCCCTTGAGGTTGATATTTACCTTGAGGCATATATTGACCTTGAGGCATATAATATCCATGAGGTTGATATTGACCCTGAGGTATGTACTGTCCCTTTGGTTGATATTGACCCTGAGGTATATACTGTCCTTGAGGTTGCTCCCCAGGCTGTATTTGACTACTTTGAGGTTGCCCCCCCAGGTGATAAATTACTACCTCGAGGTCTGGGGTTTGCAATATTTCCAGACATCATATAAATTTTCTCGTTGTTCAAACTTCTAGTATTTGATTCATTTGGGCTAGATGATGACATTGGTTTGTTTGGAAAAGGAGATGCTCTTGAGATTTTACCAGAGAGCGACTGATAGCCTACATGAACAGACAGACCACCATACAAAAACGTTTCTGGTGATTCAGTAAACATAGATGACTCACTAGACATGTTTAATGGACGTATATAACCTATTGGTGTAGGGTAAAAAGGAATTCGGGGTGGCGAATACTCTAGACCTTCGTTTTGTAGAAAATCCGTTAATGAAGAATACAAAGCATCTTGTCTAAAAGGACTGTAAAAAATTGATTCACGTTCTCTAAGATTTAAAGAATCCTGAGCTAAAGGAAGAATAAATTCCTCTTCAGTGTCAGTAACTTCTTCAATACTAATGAGACCAGGAAGAAGATCTTCTATGATTCGATTTCTTACTCTGGGTGAATCAGGATGACTAGAAGTTGGAGTAGCGAACTCTAAAGTAGGTTCAGACATGGCAGATTCAGTTTCTAGTTCAAAAATTTGAGGTTCTTTAGCTGATAACTCACTTATTGCAGAAGCAACTTCAATTAATTCAAAATTTGAAATTGTCTGTGGAGTATGTTATGTTATTTGCAATTGATCTACTTTAGAATCAGGATGAATAATTATAGATGATTCTCCATGTTCTGTTAATCCAGTTCTGCTGATAACATTTGGTATCAGAGAGTTAAGTTTTTATAAATGTCTTGGTGTATACTCAGGGGGTTTCCCTTGAATTCTATGTGATTGTCTTGGTAATTCTGCCACGATTAAAACTTTTAATCACACGCAATCAAAGAAAATTTCAATAAAAATCCTAAGGTCTCTAAGGAAAAAATCAAATGAATCACATGTCTATAAAAATATAAGAGATCAATCCACACACAAATAGTATATCCCTGCACTAAAAACACTAGTTGGTGATGAAATCCAACATCGTAGATTTTTAATGCAGAAACAACAGTTGGAATAGTTACCCCGACAACCTGCTTAATGAAACAGACCGGTGCAATTTTCTCCACTTAAACCATCTCGAGTGAAGATAACCCTCTGGAGAGTCTAAGTGAGTCTAGCTGATGTCTGCTCCAGGTACAGTGGGACCTCCCCTCCACCGTCACCTTGGGAAAGAATCCTAAAGTTAATGGCCACTATGGTCACCGACGGGAACACATATACTTAGGGGAAAAATCTACAATCTGATATACATGCAAGGGAAGAGTAACAAGCTCAATCCCCTTGAAGGCTCCTTGACATAATCCAAGGTTTATCGACAAGTGACCCCAGGCTCCTCGAAAATGGTCTATCTGAGGTTTACCATTTTTAATATGTGCACACCTTCTATCATTCCCAATGAGATAGGTATGATTACCTCATTGGTTCAGATATGATCTCATGCTTGACTCCTTTAGCAGGAGCTTCCCAGAGCATACATGCTACAATTGGATTTTCCTACCGCAAGATCAACTACTTGTTTGTTTTTACTGTCTTCGAGAGTTAACTAAAACCTATTCCAAGACACTAGCCTAAGCTATGTTGGTGGAAAAAAGCCCTAGAAAAATATAAAATTTCTAGATTGATTTTAATTAAGCATTACTTTTAATTGACAGTTTCTTAGGACAATGGGTATGGAAATGAAAATTTGATGATGTTTTAATGACCTGAATCAAAATACGTTATAATGCATCTATATGATAAAAAAATCATTTCTTTTCAATGAAATGTAGCTAGAGGAAAGAGTTGAGAGATTTCAATAGCTTTCGAAATATCAACTCTTTCTTTCCTACATGAGAAACTTTGAAAAGAAGACACTTCAGAGAATTCAATTTCAAAAATATCATTTGCTCAAAATGAAATTCCCTATATCATTTAGATCAGAAATAAAAACAAACTTCTTCCAAAAGAAAATCAAAATTATAAAATTCAAAACTAAAAGAAATCTCTAATCTTGAACTCTATCTAAAATTTTGTGGATCACTTAACTCAGTTTGTAATCTAACCAAGATATTTCTACTTATTTCAGCAAGAAGATAAAGTATCCAATAGAATTTTTTTTTTAAATGAAATTCAGACCTTATCAATCCAAAAGGTTTTCTAAGTTTGCTAATGAAAACAAAATCAAAATTTCATAAGAGTAATTATTGCATCAAGTTCAATGGCTTAACAGAAAAACAATGCCATACCAAGTAGCTGAGTATATAGAAGTTTTTGATTCAGAACAACGGAAGGACAAGGCAAAAATTTACTCATAAAAGAAAACTAGCTGAAAAAATCACTTTAAACATAGAATTGTTGAAAGAAACTTTTCATAGAGGTCTTTGACAGTCAAGACAAATTGGGATAACAACAAAGAATCAAGTAATGGGATTCCAGAAAATAGAATTTCTACTTTTCCTAAAATTTTCCAGAAGTCCAGAGTTTTTAATGGAATAAGGTGCGGTACCACACTATATTCTACCAAAAGTTGCGAATTCTACCGCTCTGTGTTTAAACAAAAAGTGCGGAAGGCAGGAAATGTAGAGAAAAAATAAAAAATTCAGATTTACAGTCAGGGATCCTATTGAGTTTTCTACCCAATCTAATCTTGAGCTAATCTCAGTCAAAGAAATCTTAAAAATCAAACTGAAAATAAACAAGAAAAACTAAGTTTAGATTATCCCCAACGAAATTTCCATTTTGTTAGATGAACAAATCCCTCTTGTAGACAAGAGCGATCTCCCTAGTACCCTGAGGATATCTAGAAACAAACATACAAATGTAGACCATTTTCTCTAGACCATTTTGCTTAAGAATTACTAATTAACTATGGAGAGATGCTCCTACTTGAAGTCCAACGCTTACTCGGTCTTCAATCTAGTCATTCTAGAAGGTATCGATCTAATATATAAGATTTGCAATCAAAGACAAGAAAACAAGATCAAAAGAATTTGCAAGATATGATAATTCAAAAGCAATATTCTATCTTAGTGATCAAGGAATATAAGAATTAAATCATTCAAAAGATAAATGAACAAATCAATGAGAAAATAGAATCCATTTGTATTAACTTTGAATATAAAAGAAGAAACCTTACAACCTTGACGCCTTCATGTTTGTACAGGTTCTTTCGGGGTCACAAACAATCGTTTTCCTCAAGTTGACAAGACTCCAAATCTCTGAATCAACATAAGACTATGGCTATGAGTATGTGATCTCTCTCATGCCAATGATGCCAAATGTGGAGAGTATAATTTCTTTAGCAATTCTCTTCTACAAGCTAAGTAGTAAGTACCCTTGAGACTGAAACATGGTCTCAATTTATAGAAGGAGGTAGTTTTAGCTCCAATAAGGAAGGGATAAAGCCCTCTTATTATGGGATTTCAGCTCCAAAATCCAAGGGATAGCTCCATTTATGAAGGGATAAAGGTTCATGAGCACTTTTCTCTTTATTTTACCTTTTACGGGGATCCGCAGTTTTAATGAGTAGAACGTGTGGAATGTACCGCAGGTTTTATAGCAATAAACCACGGTATCACAAGAAATGACTAGGAAAAGTGCGGAGTTAGGCTTTTTAGGATTTTAATAAGCTTTTTTCCCAATTCCAAGACTTGATTTAGGAACTTTATGATTTTGGACCTCTAAGGGAGCAATAAATAGGTAATGATGAACCCATATAGATAGCTAAATGTCATGGTGACAAATTTTAGTGTAAAAATACCTTATTCATGTCATCCTTCATATTAGAATATGAAAAAAACCATATTATTGGCCAGGAATGAAGCAGGAGACTACTGAGTACATTCTTGGGTGCTTGTAATGCCAAGAATTCAAAGTAGAATGCAGAAACCAAACAAGATTGTTGCAACAAAAAACATTCCTTAAGTAGAAATTTTAAGTCATATCCTTCATAATAGGATTGCCAAATATATCCAAACAACATTGTGCCATTATGGTGGTAGTGGACAAGTTAAGAAATGAAACCCCCTTTATAAATTCCAAGTCCACCCACAAAGCCATTGAAATAGTTCATATATTCATGAATGAAATATCCATATTACATGGCATACCAAAGAATATCATTTCAAATTGTGATGTCAAGTTTACATAAATTTTTTGGAAGGCGTTACTTGTTGGATTTGGGACTCATCTAGATTTTAGTACAACATATCATCCTTAAATAGATGGTCAAACAGAAAGTGTGAAATAAGTTTTAGAGGACATGCTGGGAATGTATGTCATGCATCAACCAAAGAGGTGGGAAGAATTCCTACCACTAGTTGAGTTTGGATACAACAATGGGTAACAAGAGTCTCTAAAGATGAGCCTTTTTGAGGCATTGTATACTTGAAAATGTAACACCCCTATTAGTTGGGATGATATAGTGAGCAGGTTGGACCTTGGACCTGAAATGATAAAGGAAATGCAGCAAGAAGTGCTCAATATTATGTAGAAATCAAAGGTTTCCCAGGATAAGTAAAATATTTATGTATATCAACATAGTATGCACAAAGAATCCCAAGTGGGAGAGTGTGCATATCTCTGCATCATACTATAGAAGAGTTCACTAAAATTGGGATATTGTGCTAAGTTAGCACCCAAATTTTTTGGACCCTTTTTTGTTTTGGAAAGAGTGGGACCAATGGCTTATAAACTAGCCTTACTACCCACTGTGAAAGCACATGATGTAATTAACATTTATTTGCTTAAAAGGTATGTACATGACACTAATCATTCATTGATTGTTCTTTGATATAGGTGGAATCTAAGGGATAATTCCAACCAGAACAATTGTGCATCCGATACTAAAGAAAAATCACACTCGAGAATCAAGTGATAGAGTAGTTCAAGGTGAAACAAAAGCACTTTGGACCCAATGAAGAAACGTAGGAGATGACATATCAAATGAGGGTACAATACCCATTTTTTTAAATGTATAAACAAATGTGAGAGCTCTAAATAAAAAGATTGATATTTATTTTTGTTTTAATTTTATAGACCACTAAGGAAAAGCTTCGCTTAAGGAGGTAGGGTCTATAACAACCCTTTTTCTACACCCCCACGTATGTAAATATAAAAATGTACTACTACTGTGAGATCCATAACTAGTTGAAGAAAAAATTTGTGAACATTTGAAGAGTGCATGTAAAGTTAATGACTAGCCTAAACTAAGGGAAACATGAGTCCATATTCTAAGGAAAGGGTTGTTGTGTGTCATGATCGAACCATTCCAACCGCTTTGATTTTTAGTAGCCATACGTGACCACAATAAATTACCAACACAATTTACTTACCACCCAACCACCTGCGTTGAAAAAAATTGAAGCAATGGGATTGGGCATATGGAGAGAACTACACACATCCATATCCCACTCAGGGCTCAAGGTGGAAGAACCGAGGCCTCAAGAAAAAATATGAGAGTTACTGAGTAAATCAGTAGAAGAGGGGATTGGTAAAGAAATCTTGAAAGGAAGTAGTATCAGAGAATAATAGTTCTCCCTAGATGTGGAAAATTTCCTAGAGACTAGTAGTGGAGCGCAAGGTGATGCTCGAGCATTGATATTATAAGGAAACTATTGATTCCAATGGACTATATTATTTATGCATGTGTGGTTAGTGGGTGGCTCAGTGGACGACTAAATCATTATGGTTCTTACTGCTAGAGGGAAGTTGATAAATAACCTGGATAGTGGATTTAAACTCTTGGATCGAGTAATACCCCATTTGAACCTTGGGTTTGACCCCTATGAATTGTTTTTTAGGCCACTAGATTGTGTTTCTAAGCTTGAATGGTCGGTGGGAGGCTTAATGGATGATCGAATCACTGTGGTGTTTGCTATATAGATGTTAACCATTTAGATAGGTCAACCTAAGTCATTTTGGTGCTTGTTGGAGATTTTTTAGCCACATGGACATTGGACTGCAGAACCCTGTGGTGGTTGGTATGAAAAAACAATTGATAAACCACTTGTACAATGGATTTAACCTTCTGGAATGATAAATACACCATCTAGACCTTGGTTGAATCTTTGTGAATGAATTCAGAGAAGTAAGTGAGTCATTATGGTGCTTACTTCCATAGGCTAGTTGAGAAACCACTTGGATAGCGGACTTTGTCTCTTGAGTACCAAGCCTTGGTTTGAATTTTCTCTGAGTAAGCATCCCCTCAGACTTTGGATCCAGCTCGAGGGTGGTCAATTACAAGAAAATTGTCATGTATTTGACCTATGGTAGTGTGTACAGTGGAAGTTTGTCCTTCAGTTGCTAGCCATCTTAAAATTCTCAAATAGGTTTAATGCATCTTGTGTTGAGTTATGAATTATAATTTTTTATGAATGAAAATTTTTGGTATGGGTACATTAATATGAATGAATGTTGTTGGTTTCTTGAATCGTATAGACCTTGAATATGCTCATAATCATTATGATCTATATGTTAAGAAAATGATAAATGACTAGATAGTGATAATTCAGAGTGTGATTATGATTAATATATTAGACTGTGATAATGGTTCCTCCATCTTACCTAATAGTAATGGTTATGATACAGTGGTTTTGTAAACGTAACTCTCCTTGGGTAGTCGAGTGACCTAACGTGCTTCCTATTAGCTAATGATGTTAAGACGTCATAATACTGGAACATTGGGTATCGCGTGTTAGATGGATTTCATATCAATTTATGAAATGAATCCCTCAATACCGACCAACCTGACATGTCCATTGATTAACAAGACTATGCCATCAACTAATGTCCATATCAGATCAGGGAAAGGGGAAAAAGAAAGAGTCATCATCAATGTATATCTCATAGCAGGCTAGTTACCCAAGGAAAAAAGTGTAACCAAATAGCACAATAGACACCATAACAATGTTTTGAATCCCCACAATGTTAATTATTGGTAGATTAGGTGTCAAATGTCAATAGATTCATGAAGAGTCTTGATGCAAAACCCCAAATAATAATAGAACCCGACAATTTTTTCAGCAATCGAGAGTTGGTTACAATCATATGATGTGGGTGTATCAACCTATCGACTTTTGGGTATTGGTAGGTTAGAACTTTAATATCATGATTTTATTCTAACACTACTAAAGCCTAATAAGGGTCTGACTTAACATATGTTGATGTGGTGAGTCAACATGGACCTAGGTTCTGTGGCGTAGTAGCAGATATGGCATAATGACATGGCAATAATAGGTTTCTTGATGATGTGCCATGATGACATGGCACTAACATGGAATACTAATATGGTGTCAATGTGGCATGTCAACATGGTAGGAGGGCATCGATTTGGAGTGGTGACATGAACCTGAGGTGGTGGCTAGCTGGAGCTCATTATCTTGGTGATGTGGATGTCGAGATGTTAGGTTATTATGTGCTAAAAATTGGGGGTCTCCTTTAATTTTTCCAAGAGGCCTAGTGACCTGGTGGCTTGGATATTGACCTATCGGTTATCAAGCTATCGACCAATCTGGTGTCATCCCATTGGAAGGTCAAGTGTCGAATATCGGCTATATCTAGAGTGAAATATCAATGTATGTCTTGGTGTCTAAGGGGTTGATGAGCCATATGGGGCGTGATGGTCAATATGCCTACCAGTGGCCGAAGTTAGTCGATGTGTGCCATCAAAGTAGTGACATGTGGTAGTTAGGTGCTAATGAGGTCCCTAAAGGGTATAATCTTAAAATGGGCATAACCTTTTGTCTAAAGCTCAGTTTTAAGAAATATGTATATCGTTGGAAATCTCTTGATGAGTAGAATATGACGAAGATATTAGAAATGAGTTTTAAGGAGGTTTAATAATGAGTAATATTTATGACCCCATCTCCATAAAGTAACTCGATGCAACCTTAACTAAGCATCAAGGGGATGTGTGTGTTACAAATGATGATGTTTTTGAATCCATCAACAGAATGGATACATTTAAAAGGTCTTTAAGAAAGGAAAATTGTGAGCTCATTACATCAACTAGATGTGAACCAACAAAGGAGAACAAAAAAGGGTGTAAAGTTTTGATTATAGATATACAAGAATATAGGGTGAACACAATATTTTAAAAAAATTATTTACCAGATATATTTATTTATGAATATTGGTTTGTTACTTTGATTTGAATAAACAAAAAACATTTTCTTTGATTTTACGAATTAGAATTTTCCTCCAAAATTTCTTAGAATAGTTTAGAGACATGCAAAAAATTCTTCTTTTAAGTTATATCATATATTATTTTTCTTTCATTAGAATTTTATATTTACTCATTTTGTTGGATATTGAGATTTTATTGAAAACATATCTGATGAATGTTTAAATAACCTTACATGTCATTACCAAAAATTGATATATTTTTAATTATTAAGAAAAAAAAATTCTAATATTTATAATTTTTTTGCAAATTAAGAAAGAAAGAAATATATTAACTTTTACGATATAAGGAAGTTCAACAACGAAATTAAAAATCCATTATAATAATACACTCGTCAAAATTTCAACACAAACTAATATTGAATAAAAATAATAATAATCATTATTCCCAACCATCGAAAGTAAAATTAATTAATATTAATAATACACCTAGAAGGCACATGTTGGTTGATGAATCGAGTTGTTAATAAATGTGCGAGGATGCAAAGTGACGTTGTTTACAAATTCAAAAACTTACAGAATTAATGGAGAGTGATGCAAATTGTAGAGAAATCCGGAGAATGTTCAAGGCAGTTGTTCGCATTGAAATGGGTGAGGGATTTGATGGTCCGGTGGGGGAAGGTTCACCTGGATTTAAGGCGAGGTTGTGTTTCATAGTATCACTAGTTTCCGGTGCTTTCCTCATCTTGTGCAGGGAAGGAGATTCATTTCTTTCATTTTCAAATGGAGAAGTCACCTTGTTTAAAGAAAGAAGAGTTCAACAACCAAATGGATTATCTGACAACAACAATGGAATACATCCTCTCTTTTAACTAGGCCAGGAGAAATGAGGAATGTGGAAGCCTAAGCACAAATCAACCTTCTAAATCAGAAAATTGGGCTTTAATATATCAAATTGAGCAGGTTGCAAGTTGCTTTTGATATTCTAAGTCTATGGCTTATAATGGAATGGTTTCTTTGTACGGTGCAGTAGCCCCGGGTAAGAATGCAGGAATTAATGTGTCGACTGGAGTGCATAAGGTTGTAGCTCTTGAACAATGGACGATGACTAGTGAGGGGAAATCAACTATGTTAGATTCTGAACTTGAGGGAAGTTCTTTGTCCTTGGAGATGAAACCGAGATAGTCCGGGGAAAAAGGGGAATTGTGGAACTAAGCCCAGCGCACCATCATGTTCATGTTGGGATCCGATGAGCCGATATTGGTAAGGAAATATGCTACCTTATTACCAGTGGTTCTCACATGCATCGGAATCACAACTTGAAGTTGTTTGAGAAGCAACTCAACTATTTTGCCAATGTAGTTTCTGAGTTTTTTAGTTGTTTGATACCCTATCGAGCTTGGAGCCATTAATTTAGCAATGAGTTAAAAATTATATGATGTTTGGATATTAAAATAAAATGGATTAACATAAATTTATATTAATATAATATTATTTTAATAAAAATAATATTTGATAACAATAGTTAGTATTAATTTAAATTTATTTAACAACCATATATATCTGAGGATAATTATAATTTAAATTAATTTAACAATGATTTAAAAAATATATATAATTAAAGATAATTATGAAAAATGAGAAAGTAGTTTTAAATAAGTAAAATAACATTTGCACCAAAAGGGTGCAAAGACATGTCAATAGAAGTGTAGATGAATGTAGAGTGGTGCAGAGGTAGAACTATAAGAAATAAGGATGTGGACATGGAAGCCATGAGGAATCGAGGTACAGTAGAGCTTTCCAAGTCAATATATCATATTTCTATGGCCAAACTCATAACTAAATTAGAAGAAATTTTGGAAGAGACATCGATATGATATTCTACCATCTTCTCTGAACAACATCCTGGAGATTATGATGAGAGGCTATTTTGATGGGGGAGGAAAAAAATAAATTGAGAGACACTCATTTCATGGGGTTCTCAAAAGCCTAAACTAAATGAATTTCTATGCCCAACAAGTGGATTACATGTTCCCCCTCTTGTTTCAAAATTTAGAAAATAGAGGTTGAAGGATTAGATAGATTGAAAATGACAACAATTTGTTGTCAAACAAAATGTGGAAATTATTTTGAAAACTTGATGCCCAGTAAGTATGTGGAACTATAATATACAAGAATGCAACATCCAACATAGTTCTCCATTTCGGAACCCTTTGGAAGAGAAGATAAATTCCACTACAACACAGAGGGATCCACAAATTAGCAGATTTAAACATCATGAAATTGCTTTTGATTATGACCACCGGTTGCCACTGAGTTACCAAAATTTCTTGATAGAGTTACCATTTGTTTACCAAATAAAAAAACATAATTTAAAAATACTCAATCTTCTATTTCAACTCTCAAACAAATTAATCTCATATAATTAACTCATCATTTGAATTTTCGTTGCTGTAAGACTTGCTTGTTATACTTTCTTTTCATCTTCTATTCATGGTAAATATAAAATTATAAAGAACCTTTTGCATTCTCCGATAGTAATATTTATAGTAGCATTATTTTTGTGCATGTCCGCTTCTTATTTAGCGCTTCCATTCTAACATCTACAACGACCTCTTCCTGCTAAGTATTTTTTGGTGTGCGTCAACCATACATACAGTAACATTATATTACTTTCAATAGTATTTTTAAGACATGAAATAGAGGAAACGAGAAACACACAACTAATGAGTTGAGAAAGGCCCCAGGTGAGCGAAGTGTGAGAGGAGAGACTGACGAAGAGGACAGGCTACAAGCACGCCGAGAGAAAGAATCCAATATTCATCTGTTGCAGACCCTAGGAGGAGTGAGAGTTTTGAAGGCAGTGAGAAGCAGAGAGAGTGAGGAAGGGCGCGCAATGAGAGTGAGAGCGGGTGAGACTCCATAGTTCATTACGTCCTCCAATCACTTCAATCGCGAACACCGCCACGGCGGTATCTACCAATGTCGGCAAGACACAAGAAACTTGTTGTGCTTGGTATTCCTTTGGGATGTCGACACTGAAGGGTTACGGGAAACTTGTTGTGCTTGGTATTCTTTGGGATGTTGACACTGAAGGGTTACAGGATTATATGAGCAAGTTTGGAGAACCGGATGATGTGATTGTTATGCGGGATCGTGCAATTGGTCATTCTCGCGAATTTAGTTATGCCACATTTTGGAGTTGGAGATGCTAAGAAAGCACTTGAAAATGAACCTGTCTAAATGGCCGTACACTGGAAGTAAAGGTGGCTACACCCAAGGAGGAGATGAAGGCTCCTTCAAAGAATATTATCAGATATTATTTGTGGCTAGAATTCCTCTCTGCTACAGAGGATGCATTCCGAAAATATTTTGAAGAATATGGGAACATTGGAGATTTATATATTCCCAAGGAAAAAGGCTCAAAAAAACATCGTGGAATTGGGTTTATCACTTCTGAAAAAATCGGAATATGTAGACAAGTTGATGTCAGAAACACATAAGTTGGGTGGACCTACTATTACAGTCGATCGAGCAACACCAAAGGAGGAATCGACAAAGTAGTGGGAAAAACTAGGTTACGGTGAGTGTGGTGCATAAAATGCATATATCAATGCTGCAACCTGGTATGGTGCATTGGGCTCTGCTACACTGTATGTCCATCGGAGCTCAGGATTCAAAGATGGTTATGCATTAGAAATAGGAAGTGGCTATGGCACTGGAAACTCATGGCCTCTACATGGAACTGGTGGTGTGATTGGAGGATCTTCCTATGGAACGTTTGATCGTGGTGTAGGGTATGGTTCCAGAGGTTTTTCTGGCCCACCATGAGGCAGGGGCAAGAATATTTTTGTTGGAAGGATTTCATAAGAGGCAACGACTAGAGATCTTTGTTGATATTTTAGAAATTTTGGCACTGTTGTAGATGTTTATGTGCCAAAGGATGTAAGGAGGTCGAGAAACAGAGGCTTTGGTTTTCTGATATTTGCTGAGGATGGAGTAGTATATCGTGTTGTATGAAGGTCACATGAAATTCTTGGACAACAGGTGGTGATAGAGTCTGCTACTCCGCTAGATGACGGTCATTATGTTGATGATGGCCTACCTCCACCAGTAGCTGGAATTGGTGGTCCTTTTAAGGGGTCCAGCATCTTGTTCTGGAGGTGGCTATGAGTTGGGTTATATTGGCTCCGGGATTGGACCTGGCCCAGCAGGAAGTCACTCTTCATGCATGGACTACAGATATCGGCCTTACTACGCTAGATGACGATCATTATGTTGATGATGGCCTACCTCCACCAGCAGGTGGAATTGGTGGCCCTTTTTAGGGGTCCAACATCTTATTCTAGAGGTTGCTATGAATCGGGTAATGGTGGCTCCAGGATTGGACCTATCCCAGCAGGGAGTCACTCTTCATGCATGGACTACGAATACGGGACTTACTAAGCCAGATGTGTTTTCATTTTTTCCATTATAGGTTGATTGAGCTGCATAACCATGGTGCTAAGTAAATTTATTTAAAATGACAATTATGTGCTAGTTTTAGCATCTCTAGAAGTCATTGTGTTTCCTTGTATACATGAATATGTGTGGTACTTTATTGGGTTTCTAAGCAATATAAAATTACTTGCATAGTATACTTATTTTCTAAAAGTGATTTGAGAGAGGTTGTGCCATATCAAGAATTGCCCTGCAGCAAAGAAGACTGCATACAGGAAGATATAATTTGAATCTCTATATTTGTATGTGTTGTTACAGGATGGCTTTGCACATTTCTCACGGGCAGGAGGATACCTGCATTGTACAGAATCGAATATCCCTAGAAATTCTGCATTTTCATAAAATGAAACAACTGTTCCAGATGGCCCAATAACCCATCTTATCGTATTTGGAGAAATTGTCTTTGCAACATCCCCTTTCTCATGTACCATTTCATCCCTTCGTATACATAGCGTTTCCTCTCTCTTTTGCGTCATAGTGTATTGCCCTAATATTTTCTTAATTGCATCATCCTGAATGTTTTGAGTTTCCTTTTCAGCTTGCATCATGCATCTCTGAGCTGCATCTGCTTTCTTCAATTGTTATTCAAATTCTATAATCTTTTCTTGACGTTTCCTTTGACTAAAGAGAGGAAACCCATATGGAAATTCAATCAAACTTTCTCTGCCTTCTGGAACTCTACTTGAGAATTGAACAACCCTCTTCCGTGCATTCAAAGGAAATTTCTTACTATCAACTATAAAAGATGGATTGTCTGATTTCCTCGTCTTGACATCAACAATCTTAGAATTTGAACTTTCAAAATATTCATTACATGATGGAGGTCCTTTATCATCTTCATCATTTTGATATAGTTCTTCTAATCCCCTCTCATATTTCAACTTTCTCTTAGACTGTGGTGCTTCATAACCATCCTCATCTTATAGAAAATATTTCTTTGGAATCCTAGAGCTCTTTCGCACCGGTAGGGGTGGACTACCATTAATTGTATCAATCCTTCTGAATATTCCTCCATCTAAATGTTTGCTTCGAATATATTTTACTTGTAAGAACAAAATCTCATCAGAGATATCATAGAATAACAAAAAAGCACAAAACTACTCCACCGGTACTACAAAGATCAAACCAATGAGTATTGGTTACCATTCCTCAAAACAAACCCATGGCCCAAATCCAAACAACAACATAAATGTATAGTAACAACAAACATTTATTATAGCAATTAGTAATTGACCAATACTCTTTGCCCTGATCCTCGTCGCTCTCGACAGACTTCGCTCTGGCCTCTTCATAGTCCTTCCCCAAAGCATCCAAGTCCTCATGGGTCTCAGAGAACTCTCCTTCCTCCACCCTCAGCCACATACCAGTGCAAGAAGGCATGCTTTGCGTACATGAAATCAAACTTGTGATCAATATGAAAGAAGACCTCTACTACACTAGTCGAGTTGGAAATAATACAGAAAACCCTCTGGACCTTGGCAAGGTCCCCACGATGAACCATAGTGGGGAGCTGATAATTGATACCGCACTTGAACCCGGTGGGGCACCAATCCACAACCTGAATGGTCTTCTTCGTCTTAATGGTAGCCACTGCCACGGTCACATCCTTGGGCACAACATCCATCGGTACATGAGATAGCATGGCGATACAAATTTCCTTCGTTATTAAATGTGATTGGGTATATACTGCCTACTCTTAGATTTAAAGATGGACAATATATGCCCAACCACATTTAATAATCAATAGAACGAATTTAAACCTAAATATGGGCAGTATATGCCCAACCACATTTAATAACCAATAGCCAAGGAAATAATGTTCGCCAAATAGCAGGTCATGCACTTGCCATGGCATGGATCACATTTAGCCATCATGGACGATGGCTTGAAAGCTGTTCGTGATAGGATTTCTTAGCAGCAGAGAGGGGAAGATATGACCTGAGATACAAGTGTAAAATTATTAGAGCACAAATATGGATCTAGTTGAAGAATAATTGCACAAACTTGCTAAGTTGAAAAAGAAAAACAATTAGAATTGAGAATGAAATTGATTAATCAATATTAGGTTGAGAATCAATATATAAAACAATTAAAGTTAAGCTTAGTTGTACATGCAATAACTATGGATAGTTAAAGCTAACTGAAGTTAAGTGTGCTTTATATTCTACTAATGTGCACATGCACCACATGTAAGCACTAGAGTTAACTCACTAAGCCAAGTGCACATCCCATGTAAGCACTCTAGTTAACTAGCTAAAAACAAGTGCACATTGGATGCAATCTCTAGAGTTAGAAGTAAAACTAATCTAGATGCATGTACACCAACAACAAGTCTATTAAAATTAAATCCAACAACACTGCCACATTAGTAAGATCTAGCAACGAGTGTGACATCATGTTGTTGTAGAGCTCGACCATAGATGTGGAGACCTGTGGAGATGGATACACAATGAAACCCAGCTTGGATTTTTTTACATAATCAACAGAAAGCATCTCCAAGAACAGAAGGATCCCCAGACCAGATCCTGTAGGGCCTCCGACAACGTTGAATACCAGGAAACCTTGCAAGCCTGTACAGTTCTCTGCCAACTTCTCGATTGAATCCAAGCACATATCAACAATTTCCTTACCAATGGTATAATTCTCGTGAGCAAAGTTGTTGCCCAACATCTTCTTTACCACTGATCAACTTCTCTGGGTGAAAAAGCTGTCGATGGGTGTCGGTTCGAACTTCATCTATGACAGTAGGCTCCAGATCCAGAAAAACGGCAGGGGGAACATGATTACCAGCACCCGTCTCACTGAAATACGTGTTGAATACATCATCTCCACTGCCAGTGGTCCTTTCTCTCGGCATTCTTCCATCAGGATGGATGTCGTGCTCGAGACAATAAAGCTCCCAACAGCCATCGCCGACCTGGATATCGGCCTGGCCAATGTCGATCGAAATGCACTCCCTCGTTGTCGCTGGTTGAAACCCTTGAAAACTGGAAGAAAACCCTCAAAAGAATTGAAAGAATCTCTGCTACGTGCACAAAACAATCCCGCAGCCAAGTTAAAATGACACAAAAACGGGAGAGAGCTTCGTGAAGATGTATGCGAAGACGTCTGCACGAAAGCGGAGCAGGAAGAAATAGAAACTTAAATCGAAAGGTTGAATTGCACTCCCTTCGAATATCTTTTACATTGGAATCAGAATGTCTAACAATGGCGGGTATTTTAATTATCGGTGAATGCTTTGGTGAGTGTTCGAATCGTTGTTAAGCATCTTCATCATCTGAATTTCCCTGGAGAATTATCTTTTGCGACGTTGAACGCCTTCAGATGTTCATGGAAGCTTTGCTGAAGGGGAAGTGAAAGGATGAGATTCTGATCTCGGCCTTCTAGCAATTCTAAGTTTGAGTGCACCGTCAAAATAAAAGGGAGTTATTTTTAGTGAGATTTTTTGGAGTTTCAGTTATTTGAATCTGGTAAAAAAATTGGAGATAAAATCTTGATTTCTGTTATTTAAATTGATTCTTTGACTGTATATATGGATTCAACGTCCTAAAAAATCTCCAGGGCACTTTCATTGTGTAAGGTTACTCATCAAATTTTTGTTTTCATTGAATTCCTGCTAGATTTTAGAGAAATTAGATGGAAAAAAATCACCTTAAAACCTTCAAAAAATCGCACTAAAGACTACACAAAATAAAAGCCTTCATTTTTTCCCACGGCCCAAAGACTAGACAAAATAAAAACCTTCATCTTTTCCCACGGCCCCAAAGATACTACAACATAGCCTAGAATTTGCAACTCTGCCAAAACGTGATAGAGAGAATTTAATGAAATGACATTGTTGAGATTTTTGACAACTATTGAGGACCACAAATCTCAACAATGTCACCAACAACTTGGTAATAGGCATTCTAAATTTAGTAATAGACATTCGTAATAGAATGCCTATTAGTATAATTAATAAAATTAACCAAATAAAAATAAAAATAAAAATCTAAATTATTAAAAAATAAATAAACAGATAAATAAATTTATAAAAAATGCATATCTTCACAAACAAACATACATGAGAAAAGTATCTTCATAAACCAGAAAGCATGAAAAGGGTACCTAAATTTACATTAGAAAAGAAATTAAACGAACATGACTAGGATGAGAAAGCGGGGTTTTGGAATAACTTTTCAAAAGAAACTATCTTACTTCTACCATCCATTTAAGGGAAACCTTGTATTTACGACTTAACATGGGACGATGGGCTTCAATTTTATTTGGGATAGCTTTTCTAAAAGAAAAAATCTTACCTAACATAAATCCCTAATATCTTCATAAACCAGCCAGCATGGGAAGGAGATCTAAATTTACATTTGAAAAGAAATTTACTGAACATGGCTAGGATGAGAATGTGAGGTTTTGGAATAACTTTTCAAAAGGAAAATATCTTACCTCTACCATCAGTGTAAGGGAAACCTTGTATTTAAGAGTTAACATGGGACGATGGGCTTCAATTTTCTAAAAGAACAAAAATCCCTGAGACAAAGATGAGGAAGCGAGTTTGGAGTAATTTCTAAAAGGGGAAATTTCTTCCAGTCAAAAACTTAGATAAAATGAGATCTCTATTGAGCCGTGAGAATGTCCTTATAAAGCTTTATATATCGCGGGAAAGTTCAGGGTTCAATGGAAAAATTCTACACCCTGTTGATCACGATCATCTCCCCAATAGAGTTTCCATCGACCATCTGGTTTAAATCCTCTAATTCCTTTACCCCACCTTGCAAGGTCCCTTAGCTGTCTATCGTTGTTTTCTCTTAGCTTCAAAATCGCATTTTAATGGCTAAAGTCCATATTTGGAAATATATCGGTCCTAGCCCCTCTGGTCTCAGCCCTCTTCATTATTGTTCTCCATGTAACGCAGGAGCTAGACCATGAGCCAAATGAAAAAAAAGCGCTTACCATCTGTGGCTATCGGGCATGTTTTGAACCGTCCGATCGAACACAAATCAACGTACCATAGCGCACTACCTTTGTGGTCCCCGCGCCCTAAAACCACCGCTTAAAACCAGCCTGTTTTTTTCGCACCACTTATCCCGGGCTGGCAGTTTTTCTCAAAACGCAGCGATTCCACACGTTATGTGTCACGCGTCCCTGGCCACTGTTCTAATACCGCCCTATTTCGCGCGTTAACGTTCGATCCCGGACGCGCAGCGAAATTAACGTGAACCATCAGATTCTAAGGCCTTCATCCGACGATGACCACTCTTCGAAGCTGCATGTGTTTTAAACCAAGTTTATAACGCCCGTGACCCACCACCACATCACCGCCCGACGCAGTTTAAACCGTTGATCTCGTTTAAGGATCGTGCGGCTCAGATCGTTTGTTTGCCCAGCCGTTGACCTGGTCCATCCCCACGTCATATTTTCCACATGTGCGCTGTCTTCCTCCTACACCATTCATATGTTCTGTTTACGTGTCATATCTCAATGTTCATGTTACGAACTTCTGCCTCATTCATCGCCGCTCCACTGTATTTTCCATTGCCACCCTTCATTTCTCTTCCACCCTACATCTCCTCATCGTTTCACTCAGTCTACATCACCATTTCGTGGTCACAGCCGCGTCCACCACCCTTGTGTCTGGTTTTCTTTAACATGTTTGTCAGTTTTGCAGGTTGCAGTGACGAGAATCGCCCTTAATCTCTGCCTCCATTACAGGAAATCAAAGATGCATCTAAGGATCGGCTTGCAGAGGGAGAATTTATGAAGGAAAGCCCCAGGTAGTTGCCGTGACAGGGCTTTCATTAAAGAAGCCATGGTAAAAGTCTACCGAAACCCTCCAAAACAATTTAAAACATAGATTTTTCACAGACGGAGTTATTAATGATAAGACAAAGAGTATCAGTCAGAGAGCAAAGAATTCAATGTCTGGAGTCGATGATTTTAAATAGAAATCCAGCATTCAGAAGGCAAAGAGTACAAGTGCATAAAAATCATATCCCCCAGGTTTTAATTCAATAGGTTTTTCTCTCAGGAAAGTACAGAGTGTTACATATTTTATTCTTCATACCTTACCCCTGAAGATATCCGCACCTACAGCATTTACTTCATGGAGAAGGCCACAGAGTACTTTCAGTATTTCATGGCCGTCAAGCGGTATGGGCGCGAATGTTTCCGCCATTTTGTTTTAATGAAACAATTAATTGTTTTCACCTAATTCTTTTATGAGTTCTTCCTCTTCTTCCTCTATAAAAACCGGGAAGAATGACATTGTAAGGGTTCCAGATTTTCATCAGAGAATTGTGTAGTGAAAGGCATTTTTGTATACATTTTGTAAAAGCTCTTACACGAAGACTCAGAGCCCGTAGGGTCTCAGTGAGGAGGAGTTCTATCTGTATTAGAGGATTCTGGTCTTTGGTATCCCACAGTATGTAACTTCCTTTTATGTGCTTAATACAACATTTCATTTTATCCATCTTCTTGTATCATGTACTGGAATGCGAGTGGCTCACTGATTTTAGGTAAGGATTTATCCTAGTTGACACCCATACTTGGATCAGTCAAGCGCTTTAAATATGGCTCAGGCGTGATATACTGTTTCATGTTCATTTCATCCATCTTTCTGCTATATTAGTTGCTTTGGGAGGGTGCTTTTAAAATGCCATTGTCATGTATGGATTCTTAGATTGATAAGCCCATATATGGTTCTGTTGTGTATCTGGGTATCAGACCAAAGATAACTAATATCTTCTTATGTTTCTTTCACCGCATACACCCTCTGATATTTGATTTTTGTGGCATATTACTTGAATCAGCCCTCTTTACAGTAAATTGTCTCTTAACTGTCTGATGCTTTTGTGTTGGAGCTTTGCATCTTGTTTCTGCAACATTACTTTCCCTGTGGCAGTTTTTGTGAGTTTTGGTCCCATTTAAATCTATTTCCTTGTTTACAAGAGATAGTAGGAGAGCCTTTGGATTGACACCCGAGCTTTATTATATGCTCCCTGCTATGATAAGATGTCTTAGGCACTGGTCTATGGCAACTCTAGGCTGTCTCTAGGAGCAACAACATTTTTCGACAACATCTTTCTGGCACCGTTGCCGGGGATCAAAGTTAAGAAAATCATTATCCCTAGGCCTCGACAAATCGTATTCACTCTCTAATCAGGTGAGCATAGAGAGTTGAAGAGTTGCATATCTCACACCTTGGCGACTCCACTATTATTTATCAGATAAATTTATTTGTAGTCCTGGCTCCTCGTAAGCCACACCTGAGGTCAGATACATCACAGTCAAAGACACCTTCAGTGTCTGACCCTGAGAATACATAGAAGAAATTGGAAAGAAAAGAAATCAGTTCGTGCTGAAATCCCGGAGTTTTCCGGAGAAGATTACCCATCTTCTTCTTCTCAAGAAGTTCTAGTAGAAAATCTCGACTCCACTGTGGGAGACACAGAATATTATTCAGATAGCCCACCTAGGGGAAGTGCTAGAATTAAAGCTAATCTTAACCCTACTCCTGAAGTTGAAGAAGTTAAAGAGGTCACCGAAGTAGCTGCCGTTAACCGTGAACTATTCCCATCTACGCCTCAAGCTGCTGTAAAGTATATTCCTATTGTTATCCATACTCCACCTCCGCCTCTTCCTCCATTTGTACACCAGATTGTTGCACAACCCCCACCTCCTCCAATGGCTAATGTTCCAGCTTTTTTTGTTAAACAAATATGCTCCCCTAGCATTACCTCAAGTGCTGAATGATATGCCACAGGATTATTTGAAGATCTTGCCCAGATTCATTGGGGAAAATGAAACAGATGCTCAGAAAAATATTGAGAACTTTTTCTCTTTTGCAGAGAACTTTAATGTAGAACATTTGGATGTAGTCTTAAGACTATTTGTGCAATCTCTGGATGGTGAAGCCAGAAAATGGTTCAAAACATTAGGAAACCGTTCCGTAACCACTTGGGACAATATGGAAAATACCTTTTTCAGGAAATGGGGAGAAAAGAAAGATCATGGACAATGTCTTACTGAGTTCAATACACTTAAGAAGAAACATAATGAAGGAGTATCAGAATTTATCAAAAGATTTAATAAGTTCTATCTAAACCTTCCTGTCGATATGAAGCCTCGTCAAAATGCTGCCAAGGTTGTTTTCATAGCAGCCTTTGACTCAAATTTTGGTTTTTCTTTAAGAGAAAGGAATCCTGCCACCCTAGATGATGCTCAGTCAGATGCTCTTGAGTTGGAAGAAATTTTTTCTTCCACTGGAAAATTAAAAGGGAAAGCTGAACAAGATACCAGAAGAAGGGGTAAGGAGGAGGTCTCTACCTCAAATTAGGATAAGGATGCAAACAAAATTGAAGAAATGAGCAAAATGATTAAGAATCTTTCCAATAAACTGGTCAAGCTTGAGTTGGAGGCTAAAATGCAGCCCCCAAGAACTTCCAGAATGCTTCAAACAGGGGTTACAATCCTCAGTATAGAAGACCACCATTGCAAATATTGCAAAAGGAAATAAAAGAACAACAAGATCAAGTACCACATCCATTGTACTTGGAAGGCCCAATAGGTGACTCCGCTGAAGATGCTGCTTATGAACTAGAAGATTCAAATCTTGCTTTTTCAAGTAATGATCAAGAAATAGAATGCCCCTTGCAAGAAGAAGGAAATGTTGGAGACACAGAGGACTCAGAAGCTGATTATTATTGTAAACAATTTGCTGACTTTATGCAAGCACAATTCAATAGAAAATATGATCTCAGGTCTTCAAGGAAGAGGACCCGAACTCAGGAACAAGAGGAAGAGCCTCCCCAGAAGGAAGCATCTTCTCCAAAGGAGTCAACAGTGCAGAAAGCTACAGACAAAGGTAAGAGTCCTCTAAATAAACCTTTGCAGTCTGATGATCAAATTCCTTCTTCTTCAAAAGTTGTTGTTCCTCCTAATGATAAGTCTGAGTCAAAAGAAGCCAAACCCTTGGCTGAAAATAAAGAGTCAAAAGAAGTTGTAATAGAAAAGTCCCCTCCTGCTTTCAATCTGCAAAAGGAACTTGAGAAGGTCAAAATCCCAGTCCCCTTGACTGAGCTGTTGAAACAACCAGTATATCAATCTCAAGTCACTTCTTTATTGTTTCCCCCTGAAGCACCAATTATTCCAGATAGTCTCAACCTCCAAGAAGAAAGACCCATGGTAGTCTTCGGCCCACATGTCAAGGAGATAGATCCCTCTACTCCTCCATTTTATGTGTCTCTAGTGGTTCATGACCTGCTGTTACACAATTGTATGCTAGATTCTGGAGCTTCCCATAATATTATGCCTCTGTCAGTCATGGAACAACTAGGACTGCAAATCACACGTCCATATAAAGACCTATATTCATTTGATTCCAAAAGAGTTAAATGCCTGGGAATGATTAAAGATTTAGTGGTCAATTTGGCCCAAATTCTCGCAAAAAGCGTAGTAATGGACATTGTGGTGGCTGACATCCCAGCTCGCTTTGGCATGCTGTTGTCAAGGTCCTGGGGAACAAAAATTGGTGGGTCACTTAAACTAGACTTAACATATGCCACTATTCCAATTTTTGGTGGCCAGGAGAGGAGGTTATACAGAGAAACCAGATTTGTCAAGATGGTGACTAAGGCTGACAGCTCTGAGAACTCACCAATCTATAGTCAAGAAGGGGATTTTTCATGCCTAATGCTGGAAGAAGATCAAAACTTTGCTCAGGAACCATCCTTCTGCCAGATCAAGACTGAGCAGCCTTCAGGGAACCATGAAGCAGGAATCTGGACTTTACATTTTGATGGAGCAAATTCAAGAGAAGGAAACGGAGCTGGAGTATTATTAATTTCTCCTACAGGCAAATAGATCCCATTGTCTTTTAAATTGGAATATGAAGCTACTAATAACGTAGCTGAATATGAAGCACTTCTGTTGGGATTACAGACAGCTAGGAGCATGGGCATACAATGTTTAAAGGTCATGGGAGACTCTGAGTTGGTGGTCAGGCAAGTCAGGAATCAATGTCAAGCCAAACACCCTCGGTTGAGGGCTTACAGGAATAAAGTGTGGGACATGGTGGATAATTTCTTCTCAGCATTTAATATCTAGTTCATGCCCCGAGAGCAGAACAGAATGGCAGACTCCCTTGCTGTGGCTGCTAGTACGTTCCGTCCTCCCCAGAACCCTCTCTTAAGGTATGAAGTTGAGGTACGTTGTAGACCATCAATCCCAGATAATATTAAGCACTGGTAGGTATTCGAGGATGATGAACAGATGAAGAGGTTCCTAGAAACAGTGGGAGAATTCTCTAATATGGAGATTGATGATTGTGAGGAAGATGAGGCTGAGAATGTTTCAGAAAATAAATGGGAAGAGAAAGTGGTAGGAAGTAAAGTGCTGTAGCTGAAAGGAAATTCCATTCCTAGAGGTCTGATGCCTCTAGAAAGGCTATTTGATAAGAATGATGTCCCATTGCAGCCTAGCAAAGTAATATAAGAAGATCAGGTAGAAGACCTGAATTTGGACACTGATGCTGAGCCCAAAATTGTAAAATTGTCCAAGAAGATACCAGAGGGATACGAGAAGAAATACCTGAAATTGTTTCAGTCTTATAAAGATTTATTTGCATGGTCTTATCAGGACCTGAAGACTTTTGACATCAGTATAACGCAGCATAAAATTCCTCTGAAGGAAGGTGCAAAACCTTATAAGCAGAAACTCAGACAGATAAATCCTCTGCTGCTTCCCTCCATTGAAAAAGAAATTAAGAAATTGCTAAAGGCCAAAATAATTGTGCCATTAAGATACTCTGAATGGGTTGCTAATTTGGTCCCTATCCAAAAGAAGAATGGAGAAATAAGGCTGTGTGTGGATTTCAGGAATTTAAAAAGAGCATCTTTAAAAGATAATTATCCACTGCCTAAGATGGATCACATCCTGCAGAAAGTGCTTGGAGCCTCTAGAATGTCAATGATGGATGGTTTCTCTGGTTATAACCAGGTGGCTATATTTCCGGAAGATCAGAAGAAGACTGCTTTCATCACACCATGGGGAACATTCATGTATGCCAGGATGCCTTTTGGATTGATTAATGTAGGGGCCACTTTTCAGAGGGCCATGGACATTGCTTTTGTTGGGGAGCAGGATAAATTTCTGGTGGTGTACCTTGATGATATTACAGTGTTTTCAAAAAATGATGATGAACACATCGAGCATTTATGAAGAACTTTTGAAAAATGCAGAAGGTATGGACTTTCTCTCAATCCACAAAAGTCTTTATTTGCATTAGAGGAAGGCAAACTTTTGGGGCATATTGTAACTAAAGATGGGGTAAGGATAGATCCTAAAAGAGTAGAGGTTATAAATAGCATCTCTCTCCCCAGAAATAAGAAGGAAGTGTAGGTGTTTGTAGGCCGGATAAATTTCCTGAGAAGATTTATTCCTAACTATGCTGAGATAGTTAGGCATATAACAGATATGCTAAAGAAGAATAATGAGGTGAAATGGTCACAAGAGTCACAGGAGGCCTTTGCTAGAATTAAAGCTGCATTTGCTGAAGCCCCTGTACTAGCTGGGCCAGATTATACTATACCATTTATGATTTTTTCTTTTGCATCACCTCATACAATAGCTGGAATGTTATTACAAAAAAATGAAGAAGGACACGAACAGCCTATTGCCTTTTTCAGTCAGGTGCTGAATGATGCAGAATTGAAATACAATATACTATAGAAGCAGACATATGCCCTAGTAAAATCCCTCAAAGCATTTTGCATGTATGTTTTGCAGTCCCACATTATAGCATATGTCCCTACAATAGCTGTCAAAGACATTCTCATTCAGGGAGATAGTGAGTGAATAAGAGGGAGGTGGATTGCAAAAATACAGGAGTATGATCTAGATATCCGCCCTACCAAGCTGATCAAAGGACAGGGGCTTGCAAAAATTCTATCTGAATCAAACTATCAAGCTCTGGGCATAAATTTGTCTACGATTGCAAGTGAAGAGTCTGAGAATGAAAAAGAGCAGCAAGGACTGGAAGATACTTCTCAGAAAGCACATATAAAATACCTAACCAGTCCATGGTACAAAGAAATAGCTGAATATCTTTTGACACTCAGTTGTCCTCCCAGTTGTGATAAAGCAAAATACAGAGCTTTAAGACTGAAATCACAGAAGTATATAGTTGCAAATGGGCAGCTGTATTGGAGATATCCTTCTGGAATTCTAATCCTATGCCTCACAGAGGAAGAAGTAGAGAATATAATGATATAATTTCATGAGGGAATTTGTGGAGGACATTACAGCTGGAGGGCTACAGCTCATAAAATCTTGAAGGCTAGTTTCTACTGTCCGAAATTATTTGGAGATGTTTTTGCTTGGGTTAGAGCATGTGATGAGTGTCAGAAATTCGCTGAGAAACTGAAGTTGGCAGCTTTGCCCCTGATTCCAGTTCATGTAGATGAACCATTTCAACAATGGGGAATAGATTTTATAGGTGAAATTCACCCACCCTCAAGTGGACAACATAAATGGATATTGACTGCCACAGATTACTTTACGAAATGGGTGGAAGCCATACCTGCAAGGAATCCTACTGACACTGTCATAATAAAATTCATGGAAGAAAACATTATATCCAGGTTTGGCTACCTTGCTAGAATAGTGACGGATAATGCACAGGCCTTCAAATCTGCAAAATTTGTGAATTTCTGTCAACAGTATAATATTGCGCTTAACCACTCCACAGCTTATTATCCACAGGGGAATGGCTTGGAAGAATCTTCTAATAAAAATTTAGTGAGGGCCTTGAAGAAAACTATAAATGAGAGTCAGAAAAATTGGGATTCCAAATTGAAGTTTTCTCTATGGGCTAATAGAATCACCAGCAAGAGAGAAACTGGGAAATCTCCCTATGAATTGGTGTATGGACGGGCATCAGTTTTTCTTGTGCAGCTGGCCTTGCCAGTGGCACGTTTCATGCAGGAAAGTCAGGAGGAACCAGATGATATGATCAGGAGAATCAATCAATTGGTGGAATTAGAGGAAACACGGGACCAAGTGAATCATAGATTAGCCGAATATCAGGAGAAAATGAAACACATTTTTGATCAGCATGAAAAAGACAGGAAATTGCAGATTGGAGATCTAGTTCTCAGATGGGATGTACGAAGGGCTGAAAAATGAAAACATAGCAAGTTCGATCCACTGTGGTTCGGACCATTTAAAATTGTGGAACAGGGAGGCAATAACATATTCACATTAGAGAATTTACAGGGTGACTTGTTGGATGCCCCTGTAAACGGCCAATTCCTCAAACCGTACTTCCAATTCTGATTCAGGAAAAAGGCAGCCTGGTGTACAATATTGTATATTAATTTCCTTTTTCTTTTGTTGAAATAGCATGGGTGCCACGACAAATCTTGAAGAAAAATGCAAGAGGGTTGAAGAGCAAGATATGCGTAAAAAATGATCAAAGGGTCTGCGAGTTCTCGACACGTCCAGGGACGAATGTGCCGTCCCCAGGTGGAGCCAATGTTGATCACGATCATCTCCCCAATAGAATTTCCATGGACCATCTGGTTTAAATCCTCTAATTCCTTTACCCCACCTTGCAAGGTCCCTTAGCTGTCTATCGTTGTTTTCTCTTAGCTTCAAAATCGCATTTTAATGGCTAAAGTCCATATTTGGAAATATATCGGTCCTAGCCCCTCTGGCCTCAACCCTCTTCATTATTGTTCTCCATGTAGCGCAGGAGATATACCATGAGCCAAATGAAAATAAAGTGCTTACCGTCTGTGGCTATCAGGCATGCTTTGAATCGTCCGATCGAACACAAATCAATGTACCATAGCGCACTACCTTTGTGGTCCTCGCGCCCTAAAACCACTGCTTAAAACCAGCCTATTTTTTTCGCACCACTTATCCCGGGCTGGAGGTTTTTCTCAAAATGCAGCGATTCCACATGTTATGTGCCACGCGTCCCTGGCCACTGTTCCAATACCGCCCTATTTTGCGCGTTAACGTTCGATCCTGGACGCGCAGCGAAATTAACGTGAAACATCAGATTCTGAGGCATTCATCCAATGGTGACCACTCTTCGAAGCTGCATGTGTTTTAAACCAAGTTTATAACGCCCGTGGCCCACCACCACATCACCGCCCGACGCAGTTTAAACCATTGATCTCGTTTAAGGATCGTGCGGCTCAGATCGTTTGTTTGCCCGGCCGTTGACCTGGTCCATCCCCACGTCATATTTTCCACGTGTGCGCTGTGTTCCTCCTACACCATTCATATGTTCCATTTACGTGTCATATCTCAATGTTCATGTTACGAACTTCTGCCTCGTTCATCGCTGCTCCATTGTATTTTCCATTGCCACCCTTCATTTCTCTGCCACCCTGCATCTCCTCATCGTTTCACTCAGTCTACATCACCATTCCGTGGTCACAGCCGCGTCCACCACCCTTGTGTCTGGTTTTCTTTAACGTGTTTGTCGGTTTTGCAGGTTGCAGTGACGAGAATCGCCCTTAATCTCTGCCTCCATTATAGAAATCGAAGATGCATCTAAGGATCGGCTTGCAGAGGGAGAATTTATGAAGGAAAGCCTGGGTAGTTGCCGTGACATGGCTTTCATTAAAGAAGCCATGGTAAAATTCTATCGAAACCCTCCAAAACAATTTAAAACATAGATTTTTCACAGACGGAGTTATTAATGATAAGACAAAGAGTATCAGTCAGAGAGCAAAGAATTCAATGTTTGGAGTCGAAGATTTTAAATAGCAATCCAGCGTTCAGAAGGCAAAGAGTACAAGTGCATAAAAATCATATCCCCCAGGTTTTAATTCAATAGGTTTTTCTCTCAGGAAAGTACAGAGTGTTACATATTTTATTATTCATACCTTAACCCTGAAGAAATCCGCACCTACAGCATTTACTTCATGGAGAAGGCCACAGAGTACTTTCAGTATTTCATGGCCGTCAAGCGGTATGGGTGCGAATGTTTCCGCCATTTTGTTTTAATGAAACAATTAATTGTTTTCACCTACTTCTTTTATGAGTTCTTCCTCTTCTTCCTCTATAAAAACCGGGAAGAATGACATTGTAAGGGTTCCAGATTTTCATCAGAGAATTGTGCAGTGAAAGGCATTTTTGTATACATTTTGTAAAAGCTCTTGCACAAAGACTCAGAGCCCGTAGGGTCTCAGTGAGGAGGAGTTCTATCTATATTAGAGGATTCTGGTCTTTGGTATCCCACAGTATGTAACTTCCTTTTATGTGCTTAATACAACATTTCATTTTATCCATCTTCTTGTATCATGTACTGGAATGCGAGTGGCTCACTGATTTTAGGTAAGGATTTATCCTAGTTGATACCCATACTTGGATCAGTCAAGCGCTTTAAATATGGCTCAGGCGTGATATACTGTTTCATGTTCATTTCATCCATATTTCTGCTATATTAGGTGCTTTGGGAGGGTGCTTTTAAAACGCCATTGTCATGTATGGATTCTTAGATTGATAAGCCCATATATGGTTCTGTTGTGTATCTGGGTATCAGACCAAAGATAAATAATATCTTCTTATGTTTCTTTGACCGCATACACCCTCTGATATTTGATTTCTATGGCATATTACTTGAATCAGCCCTCTTTACAGTAAATTGTCTCTTAACTGTCTGATGCTTTTTTGTTGGAGCTTTGCATCTTGTTTTTGCAACATTACTTTCCCTGTGGCAGTTTCTGTGAGTTCTGGTCCCATTTAAATCTATTTCCTTGTTTACAAGAGATAGCAGGAGAGCCTTTGGATTGACACCCGAGCTTTATTATATGCTCCCTGATATGATAAGATGTCCTAGGAACTGGTCTATGGCAACTCTAGGCTATCTCTAGGAGTGACAACATTTGTCGACAACACACCCAAAAGCAAATATATACCTTGCTCTTTATGGGGAAGTGGTTTCTCTCTAACATGTAGAGAGAAAGATGCCTGCTGAATTGTTAGGAAAGAAGACAAGTTTGAAAGATTCGCTAAGCGATTTGATACACCTTAAAAAGCTGGCTCTACAGAACGATGGGGAGGCTATTAGTGAGGGTAAATTAAAGGGTATAATTGGCAGCCCTCCTGTTGATATTTCACTGAAATTGTAATATCCCTTTTTAGGAATTTCTGGAAAATGGTCCTCTAGGATGCTGTATAAGGAAGCCAATGCAAGAATAAGCCAAACTTGGCCTTGGATCCTTTTTTTTACTCTTCATACATTACCCTTCCAAGAGATGAGCTCAAAGAAATAACCTTAGGAAAACCTGTATATCCCAAACAATGCTCAAAGGGAGAGCTACAACAATACATAAAATCCAACAAGTAGCAGCAGTGAAATATCAATACATATGGTGTGAGAAGAGAGCATAGCTATCATATTATGTGCAACTATCAATAAATATACAAGAGCTTGAGGAAAGACCTCTCAAGCTAGGCCAAATCAGCCCCAAGACAATTGTACATGCAAAAGAGAAAATGCCCAGCTACACAACCCAACAACAAGCTATGACTGCGCAATCCATGAGGGAAAATGATTTCAAACTGATATGTATAAAAATATATAACAACAATAGGCTCAAATAAAGTGGGGGAGCAAGATCTCAACCCCAGAAAATAATCCTACAACAATCCTCCAATGGATTGGCCAAAATACACTAAATGGAAAAACATCGGAGTTGCTGGGTAGCAGCAGCAAATCAAATACAATACAAAAAGGGAGAAGGATGGAAATGTTGCAACTGATGTAGAAACCTCCTCCACTAATCTCCAAAGTGAAAGGTTTCTCCCTTCACTGAAGATTACACCCTCCAATCCACAGTGTGAACCCCTTCTGCAAGTGCCCACTAGAAATAATGCAATATAGGGAAGAGACTGCACTGTGAATGAGATGAAACATATGGCCCAATGCCAAAATCTGGAATAAAGCTCTGGGATCTTCCTCACTGATCTCCCAGAAAAAGAATGAGCTCCTCCTCTGCAAAACTATCTCTGGAAGTGGGTGATAATGAATCCTCACTACAACCCCCAGCAACTCAATGTTTCTGCCAAGCTGGAAAATGTTGTAGATGAAGATGGTCACCTTGGCCTCAAGCTTGGATGTGAGGAGAATGAAGAACATGTCCTCCAAATCTTCCCAATGAAGGATAGGAAACTTCTAAATAGAAATCTCCCTTGTGCTAAACAGCACAAGCTATCCCAGTTGAACAACTGGAGAGAGCAGAGAAAATTTGAAATCTTCAACATAATGAGAAATGTCTCTCCTTCCCTCTTTTATGCCAAGAGGAGGCTTCCTTGCCATGGACCCCACCCATTAGGGTTTCTCTCATCCAATAATATTCCTCCTATGAAAACTGCGTTGTCCCACTTGGTGACTCACTCCCTCCATGCAGTGTTGTTTGAGTTGGTCAAATTGGACCTAGTCTTCTTGTATTTTCCCCTTTTCACACTAGGAGATGATAAATAAGCCACTTAAGTGACCCTTTGCACATTTGGAGTGTTTATTATGCTTCTTCATGGGACCCCTTACGCATTTTATTCTCTTTATTAAAAGGAAAGAAAAATTAATGTTCCAATTAACTTAATGAAAATTTTGGAACATTACAGTCCTCCCCTCCCAAAGATTGCTTGTCCTCAAGCAAGTGCAAGGGTATACTGATTCTTATTCTCCTCTACTGCAGCACCCATGTATGATGATCTCCTCCAAGAAATAGGATGCTATCTCATCGAAAAAGCTCCCACATTGCTTCTCCTCAACATGTAAATTAGCTATCAAGCTATAATCATGAGAAAGTGAGGTGCTCAAGAGAGTGGAAAAGTGTTGTCTAGAGGTCCTCCCAAGGTAAGGAGTCTGAAATGTATTGGGAGACATTCTCCCCATGTGTATCCTCCATCCCCAAGCAATCAACCGTGCCAAATCAGTCACCTTCCAACTGGGCAACTCCGAAAAATCATCCTCCACCTTGAGTGCATGTAGAATAGGTGGGCTGAAAATCTGATCATGGCAAGCTTCATAGCCTACCCCATGCCGTCCTCTTCTCCACTTATGATAAGTGTGGAGTGAAAGCTGAATTTGGGCTGGAATAGTGTTGCCCTCAAGTGGCAAGATGAAGTTTAGACCTCCAAGGATCTCTCCATCAGCACGATAAATCAAGCTGGCCCAAATCATCTCATATGTGATGAGTTGGAAGTCATCATCGTATGGTATCCAGCCAATCATATGGTTCACCTCATGGAGAAACAAACATTTTGTCATGGTGACCATATCCTCTTCCATACTCCCATTAGAGCATGCACTGCAAAAAGTATGGAGGTCTTCTCCCCCAAAGAACACATCCTCCCAATGTGTTTCTCCTTTCTTATGATACATATGGGGTTGTTGCTAATATATGGCTAAAACATAAGGATCTTCAAGAGAGTCCCAAGCCATCCCATCAAATCCAACACCCATGGGGTGCCTCCCCACAAATCTCAAGCTCTCCAAATGGCTCCTCCCATTTGAAAGCAAGAGATGCAACATGGAAACGAAGGCTAGCTCATTTGTTTTTCTGAAACATGCAACGTGAGAAATATGGAGAACCATATTCCCTATGGGCATCCTCAACTCTTGTGCCACTCCTCCAATGGTGCTTCCCATGTCCAACGTTCTACTAGCAGAATATGGAAGCAAGGAGGGCAAACATAGCTCCACACATGGAACCAATGCAGGGCATCATTGGCCTGCCTCAATATATAGTACAACAAGTGTCCTTCCAACCACTTGTTTGCTGCCACATTCATCCTGCAAGATGAGATCACGAAAACATAATTTGGTGCCAATGGTGCACACCGAAAATCCTGTGGCTTTCCCCCACAATCCACCAATAAGATGGCCATCATAATTACTGCAATTGACCATAAGTACAACAAAACATAATGTGAAAGAAGAAAATATCCTCCTTGATATGATATGCCACTAAAAAAGATAAGAGAGTGCAAAACATAAAGCAAATAGTTACCTCCCTCATCATGTACTCCGGTCTTTGAGCTAAAATGGCTCAAATGAAAATGCTCCCTTACTACAACAATGTAGGGCAGTCGTTGTGTCATCCATATCATCATCTCTCGGGCTATGCATCTGACCATATGCTAATATACATCCATTAGGATGCCTTCCCAAGTGGACTCCTCCATCAACAAATAGTATGCATGAAAATGCATGAAAGGAGAATCCATAGATGCTGCATGTAGGTGTCTCTACTTGTGCTTGTGAACCCAAGCCAATAAGATAAAGATATAGCAAGGGATGCTGCCATCCATTACTCCCTCATCCTCATCTCCTACATGCCTCCAAGGTACATCACTTGTGAAGTGGTTTTGGAAACACTTCAACAAGTAAACCCAACTATGAAGTGATAGTGCTGATGGCCTGTAGAGTAGGGCCACTGTCATCTCAAAGCTCAACTCTTTGACATGGATCTTGTCAAAGAATATACTCATCATGTTGCTGCACATATAGATTCCCTCCCATAGAGAAGGTATTGCTTGGGCATCTAAGACCAAGGAGAAATCCCTTTGCACTACGCTAGTGCCTCCTTTTGCTCCTGCAACATCTGAATATAATCTGAGCAACAAGAATGTTTGTTGCTCCTCCATACTCCCACCATAATAAATATGTGAAGGTAGCACAATGAGTGGTAATAAAAATAACATCTCATCATAATGCACCCATGCTCCTCTCTGCCCCATGGTGTAATTATCTTGCTAGTCCTCTTCCTCCTCCATATCCCATGAAAAAGGATAGGTCCTATGCCGGCCAAACTCTCTCAAGAGTAGCCAACGCAAAATTGCCTCTTGCTGCCCTATGTCATAAATATTCAAAAGGCTCACCATCCTCTTACCTCTCATCCACATCCACTCAACTCCTTGTGGATGTCCCCCTTCATCCTGCATCTTGGTATCCTCCCAACAAGGGCTACCCTCTTCCCAAAACAGATTTTGGCTTTTGCATTTCATGGGACATTGAAATGCAATCTCTTCCATGACAAGGTTTCCAAACCCCAACCTCAATGGTGGTACACAACATATCAATGTTGTATGAGGATGATAGTACAACGCAGTGACAATTTCCTGCTCTAGACAATCAACATGCAAAGATATACAATCCTCCATAAGAAATGAAAACTTAGGCATACCTTGGAGAGTTTCGGAAGAATATTTTGTTGCTGCAAGAATCTCTTCCTCAATAGTGCTGGATGCCTCAATAACTGGAGATGAAGGTTGCTTCTCCATCACTATGATAGCGCTGGTATGGGCCTCTACAACTGGTGGTGAGGGCTCCTCCCTCTTTTGACCAAATCTCCTAATCAATCTTTGAGAAAAATCAGCAAGAGTAGAAACCCTTGCATGGTCCCAATGGCTGAACCACCAAGTCTTTGCTACACCCTCAAGGTGCAGTGCTGCAACTTCTGCAACCTCTCTGTCTACTATAGGATGTACCAGGAAGAAAGCCTCTAACTTCTTTACCTAGACCTTTGTTGCACATGTGAGTGATCTATCGAAAGTGGACAATAGGAATCTATTGTCTCTCATCATCCCATAGCTGTGGGGTCTTCTCTCTTCTTTCTGCTGAATACATTATGGAAAAGATAGAGTCTCTTGGAAGGCTCTAGGGTTTGCGCTATACTCATCAAGATACTCACTTAGAATTTTGAATTCCAAGTGTTTCTCATGCTCCATTTCTCCTCCTTGGTGAGAGTAGGAAGTGCATGGTCCTTCCTCTTCTCTTTCTTCAGTCTTCTCAACCTCCTTGGAGAGGCCTTTGCTGGATCTAAAAACTGATGCAGAGTAATCTCATCCTCTGCATCATCTTGATCTCTTCTCTCTCTACAATTCGAACTTCCATAGGCTGGGCCAAGTTCGAAGCTTTGATACCACTGTAATATCCCTTTTTAGGAATTTCTGGAAAATGGTCCTCCGGGACGCTGTATAAGGAAGCCAATGCAAGAATAAGCCGAGCCGAGCCTTGGATCCCTTTGTTTACTCTTCATACATTACCATTCTAGGAGATGAGCTCAAAGAAATAACCTTAGGAGGGTTATTCAGATTCTCCAAACTTGTATATCCCAAACAATGCTCAAAGAGAGAGTTACAGCAATACATAAACTCCAACAAGTAGCAGCAGTGAAATATCAATACATATGGTGTGAGAAGAGAGCATAGCTATCATATTATGTGCAACTATCAATAAATATACAACAGCTTAAGGAAATACCTCTCAAGCTAGGCCAAATTAGCCCCAAGACAATTGTACATGCAAAAGAGAAAATGCCCAGCTACACAACCCAGCAACAAGCTAGGACTGCGCAATCCATGAGGGAAAATGATTTCAAACTGATATGTATACAAAGATATAACAATAACAGGCTCAAATAAAGTGGGGGAGCAAGATCTCAACCCCAGAAAACAATCCTACAACAATCCTCCAATGGATTGGCCAAAATACACTAAATGGAAAAATGCCAGAGTTGTTGGGTAGCAGCAACAACTCAAATACAATACAAAAAGGGAGAATGATGGAAATGCTGCAACTGATGTAGAAACCTCCTCCACTGATCTCCAAAGTGAAAGGCAGCTCCCTTCACTGAAGATTACACCCTCCAATCCACAGTGTGAACCCCTCCTGCAAGTGCCCACTGGAAATGACACAATATAGGGAAGAGATTGTGCTGTGAATGAGATGAAACATATGGTCCAATGCCAAAATCTACAATAAAGCTCCAGGATCTTCCTCACTGATCTCCCAGAGAAAGAATGAGCTCTTCCTCTGCAAAATTATCTCCGGAAGTGGGTGATAATGAATCCTCACTACAACCCCCAGCAACTCAATGTTTCTGCCAAGCTGGAAAACGTTGTAGCTAAAGATGGTCACCTCGACCTCAAGCCTGGATGTGAGGAGAATGAATAACAGGTCTTCCAAATCTTCCCAATGAAGGAGAGGAAACTTCTAAACAGAAATCTCCCTTGTGCTAAGCAGCACAAGCTATCCCAGTTGAACAACTAGAGAAAGCAGAGAAAATTCGAAATCTTCAACATAATGAGCAATGGCTCTCCTTCCCTCTTTTATGCCAAGAGGAGGCTTCCTTGCCATGGACCCCACCCATTAGGGTTTTTCTCATCCAATAATATTCCTCCTATGAAAATTGCGTTGTCCGACTTGGTGACTCACTCCCTCCATGCAGCGTTGTTTGACTTGGTCAAACTGGACCTATTCTTCTTGTATTTTCCCCTTTTCACACTAGGAGATGATAAATAAGCCACTTAAGTGACCCCTTTGCACATTTGGAGTGTTTATTATGCTTCTTCATGGGTCCCCTTACCCATTTTATTCTCTTTATTAAAAGGAAAGCAAAATTAATGTTCCAATTAACTTAATGAAAATTTTGAAACATTACAGAAATTGACAACCTTCGGTTGATATTTAACAAGGAGATACCTTCCAATATGGAAAATTTATCAGTCGACATTAATAACATGTCGAAGTTGAGAAGCCTTCCATTAAAATCCTGTAATTTTAGTAAAATGAAGATCAAAATGAAGAATTATGTATGCCAGTTAAAAAGTCTAACTCATCTTAATTTCTATGAGTGGCCTATGCTGGAAAATCTTCAAAATTTACATAAGTTTCAAAATTAAAGGCATTTGGAAATTATTCTTTGCCCAAAAGTAAAGGACTTTCCCGAAGCTGAAGAAGGAGAGAAAAGAACATTTCCTTGATTGAAAATACCCTCAATGGTTGGGCTATAGAATTCAGAAGAATTACCAAAAAGGAAAAAAAGAAAAAAATGCAATGCCTATCCTTACAATATTTAAAAATAGGATGAATTGTCAAAATGTGAAGAAGGTGCCAGAAACATATTCAATAACAGTTTATGGTGATCCAGTAGTAAGAAATTTTGATATCACTGAAAAGGAGACGAGGATATGGTACAAGTAATAGCAAGATTTACCAACACAAAAGAAATTATAAAGAAGTACTTGCGAGGATTCCAATCCACCAATACAAAGGAAATTATAAAAAAGTACTTGCAAGTATTCCAAAAAAGATAAAATTGGTTATTAGGTGAATCTTGGTGGAATGAACTTTTCTCATTTGTGATGTTATATGGTGAATTATGGGGAAATGAGTTTTTCCTATTTGTGAAAGGCTCTATGATGACACTTATCTTCAAAAATAATGATAATATATGTTGCATTATTTATTTAGTCAATAATATTGATATATTGATAATTGCTTGATGTTTTTTATTTTTAAGATTATTTTTTTTAATATTAATTTAAAAAATAAGCCAATGCAGATTTTTTTAATGATTTAAAAAAAAAATGTTGTACGTTCACTAATTGTTTTTTAATAAAATTATTTAATTTAATTAAAAATAATAATATTATGTCATAATTCATTTAATATAATATAAATCAATAATACAATTTTAAATTTTATATAACTAATTCTTTAAAATTTAATTAAAATAAAATTACTTCATAAGTTTTGAGTTTAATTAATATTTATGTAATTTTATTTTAATTAATATTTATTTTATAATTTAAAGTTATCAATCTGAAAACCACACTTACCGATTTTCCATTATCACTATTACATTATTTTATTTTGGATAGAAGTGAGTTGGTAACAAATTAATTATCATCTCAATAAGAAAATAAGGAAATTTTATTTTTAACTCCTTAATATATTTTAAGTAATTTAATAGATTATTATTATTATTTATTAATAAATTATCATATATTTTTAATGAAATTTGATATAATAATAATAAATATCAGATTTTATTTGATTATAATAAATATCATAAAAAGAAAATGTTATATTTTATAAATATTTTAAAATTGTTTTATAAGATTTAAAAATATATTTATTTAACTAGCAAATTATCAATTAATTTTAAGAATATGTTATAACTAGCAATTGCTTCTAAATGTGCAAAGATACAGTGAAGGATAACATAATTGGGAAGGTCATCTAGAAAAGTACATCACTAAATATAACAAACTCTTTTTTCTAGTGATTTACTATTTCAAAAAAGATCTTCCCAAATCTGCTATCCTTATGTGTATCTCATGCACAACATTTTTGTTAAAAGGTGATCATACCAGTTTTGAATTGTGATACGAAGAATTGGAAGCTTTTCAACTTTATGGAGCTTATAAGTACACAACTGTGGATGAATTCACGGATACTTGTCTCATTTCGATACCAGAGTCGAAACTCACATGGTTCTGACGTTGAAGTTTGATGGAATGGAAAGTTTGAGGAAATGGCAAGTTCAGGACTTGAGTTAACATATCAACTCTATGGAGATTATAAGTACACAACTGTGGATGAATTCCTGGATACTTGTCACATTTCGACACCACAGTTGAAACTCACATGGTTCTGAGTCGTAACTCACATGATTTTGACGTTGAAGTTTGATGGAATGGAAAGTTTGAGGAAATGGCAAGTTTGACACCAGAGTCGAAACTGACATGGTTCATAGTCAAAACTCACATGGTTCTGACATGGAATGGAAAGGTTGAAGTTTGATGGAATGGAAAGTTTGAGGAAATGGCAAGTTTGGGACTTGAGTTAAAGAAAATTAGGTTATCGCAATGTATAGTGCCAATAGGTTTTTTATGATTTTTCATTCTTTAGAAAGGTTTTTTATGAATGAGTCATTCGTTAGAAATTGTGATTGCTTATAAATACTTTATTCAGAGTTCGAGGACATTAGAAATGATGTTCAGGGCATTGGCTTTCAAGTCAACGATATTATGAAAGGTAGTATTCTATGATGTAAACAATTTCCTCGTATCTAAAATTTGTAAAATTTATATGCTTAGGAATTGTTTTTATTATATAAATATTCTTAAAAAATTATATTATTTAAAATTTGTAAGTATTAAAATTACAAAGGCACACGAATATCATAGATAACTTATTTTTAATATGAATTTATGAATCTAATTATTAAATATTTTAATATTATATTAAAAATATATAGTAAAGCTATATATTATGTTAAACGAATATATTATAAATATTTTATGTTTTTGGATTTAGTTAATCTAAATTATTATTTTTCCGTCAATTAAATTTGATAGCAAATATCATATTTTAAATTTGATGCGTACATTATAATTATGTTGAAATTTACATCTATATATCAAAATAACAATTATATAAATTTGAATTTAAAATTTACATGTAAAAAAATATAAAATTTATATTATATTTCTTTTTTTGGGTTCCATTTGAATGATACAAATCCAACAATCAGCTTCCACAATTTCCACATTGCCCCTCAATGAGAGGCTCATGTTTGATCTTCAAAATGGAACAATTAACTGATTCTTCGAATAAAAATGAAATCCAACATGTTCGTTTTGTCTAGCAGTTCGCACAAATTACAGACATGTTTTTTAAAAAATTTCATTTCACCGACAAAATCATAATGCTCCACGGCCTGCCCACATAGATTGGTGGAAAAATAATTGTTTGGCCAACAGAGATATAAAAAGGACAAAGTTGTAGATAACGACCTGAATGCCCTATTCTCTAATTAACATCGATCAATTCTTGTCATGTTGAATACGAAAACCATTTAAGAATGATATTTAAAATATTATTCTAGTGATATTTATTTTTCTCGTTCTGCATCCGTTATAGAGTCAACTTTTCAAATGTCACTTTCTTGCATTACATAAGCATTCAATATGTTGTTATACCCAACCTTTACCTACCTACATTAGCTCCACTAATTAAAGGGAAGCAAATACAGGGACAAAATTGAATTCAAAATGTTTTATCCCCCTCGACCTAACCTCTCGTTCGAGCAAGGAGTTTAACCTATTGATTTTCTCTCCAATCATTATTGGTTGATTAAGAGCTCGAATGGGGGAGAACTAATGTCTATAACAACATTAATATTGAACTTATATTGAATACTACGCTCTCCCTCTTATCTCATTATGAATTTCCCCTCGTCTCCCTCTTGTCTCTATTATATAGAGTGTTAGGCAGACAAATTCTTTATTGTGGACAAGAAGGATCTCCCTATATTTTCCAAAAAAACTAGTAGCAAACATTAAAAGAATTGATACCTTTCCTTAGCCTATAACTGAAACATGAAACATGTCGTACATGAAGAATCACTTATTAATTAGTGATGATCTTGTAGAAGCCCTTCCAACATTTTCCATAGCTAGCTTTTCCTCAATTCCTTAGAGGCTTTCCCAATGCCTTCCACAATTTCTCCATGATGCTCCAAAAGAGATCTGCATAGACAAAAACATTCAAAGGGATCAAATCATCTCACATATAAAATCAAAGGTAAATGAAATCCGTAACTTAATATACAACATATAATTGAATCAATAATCAGTTATAAACCATGCAAGTGATCAAGGAATATCTCAAATAATATCAAGATAGACGCAATTAAGAAAGAGCAACTACTTTGTATTAAATTAAAAGGATAACAAGATTACAACTTGGCTGCGTTGATGTCACAATCCTCTTCTAATGGTCATTATTCCTTCCCTCAATGACAACCTCTTGAGACCCAAAATTAACATCACAAGTTTACAAATCCAAGTCTCTTTCATTACTCGAGTCCTATGCTCAATTTATAGGCAGGAGGAAGAGGTTTCTAGTTCCTCTTCTCAACGGATATGATGCTTAAGAGGAGGAGATTAGTTCCATGGACCAAGGGATGACACACATGTATGTAGTGGTTCTAGGTTTCTAATTTGGATAAGATTTGTCCATTAAAGCTTCTAGATTTTGCTTTTTTATTTTTGCTTGCGTGAACGGGATTGCTCAGTTTATAGTGGAAGATAGTGTGCAAAATTGCGCAGGCCACAATGGTAAAAACTGCACATGTGCAAGTAATAGTTAGGAAAACTGTTGAGATGCTCAAAAATGGTTTTTAAGTAGTGCAACCCAAAATTCATTTTTTCCATGGTATTATTTTACTTCAAGATTCATAGGGGATTCACTTGAGACACTCATCGGATGGCGAGAGATCTTAATCGACAGTCATGGTGACAAAATTTAGTGTAACACATAGTTATAGGCTCAATCTCCTAATCAATAATTTATTTGGGATGAGCCGCATAAACATCTAAGAATCTTGGCATTGTAGGTTTTCCTTTTGGATCCCACATTTCAAGGTATGATAATTGTTTTCCCTTTTCCAAATCCATATATATCATTGAAGCAGTTTTTTCCTATATTCTTTATAGATTTCATATCTAATGTTGAAAAAAAATTCTATAAGATTCAAGTGGTAGCGTGGGACAAGGACATTAAAAACATGATAGGGAAGCCAATATCATAAACTAGAGTACTCACAAGAACTTATACTTCATTTTATGTGGCTTGGCTTACATGAAATCCAATCTAGTAAAGAAAATTATTCACATGAACTTCTTTAGATATAAAACATGAATATATATGTAGTGTAAATCATGTAAAATAACATTTTGACTAATTCTGATACTAAGGGTTGAGCTAGTTTTTTTATTCTGTAGAATATTTAAAATTTTAAATACTAAAAGGATTTGTGTAAAATTAATGGAAAAATATTTGCATTAACTTAGTTGCCACAAAATAAAAAACCGTATGAGTACTACCATGGTTAAGAGAAATTAGTTTGAGTAGCACGATTTTAATTCCTATAGATAAGGAAATGGATTTGTGCCACACATAAAAGCAAAATAAACTATGAAACTTACAATTGAATAAATTCACAAAACAATAATTTAAAAAATGAGGAATGCATTAATGTTTTCATCCTTGAAACTTCGAGTGGTAACAAATAAGGAATTCTATTTTGGAAAAATAGGCTTATTATTTTGTTCTAGATACACCTCACATTAAATCATGAGTAATTCCCATTAATCGTGATTGTTATAGAGGTGAATTTTTTATATTAATAAAACATGACCCAAAACTATCACAAAACAACCATTTAATTTGTAGATTAATGATTTAATGTTATAGGAAAATAGTGGTAACAAATAAGGAATTCTATTTTGGAAAAATAGGCTTATTATTTTGTTCTTGATACACCTCACATTAACTCATGAGTAATTCCCATTAATCATGATTGGTATAGAGGTGATTTTTTTATTTTAATAAAACATGACCCAAAACTATCACGAAACACCTATTTAATTTGTAGGTTAATGATTTAATGTCATTGGAGAACTAACATTATATTTCATTTACTTGATATTGTTGGTCAGTTCACGCTCACTCCTCATGCACTTATTTTTTTTATAATTATTGCAACTAACCTCCTCTCTTTTTTACAGGATTTGTCCTGATGATGAGTCTTGATCTATACCCGAAACGTAGGCCAAAAATGCATACTGTGGAGATTCTGAATTCAACAGCTCAAAACTCACACCACAGAAACCTTAAAACTATAACATGGAGAGGAAATTTGAGCCCAAATTATATGAATGTGAGGACCATGGTCACACTAGTGATTTAGTGTTTTTATTGTAATGTATTTTGAAGCAGAATTGTCAATCCATGGTTATGTTTTGAGGCCAATGGAAATGGGAAGATAAAGTGTGTTGGATTCATTGTTACTCATTTTTATAGTTGGACTCATAACATTAAAATATTTTTAATTAGATGTTATTTTATTCATTAGTATTATGTTTATTTTTATTTTTTATAAATATGTTTATTTTTTCATGAGAAATATTTTCATATTTTATATAAAGAAAGTATGCCTATTCACGATAAATTCAATATATCACATGCTAGAATTGACGATATTGGTTAAATTTAGCATATCACATGGCAAAATTGATGGTATTGGTTATGGGTGTTTTTAAGAGATGGAGGGAGTTGGTGAGAGAAAATGACAATTTCCATACTCACTATGGCATCTTCATGATGGTTAATTGGTATTATGTTTATCAAATTATTATTATTTTTATTTTTTATTTATATATATTTTTATTAATATTATTTGTATATAAATTGGAATTAGAAAATTTATATAAAATGAAATTATGTGGTTGGATTATAGAATTGAATTGCATTGAAAATAATTTCTTATCTAAAGTTTTGAAAATAAATTAGTTTTTCAAAATGTTCTTTCCAAATCTTCTCTTCTATTATTCTTTAGTGTATCTTTGTACTTTTAAAAACAATTACTAATTTAAATAAAAATATAATTATCTATCAAACAATTACAAATCTTGTAGTGAAGACAATTTGTGATGTTGTTTCTACCTGGATTCAAATCTCATGATATGACATGTATGTTTAGTAAAATTTATCTACTTTGATTCCTAAAAAAATAGTGCACTAAAAACATATAAAAAAAATGATAATTATTTATCATTACATTTTATTCAATTAAAAACGAATGATAATAATCATAATGAAAAAAATTACAAACATTTTAGATATCTTCCTCTCTCCGGCGGTGGGTGTTTTGAAGAGATGGAGAGAGTTGGGGAGAGAAAATGACATTTTCCATATTCATTATGGCATTTTAATGATGGTTGATTGGTATTATTTTTATTTTTTTATTTATATATATTTTTATTAATATTTAAAATTTTATATAAAATCAAATTATGTGATTGGATTATAGAATTGAATTACATTTAAAATAATTTTCTTGTGAAGTTTTGAAAATAAATTAGTTTTTTAAGATGTTCTTGATCGTCAAACATTGGGTTAACAAAACATTTTGTTAAGCCGTGCTTTTTTTGCTTTGAAAATCATGGAAATTCCGGACTATCAAAATTTAATATTTTGGATGTCCTAGAAATTTTTGATAATGCTGAATTCATTTCCACCACCAAAATCATTATTCAAACACTAACATTTATTAAATGTTTTCCCAACAATTCGTCTCTCTCATTAGACAACTTCTTTTGTTAAATGAGATTCGCAGAATGGTAAGAGAGTTGATGTAAAGATTGATTCATGAATCCAATCTAATAATGGAAGAACGAAATCTCAAAATTACCATCCACTTGTTGGAAATCGCAGCCAAATCTTACAATGTCTATAAGAGTTACACTTGTCGTCTTACAATAGAGGCGGAAGGCCTCGCATTAATGGTGGAATTTAACGGATCGTTGTGCTCAAACCAAGTAGAGAATAGTGACAACTATTTGTTTGAATCATCGGTGCAAAACAAAATTGTTGACGAAAGTCGGTGCTCAAGGGTTTCAAAAGAAAACACTTTTGGTGTAAATATAAAATTTAAAAATATTTCTATCTTCACAAATAGAGCATCAACTAACGAACGAATTAATTAATATATATATATATATATATATATATATATATATATATATATATTCACAATTCATCAGATATATCTACTTTATAGAATTCGAGTTTTCAAATCTGTAAGCTCTCTTCATTTCTCCTGCTTCTTTTCTAAATTCATGACTAGAAGTATTAACCTTCCGTAAATATGATGTTCATTTTAATTCTAACTTCAGATCATTTTCATCAATGACCATCGATTTCTTAATAAATTGCAAACCTTTCGATTTCATCTTGGGCTCTTTTTTCAATAAAGGGTAAATTCACTCATGGAAACCAGTAATATTTTTTAAATAAAGGGTAAAATCACTCATCGAAACAAGTAATGTAGATATGTTAAAAAATGCAATAATCTAATATTTCATTTGTGTAAGTTTGTGAGACTTTTGAGCATCATTTTGCTTAAAAGAAATGCAATAATCTAATATTTCATTTCTGTAAATTTGTAAGACTTTTGAGCATGATTTTGCTTAAAAGAATTTTCCAAAGGTTTATTTAAACAAAAATATAAGCATGTGTTTTGAGACTTCAATATATCTTCCACGAACGGATGTTTTGACTGTTTCAAGATACGTTGTGCTTAAAGTCTTTCCAATATCGAAATAGTAATGATAAGTTTGAAAGACACGTCAATATTGACAATGACTCTTTCAATATGTGTTCTCCCTAAACTATTCTAATATCAAAATAGTAATGATAACTTTGAAAGGCAGTTCCATATTCAGATTTTGTTGCTGATAAGGTATTAAGATCAAATTTTAGAAAATAATATGGTAACTAGAAATCATAATTCATTAAACTTGTATCCATATTTATCTAAAAATATTTTTCTTAAAATTTGATAGTCAAAATAGAGGTCAAAAGGTCAAACAATTGATTTTTTTTCTTAATTATGGGATTCTGAAATATTCTCGAAATTTGCCATAAGTATCTCACTCTTTCACAAAAGCATCTCTCTTTCACAAAGGTCTCTCTTTAAAGCCTTTCCAATAAGCCATCTCACTCTTTCACAAAGGCCTCTCTTTAAAGCCTTTCCAATAACCTTCATGACTATAAAATAAAACAATAAAAGAGCCTCTGACACAATGATATTGTTGGAAAGACAAATGCGGAAAGAAACAAATTTAACACAAAATTTCACACAATAACACGAGCGGAACTCTTCTATTGGTCACATAAACTTGATAATTACAATGAACTTGACTAGGGGTATTTAAACTTTTTCATCTAGTGACTCACCTAAAATAGCTTCACATGCACACACACTCTAAATTTGGACTTCTCCAAATATAGATTGAACTCAACCCAACTCACACTTAGCTCAGTTAACTCACACTCTAAATCTACACTTAACTCTTGATGCATCACTTGATTTGGATCTTGTTAGATCTTCATGCGAGAGTACTTTACAATTTCCAATACTCCCCCTTAATTATGACCATATGACTCAACATAACTCAAACATGACTCAACTATTCCTACTAGACTTACAATAGAAATTGACTCAATGATCACTCAGACATGTCCGCTGACCTATGTCTCTGCTAGGCTTACAATGATTTAAAAATTTTACAGTTTGCATTTTATTTTTCTCTTCTTCCAAATTCGATATCCTAGAAACTGCTTCATTTTTAGTTGTGCTTTATTGTTGTAGGTTCCATATTTCTTTACTTCTTTTTGTTGCAATGTTTCTTTTACTTGTCTTGAATTTGATCTGAGTTAGTGTTGTACAATGCCCTCTTCAAGGATTCGTTTAACTATGGACTTCTGCCACAACTTTTCATCTTCAAACTATTTTCTTTGTTATGCTTCTTGTGCTTCATATTCCTATGTTTCTTTCTGCCATATTTCTTGATAGAAGAATCTTATCTCTTCTTGAGTCCATCATTGAAAAATGGTTTTAATGCTTTCATCTTTGTCTTCAAAAATGACCATCTCTTTCTCTTCACTTTCATCATCAGGTAGTGATGTTTTTTCTTGTAATCTCTGTCTTCATTTTCTATTTCAGTTGGACTACTATCATTTTTACTTGCACACTCAAAATAAATGTTAAAAACATTTTCATTATGCTCTTCAATGAGAGTTTTCATCTCTTCCTCTTCCTTCTATGTCTCATCTTCCACTTCTTTACCAACCTCTGCTACTAAAAATAGGTTGTCTTCCACTTGGCTTCCAAACACAAGTGAGATTCTCTCACCAAATAACAACATATCAATAAGATATTTTTGTTGCACCATGTGCAACCACTGATCACTATTTAATGGTTATTTATCGAATTTAACATCAACATAATTTTCATCCACTCTATTGTGGGATATCCAAGCATGCATGTGCTTATTAGCAATTTCAACTTCACCAAACTTATCAGTTGCGGCTGAATTCACCAATCCACATATCACTTTGCAGTGATCATCCACATGTGTTTCATCATAGTGGGATTCATCATCACTTGCACCATCCATGTTACAGTGGAGTCCTTAAACATTTATATGCTCTTACTCTCTTTCGCACACATATGCTTCAACTTCTCTCATTGAATTTTTTTTTGCATCTTCTTCATCCATATGCACGTATGCATAATGGGTTTCACTTTTATAGTTTTCACGGCCATCATCCATTTTTGAGTGGGATTCTCTATGCTTTGTTGTCCTCCAAGATTCTTGCTCATATTCTCTTAGATCTGCAGTTGACTCAACAAATTGTGACACATCTTGTTGCTGCATGTCACTCCCTCTTGTACCAAATTATTCTTCCAAGATCTTCCATGCTTCCTTGGAAGTTGTAGCTTTTTCTACAACGAAAAAAAAATTATCATCCAATCTATGTTTTATAAAATCCAATGCTAAAGCATTGCATACTTCATCATATGGGTTGTTAGACTAGTACTCAATTAAGTCTTTAGCTAAAAGACAATTTTGAATCTTGATAACCAAATGATCAAAATATTTATCAGTAAACATAAGAGATGGTAGGAAATCAAAGCTACACCAATCACCCTCAATTTCTTCTTTGTCTTCTTCTACACTTCTCAGTTCCTTAGTTGCAACCTAAACCTCTCTAAACATGGAAATGATCTTTGCCTCTTCCTTTCTATTCCTTTTCTTAATCTTCTTCAGTTGTGCTTTTTGATCCATGATTGTTTTCTTTCCTTTTTCGTATAGTTTCTTTCCTGATTACATGAGGCTATCTTCCATATCTTTCATGAACAAAAATACTAAGTTTAATATGCACACCCGTAAGGCACAATATTCACCCAAAACACTGACATGCTTGACAAAACACCCAAAATTGTAGACTAACAAACCTTTGCAAGACCCTAAACTCACTTTATAATAATTTTTTTTTAATTCTCCAAAAATAATCACTTTCCAAAAACTGTATTACTAAACTCTTTAAACTCACATATGCCAAAACTTTAAAATTTTCATTTTAATAAACCCTTTATAAAACCTTACAAAGCCCTTTTTAAAACTAGTGCTCTGATTTAAAAAAAATCAATTTTCCATAGCATACCAAGTCAAAACCCATGTGATTCCCTTTTATCACTTTGGAATGAAGAGATTTTAAACCTATTTAAGCTTGTCCATGTGACTTTAAAAATATATCTCCTTATGGGGTTCATGAGTACCTTACCCATGCATGAACTTTGAAAAAACCTTCCAACATTAAAAACTTAAACGTGGCTTGCGGCGATTGGGGTTGCAGCCTTTTTCCTCTCATCTTGACTGTCGCTTGACTTCCAACAAATACCAGGCTATTATTATGCTCGTAGGGGCTAGATTGTGGCTCACGATGATGTCATTGTTGCAAATTGACCTCCTTGCTACAAATCGGCTAGAGACCTCTTTCAAGACTACGACTTGCCATATATCAAAGGAACTACTCTCAGCTCCTTCGTTCGATGTTAAAATAAACTAAAATTAGGGGAATTTTGAGGGCTAAAAGGGGCTTCCTAAGGAAACTATAAAATAATAGTGGAAAGAATAAAATAATATTAGATTACATCATCAAATTTTAGAGGGAAAAAAAGAAAATATTATTTTTTCAACTCGTATTTTCAACTTATCTCCCTATGGGTTTCCTCAAATTTTGAGTGGAAACACTCGTTGGATGCAGAATTGTATTCCTCATTCAAGGAGTGCCCACGTTTCATACTTAAAAACGATAAATACAAGAAAAAAATGTGATTGAAGTCACATTTTTTCATGTATTTCTCATTTTTCATGTAGTTGGTTCCATCGAAAGTATGAAACATGTGTACTCCTTGGATGCGGAATTAAATTTTGCATCCAACGAGTACTCCCGATCGAAATTTGAATAAAACCTTAAGGAGATAAGTTGAAAATACGAGTTGAAAAAAGAGTTTAGTATTTTAGTATTTTTTAATATTTTTACTTTTTTACTTCAAATATGGTGAATCACCCCCCATGGTTGACATCATCATCTTGAATCCTATTGGTTCTTATAAAATTTATTTTGGTTGTACATTTTTCTTAGGAGGTCCATTTTAGACCCCGAAATTCCTCTAATGCTTATCACTTGGCATCGGCAAAAAAACCTTCGAATATTTTATCACTTGGGGCTTTGTAAGTTGTAGCTATGGAATTTCTAGCCCTTTAGATTTTCTCTCTCTCGAACAAATTTGTTGGAAAGGAAGAGGAGGAAAGACACAAAATTTCACACAATAAAATGAGTGGTGACTCTTTTATTGATCACATAAACTTGATAATTACAATGAACCTGTTGAGGGGTATTTAAAATTTTTCATCTAGTGACTCGCCTAAAATAACTTCACATGCTCAAACATTCTATATTTGGACTTCTCCAAATATAGACTGAACTCAACCTAACTCACACTTAGCTCATTTAACTCACACTCTAAATCTTGAATACACTTAATTTTTCATGCATCACTTGACTTGGATCTTGCCAGATCTTTATGTGGGAGTAGTTTACAATTTCCAACAGATATATCTAATGATTTTCTATGCTCACCTGAATTACCTGATCGATAGATGAATCAATCCAAGAGGGTAACCTACCATGCACGACCAAGTAAGTCGAGAAAGAAAGCAAGGAGCATCGACGAATATAATCAATGATATGAGCTCGGGGGTAGGCCTTGCCTTTAGTAATCCGCTTGTACATATATAAAGGAAGCCAATACACATTGAATATTTAGATGACTGCTTTTGGTTTAAACACTAAGTGTGTTATGACCTCTTATCCTGAGCCTTCTGACAGCAACACCTCTTCTGAATTCTCCATGATGTATGCATTATGCATAGGGGGGTTGGAGAACATTGTGGAAATGGTTTATTTCTGACCATATATTTTAATATGAGGTTTGGATCATGAAACCTCACCTTTTCTCAACATGTTTCCATGTACTTGTAAAACCAAATAAAAAACTTGAATCATTGTAATATAGACTACAATTGGAGAAATGAGCCTGATTCTAAGTTTGTTTCCTACAAAGAGAAGAGTCTGTTGATATGTTGGAATCGATTGCATGTGCTCCAACTATGGTCTTAGATCAGGCCATACTTTTTGGAGTGCACCAAGAACATCAAATTTTTCTTTGAGAGAAATTTGAACATGAATGAAAGCATGTATTTCTTCAAACACATGAATGGAATCATCAAAGTGTGGAGATCGAGCATGATGATTTAAATTTTCCGTATACAGGAATTTTACCAAACACTTTGCATGCAAACCTTTTATCGGACACTTGGCATGCACACACTACTGTCATAGTATCGTTGTAGATACTAGGTGTAGAAATTTATTAATATTGATAGTATTACCAGATTCTCCTGATCTAACAAATTAATCTTATGTTAAATAGAAAATCCTCCCACTTAATTCTTTGCGGAAATTAAATCACCAATTGCAAAACACATGAAGAAAATCAATCGCACATAAACACAGTTTTTTAATGGGAAAGATTAAAGATAAAAACCCCAACTATCATATATTAAATATATCAATAGATCATGTAATAATCTCATACAAAACTTAGTACATCAAGCTCTCAGTACAATTAACAATCATTACACACTGTCATGCAGAAATTTTCATCTCAATGCACCAATTTCTTGCCTCTTGACAACCTGCCTCCACTGCGCAATCCCTGCTGAAGAAAAACTCTGAATGAATTCGAATTGGCCTTGCCTTTATTGCACAATCCTCATTGGCATATCCAATGTGTGTTAGATGAATTGAATGCATCATTATAGTCACGACAGATAGTCCATCTCACCCTTTCACCTATCTCTCCACTGGGTCTCCACTGGAATAGACACACATGTAGTTAACTACTGTATTTATTTAGTTGCAAATGAGTCTCTAGTTATGAATTAATTAAATAATTAATTCACTAAACTCTCACTAGTGTATCTTCTGTTAGAACTAGATACAACTAGCACAACTGATTTTAACTCACTTAACTGAATAACAAGTCCCATAACTACTCTTCCAACTCCATCACAACTTTTTCACTTCAGTTCTAATTGAGTCCTCCATGCATGAGTCACCAACCACCCTAGGAATTGCGTAATTCCTTCAGCCCACTGATTTTCCAAATCTGTTCACTGAAATAAAGTGCTCCAAGAGAATAAGTTGATATTTATTGTCTAATTATTATTAAGGGCTAATAATAATCGACATGCATCTATTTTTAGATTGACGATCTATAAATGGACTTCGTCCAATATTCTAAAAATAGAATCTCATCTATTTTTCACATTTGACCAACCATCTAAAAATATCATCCTGCAACTTATATAATATGCTCACCATATCTAAAAATAGACATACACCTAAAAATATCCTGCCAACCCCACTTAGTGAAGGTGCTTAATTTTCACTAAGCTCATCATCTTGTTGAATCTCAACACTCACTCTCAACAAGATAGGGATTATCCTTCAACCCGATCTTGCCTCTATGGTATTATAATTTTCTCCTGCTGAGCGCCTTCATCAGAATGTCTGCATCCTGATCTTTCGTAGGAATGTACTGAAGCAACATGATCTTCTGCTGCACACAATATCGGATATGATGATACCGGATATCTATATGTTTAGATCTATCATGAAACATAGGATTAATCAAGAGTTTAATGCAACTCTGATTATCACAATGTATCATTGTAGGATATAAATGAGAAACAAACAAACCGACCAGAATCTTCCTCATCTAGATAGCCTCACATGCAGCTTGACTTGTTGCCATGTATTCTGCTTCCATTGAACTGAGTGCCACAGATCTTTGTTTCCTGCTGTACCAAGAAACTGTTGTAGATCCGATATTGAAAACCCCTCCTGATGTGCTCTTTCTGTCCGTTGGGCTGCTTGCCCAATCTGCATCCGTGAAGCCATGCAACTTCACCTCATCCGTCTGTCTGTACCATAAGCCACACTTAGATGTGCCCCTGAGATATCTCAGGACATTCTTGCCTGCCTTCCAAAAGAGCTTGGTAGGCTTAACGATCACTTGACTAAGCTGGTTCACCGCATAGCATATGTCCAGTCTTGTATTAACTAAATACATGAGCGAACCCACCAACTGTCGATAGACAGTAGTGTTATGTAGGTAAATCCTCTCTATAGATAGAGGTGATCCCTCTAGCCCTAGGGTGAGTCTAGCAACTACGAGAACATACTAACATCTACCTTCCTAGATTATAAATGAAATTCAGAGCAAGGAAGATGTCCTACCTTGTTCTGATGCTATGTTGTCGTCTTCTGTCGAAGCTTCTTGATCCGTTGCTCTTCTCAAGCTCGACACACGTTGCTGTCAACATTCGATTACCTGTAGAGATAGTCAAGACACCACGACAAGTGTAAAACCATGACAAACATAAAACAATTACAACCTATCTAACTGATCAAGGAATGCTAGAAATCTCATTATAATTGTAAATAAGAGTGGAAGATAAACATCAGATGTGTTATATTATGATAAAGACAAGGGGATTTTACAACCTAGCCTTGATGTTGAGGCTCTCCTTCGGTAGGTCTGTATCCAAGCACATTTGCCACACCCTGATGAACAAAGGTCCAAGATCTCACTATGTTCTCAAAACACACAAACAATCACACTCTTCACTGTTCTCCCGAAGCTATGATTGCTTCTTCTCTATGCTATCTTTTTCAGCTATCTGTTCAACTAGAATATGTTCAGCTCTTCCACTAGAATATGTTCAACTAGCACATCAATGGAAGATGGCTATATTTATAGAGGAGATGAGGAGGTTGGGATCCCTACAAAGGTGGGAGAGAGTCCTATCCTTTAGGGGAGTTCCAAGGGAGGTGGAAACTACTAACTAAAGGAGGGATTCTGTGGTTGTTTCAGTTCAACCACTCCCAATGACTCATCCTCGAGGTGGTTGGAATAGAACCTACGCCTCTATTTTTAAAAAACATTCCATAAATAGCTTGGTGCGGGTGCTTAACTGGGACAGAGCGCCAACTGGTGCGGGCTCAGTGTTAATTTTCTAGCTCGGTGCATAAGTGTAACTGGCTACTTGGACCAAGGCAAAAACAGGTGTTTTTATTGGTCTGCTCAGGAAATGGTCAACAGAAGGAATGTTGTCCTCACGGCAAGGGATGCAATGATGGTTTTTTCCAGGCATGACACTGCTTATTGGTCACAAAAATGACCTTCCAATGGGTGAGATGGGGATTTCAGGGACAATGACAAATTACTGTGTAACAGATGCCCCCTAAAGTATGAAGTGCAAACATGAGTGAGGGATGAAATGCTTTACAAGTACATGCAAGGAACTAGATGCTACTGTCGGGAGACCTACAAATCAAGCATAGATACATATACATAACTGAAATCTCTATTGAAAATACATGAATCCATGGTATAGGTGCAACTATCCATTAAGAAGAGGATAATGTGAATGGATCCTCGGCATGGACGCAACTATCTGAATGAAGGGATCATATGAAATAGATCCACAGTATGGGTTCAACCATCCATATAGAGAGGATCAAAACAAGAGAACCCATGGTATGTTTGCAGCCATCCATCTAAAGAATCATGTATATAATCATGAATGACTCATCACTCATCACAACCTAGACTTTTGTGATTGAAGCCCAGGGTCTTGCGCTCCAACACCACCCGATCAAAGTACAAATTCCAACATGTGAATAGACGTGTTGAAGTCGAACATGCAAGAAAATCACTTGATTACCGGTCAATGATGTGAATCGTTAACAAGTACGATAGAAATCACCAATAATGACAATGGCTTTCAATGTACAACTAGTACAATCCATGGAATGTTAATAGTGAGCTGAAGTCGAACACCCATGAAATCACCCGATCGAAGGCCAATGATGTGAACCAGTCGTCAAATCTGAAGAACTTTCCATTAGGGCATGTAAGCTCTAAGGTACCAGAAAGGAGTCTCTAGATCAACTTCTCGGATAATGAGCTGAAGTTGAAAGGAAGTGATCCGTCGAAGGAGGGTCATAATGAATCCCACATCATCGACACGAAATAGAGAAGGTAATATGAGTGTGAATCAAGACTCAAACATAGGATCAGGGAATGTACAAACTGCAGAAGGATTTTCTCTTGAACATATCGGCAACACGACTCTGGAATTTGGCAGCATTTGACTCAAATAGGATCAGAGGTCATGTTGAAAAAATTTGTAATCAAATGAGAGGCAAACGGATTTCCCAAACCCATGGAGGAAAAGTGACAAAATGAAGATATCCCAACCCGACACGAACTGCAGACAAGTGTCATGTTCAAGAGTGACATACTGCCGACACAACTGACGAATAAATTCCATTTTCCCCCACCATTTCTGGCAAGTACCTCTTTATTTTTACACAAGCTTGAAGAGGATACCATATGCTTGTCATCTAAGTTTTTCCTTCGGACAAATCCAACCTAGTACATTTTAAGAGCCCTAGGAAGGAGGAACTCAGTATCGTCATGATGACTATATCTGATGTCATTTAGTTTTAATGAGTCTGTTGGGTATGTGTTATATTATTTTCACGACTAATCACGCACGGGGGGGTAAGAGGGGGGGTCACAGGGGGGGTGGTAGCCGCCCCTGTTGGGGTCCAGGACCGCGAACATTTTTGGTCCTTAATTTCTGGTGGGCGGTCCGCACCCATGGTTTTGTGCATGGTTTTGCACATGGTTTTGGGTTACAATGGTTTTCAGCCCCTGGTATTTTGTAGATCCGGTCAAGGGAACTACGGTTATGATCTAATCCAGGGTTAATGGATTAGGGTTTATGTATGCTTCGGCATGTATATATATATATATATATATATATATATATATATATATATATATATATATATATATCTATGTGTGTGTGTGTGTTGTAACACTAAAAGGAACATAATGAAATATCAATCCGGTCATCCCGATTTGGGATCCAGGGGAAAATCTCTGTGTTTATCTGTTTTATGTTTTATGCTCTCGCTATTATTTATTTTTTGTTATAAGATTCGTGTGTAGATAATTTATGTTCAGGGTTAAAACCTACATTTGGTATCAAATCTGTTTCGGCTTCAAGGGGATGCCTTTGCTACTGAGGGTTTTTTGCTCAGGCCTGAGGTAGATCCTGTTTAGTGGGAGATATGTCGGATCGGTTCTTGCGGTGAAAGAAGATGGCGAGCAGCAGAAATATAGAGATCGAGAAATTTAATGGTCAGAGTTTTTAGTTGTGGAAGCTCAAGAAGGAGGATCTGCTAGTGGATAAATATTAGTGGATCGTGGTAGATCCAGGTACTAAACCAATGACAATGACATGTGAAGAATGGAAGAAACTATATCGGAAGGCTAAGAGCACAATACGGTTGTGTGTCTCAGATGAATTATTGTTGAATGTATCTAGGGAAGCTATGGCAAAGACCTTGTGGGACAAGCTAGGGACTTTGTACCAAGCTAAGTCTCTGGTGAATAAATTGTTCCTGCGGAAAAAGTTGTATAACCTGAGGATGAAGGATGGAGACTTGGTGACAGAGCTTCTAAATGCCTTCAATACTGTGGTAAGTCAGTTTTCATTTGTTGATATTAAAATCTCAGATGAAGATAAGTGCATCAGTTTGTTGTGTTCTCTACCAGATTTGTGGGATAGTCTGGTTATTGCAATAGGTAGCAATACAACTACCTTGAATTTTTATGACATTGTCTCAGCCTTGCTTTCGGAGGAAATGAGATGGAGAAATATGGAGGGTCAGAATGGAGATGCCTTATCTGTATGAGGAAGGTCCCATAATAGAAACAAGAATAAGGTTTTGAGTGGGAGATCTAAATCTAGAGGGAGATCTAAATCTCTTGGAAAGTTTGTAAAGGTGTGCTGGAAATGCGGAAAGGAAGGGCACTACAAAAAGGACTGTAGATCTAAAGCTCCTGAGAAAGGAAAGGGATCTGATGATGCTTCTTCTGCAGAGGCAAAAACCACCTCGGATGAAGGTGGAGATGTGTATTTTGCTTCTTCTTCAAATACACATGTAGATCATGAGTCATGGTTGATTGACTCGGGTGCATCCTTTCACTTCACTCCCCACAGGGAGTGGTTCTGCGTGTATGAGAAGTATGATGGTGGCGATGTCTTCTTAGGGGATGATAGGAAGGCTAGAGTCATCGAACATGGAAAGGTCAAGCTGAAGCTGCAAGGTGGAAGGATTAGAACACTTCCTGGTGTTTTGCATATTCCTACATTGGCCATAAATCTGATTTCTGTAAGCAAGATGGATGATGCAGGTGTAAAAACAGTGTTCGAGAAAGATGCCTACAAGATGGTTCGGGGGGCACTAGTATTAATGCGGGGAGTTCGTACTGGAACTCTGTACAAGCTACAAGGTAGCATTGTTATTGATGGGTGTAACAGTTTTGTGGTTCCTGAAAGTGGAGTAAAAAGCCTATCTATCTCTGGAGAAAAGACCATGCTATGGCATCAAAGGCTTGGACATATTGGAGAGAAGGGCCTTCGAATACTGCATAGAAATGGTATGGTAGAAGGTATGTCTAATTTCTCTCTAGATTTTGATTTCTGTGAACAATTAGTATATGGGAAGCAAAATCGAGTGTTTTTTCCTTCTGGTGCTAAGAGGGCGAACAAGATATTATAACTTGTGCACAGTGATGTGTTTGGACCTGTGTCAGTTCCATCACTGGGAAATTCTGTGTACTATGTTTCATTCATAGATGACTTCTCAAGGAATACATGGATACATTTCTTGAGGAATAAATCTGAAGCTTTTGACAGATTTAAAGAATTTAAGGCTCTGGTGGAAAACCAGACAGAGAAGAAGATAAAGGCACTAAGGAAAGATAATGGTGGGGAGTTCTGTAAGAAGGAATTTGAAGATTTCTTTAAGAATTTTGGTATAGCACGGAAGAAGACTACTCCATACACACCTCAGCAAAACAGAATTGCAAAAAGAATGAACAAAACATTAATGGAAAAGGCAAGAAGCATGCTCAGTGGTACTAGGTTAGGACAAGAATTCTGGGCAAAGGTAGTGGAGACTGCATGTTATCTAGTTAACAGATCACCTTCATCAGTGTTGGAGGATAAGACTCCACATGAGGTATTGACTGGTAAGAAACCCTCTCTTTCACATCTAAGGGTATTTGGATGTGATGCATATGTACATGTTCCAAAGCAGAAAAGGACCAAGTTGGATAATAAATCTGAAAGTTGCATCTTTATTGGGTATAAGGATGGTTTAAAAGGTTACAAGCTTTGGAACCCGGAAACAAGGAAGGTTGTGTACAGCCGAGATGTGGTGTTTAGAGAGGTGAAAGATGTTGTTAAACATGAAGTCATACCAAAGGAACCTGAGAAGATAGAGTTTGAGCTAAAGGAGTATGAATCAGACTCTACATCAGAAGAAGATTCATAAGAGGAAGAGCCACAAACTCCAGCTATAAGAAGATCAATTCGGGAAAGAAGGCAACTAGAAATGTATAGTCCATCTGCTTTCTGTCCAAATTTTGCTTTAACTATAACTGATGATGATCCCAGAATTGTCGGGGAGGCAGTAGATTCAGAGGATGGAAAACTATGGAAGGATGCCATGGTTGATGAAATGGCATTCTTGCACAAAAATGAGGCATGGGATCTGGTGGAGTTGCTAGCTGGAAGGAAGCCCATCGGGAGCAAATGGGTTTTTAAGAAGAAGATGAATGTAGAAGGCAAGGTGGAGAAATACAAAGCTCGATTGGTAGCAAAAGTTTATTCCCAGGTGCCGGGAATTGATTTTGGTGATATTTTTTCTCATGTTGCCAAAGTTACTTCTATTAGATTACTTTTATCTGTTGTTGCTGCATTTGATTTTGAGATAGAACAGATGGATGTGAAGATAGTGTTTCCTCACGGGGATCTAGAAAAGTAGATCTACATGAAGCAACCTGAAGGCTTTATGGTGAAGGGTAAGAAATAACTGGTATGCAGGTTGAAGAAGTCTCTGTATGGGTTAAAACAGTCACCAAGGATGTGGTATCAAAAATTTGATACCTATATATAGGGACTTGGATTCACCAGAAGCAAGGAGGATTAATGTGTTTATTTTAAATTAATTGGTGACCGTGTTATTTATTTGGTCTTGTATGTGGATGATATGTTGTTGATTGGAAATGACAAAGAAATTATCCAAGATTTGAAGACCCAACTGTTCTCCAAATTCGACATGAAGGATCTTGGTGTTGCAAACTATATTTTGGGCATGGAAATTAAGAGAGATCGAGCAAAGAGGATTCTCTAGTTAAACCAGAGGAAGTATGTCGATACAATATTGTAGAGGTTAAATATGCAGGATAGTAAACCGGTGAATGTTCCTATTCCTGTAGGTGTAAAGTTGTCTGCTGAATAGTGTCCCAAGACACAAGAAGAAGAGGAGGATATGTCCCGTGTTCCATATGCAAGTGTAGTGGGTAGCCTGATGTATGCAATGGTCTGTACTAGACTAGACATTGGACATGCAGTGGGAGTATTGAGAAGGTTTATGTCAAACCCAGGGAAGGAGCATTGGACATAAGTAAAGCGGGTTTTCAGATATTTATGTGGCACTAGTGATTATGGCTTATGCTACCAAGGAAGACCAGGATTGGAAAGAATGTTGGACATTCGTGGTTTTGTTGATGCAGACTGGGCTAGAGATCTGGATCAAATAAGATCTACAAGTGGGTATGTGTTTAGCCTATTTGGAGGCGCAGTCAGTTGGATGAGTAAAATATAGTTTGTAGTGGCTCTTTCAACTACAGAGGCAGAATACATGGCAGCCACTCATGCAAGCAAGGAAGCAGTTTGGTTGCAGAGATTGTGTTCAAGTATGGGGTTGGTACAACAAGCTATGAGGATAGACTATGATAGCCAAAGTGCAATTTTTTTGGCTAAGAACCCTGCTTATCATTCAAATACAATGCACATTTATGTTCAATATCACTTTGTTAGAGATATGGTTGAGGCTAAAAGGGTGTTGCTGGTAAAGGTGGACACTTTTAAGAATGTTGCAGATGCATTGACGAAGTCTGTGAGCACTCAGAAGTTCTCTTGGTGTAGAGAAACAATGGGTGTTGAAGAATTGGGCCAATGACTAAGCTCTCCTGTGGCCCCTTGCGGAAATAAAACAACAAGTGGGAGAAGGCTGGGTATGTGTTATATTATTTCCTTAATTTCTGGTGGGCGGTCTGCGCCCATGGTTTTGTGCATGATTTTTCACATGGTTTTGGGGTACGATGGTTTTCGGCCCCTGGTATTTTGTAGATCTGGTCAAGGGAACTACGGTTATGATCTAATATAGGGTTAATGGATTAGGGTTTATGTATGCTTCGACATGTATATTTATGTGTTGTAACACTAAAAGGAACATAATGAAATATCAAGCTGGTCGTCTCGATTTGGGATCCAAGGGAAAATCTCTGTGCTTATCTATTTTATGTTTTATGCTCTCGCTCTTATTTATTTTCTGTTATAAGATTCGTGTGTAGATAATTTATGTTCAGGGTTAAAACCTACAGAGTCTGACAAAGGAAGAACTCGAAAATTTTTCATGTTTAGAGAGTTTGAAAAGAAACAGAAAAGGAAACTCCATCATTTCCCTTTTCGTAAATAGTCCCTCAGATCCGAAAAGGTAGAAAACTATATCTGAAAGAACCTCTTAGTCACGATAGGCTAAGGTATTCCTTTTTCGTAAATAATCTATCCCAACCTAAAAAAGGGGTAAACTTATACTAGGTAGATATCGTTTCGCATCCATTTAACGAGTTCAAAATGATAAGAGCCTCGGCGATCTTTTCAATTTTTGAGAGTTAGAAAAGAGCTGAAAGATGACTCCTCCTAGAGGAACGAGTGGTATTAAGGGTATTTACTAGTTCCAGTGATGGTGGAACTGCTCAAAACAATTAAAGGTTAAGAGGCTGACTAACAAGGCCACTAATTGCAATGGTTCCTAAGGAATGGGTAAAACAACCAAATGAAGGCATATGATCGGCCAAGCAGATAGTGACGTTGGAATGAAAAAACCAAGACTCATCTGGAAAAACAGACTGATAAGATGGCAATCACAAGAGGTAAAATGGAAATGGTTTCTTTTTTACACAAGCTTGAAGTTAGGAAACTCTGCTTGAAATTGGTTTCATTTTTACACAAGCTTGAAACAAAGATAAACTATGCTTGAAAAAGGTAAGCATGCCCCCAGCATGGTGACTCAATTCGAGGTACATGCCCCCCAAGCTTCAGTCCATATGAAAGGAAGATGGAGTGAAGGTTCAAATTACAAGATCAAGAGAAAGACTCGACTGGGATTTTACGAGATTTTATTAAAGACTTGAATTGAATGGGAACATGTTTCATTGTTTTAACAAGGTTTACACATTAAAAGAGCTATCCTCATGACATCTTGTTTCATTTTTTAGGGAGCTTGACAGAAGGAAACGAAATGTGCTCCAAAGAGCTTGTTTCATTTTTTTAGGAGCTTGACATAGGAAAACGAACTATGCTCCGATGACCTTTCATCATGATGAATAAGAAGTCATGGCTTCCAAGAGTTCTGCACCAGATGGGAGAACAACATCTCAGAAATTAGGACCCAATGCCCCCAGCATATGATGCACAACGTCACTATCACTGAATGCGGGCATGGGACATGTAGCCACATAATTAACCTGTGGTGGGGAAGATAAAACCAACGAATAAAGACCTGAAAGGGATGATGGTGGACTAGATGTCACGTCAGGACCAAAGAATGAAAGCTGATCAATCGTCACAATCCAACCTTCATGTGGAAAACAAATCACACGAAAGAGGGAAGAGACAAGCGCTCCCATGACATAAGTATAGTCGCGCCCCAGGAGTAAATTAAAATCCAAGGGGCCTAGAACAACCATCACGTGACGGTTTTCTCTCCCAAAGTAACAGGAAACTTCAAAAGGATCCCTAACGGTTGTCTGGTTCCTCTGTTAAATGCCAAAAAATTCTGCATAACAGGCACAAGCGGTGGAGAACCAAAAGCTTGCCAAGTAGTTGAAGACAAAACACTAATGGATGCGCCTTCATCTATAATGGTGCTAGGTACGACCACATGGGAGGCCTGTACCGTGATCTCAAAAGGCACATAAGAAGGAAGGCGATATCCTGAAAATCGACTCCAATCGAAGGAAGTGACCAAACTACTTGGAGGGAGTACCATCAAACTGAGATGGTCATCCCCTGGTGTTACGGGAGAAAGAGGAGCATCTTCTGGGACCTCCATCATGGGAGCAGGAGGAGCAGCTTCTTGAACTATAGGGATAGGAGAATATTTCTCACAGTCTGAGGAATCTGAAGAAACAAGAGGAACGTGAGGGGGATGAGATCCACTCTCGACGAAAAATACCTGATGAACTGTAGGCAGGATCAGATCAATCGATTCCTCGACCAATGGTTGGTTGGGAATGGATTCGTCAATTTTAATTTCCGAGGGAGAGGGATCGACCGAGGATGACTCTTGACTGACCATTGTATCAACTAGATAAGGACTCAAAGAAAGCTTCTGGTAACAAGCCAGAAGGCAGGGTGCAAAAATAGTAGGGTTGTCCAACACTCTCATGGCTTCATCCATGTATTGACAAAGGTGAATGGGATGATTCCCTTCACACAACTTATAGGGATTCGTAATCTTACCCTATTTCTTACGAGTCTTATCAGTACTAGTCAAATATGTGTCACCAATATGACTTCCAGAAGCCAAAGGGAATGGTGGATGATTGTCGGACCATGCTTCAAGTACCTTGGGAATGTCAGGGCAGTCTCGAAGAAGATGGTCTCTTTTGCACATCATACAAGGGAAGGTGTCTGAGACGCAATAGTTACAGCATTAGCCTCTCGCCTATCTAACTTCTTCTTCTTTGTCTTCTTCTTCTTCTTCTTAGCCACTTGGTTACTAGAATCCAGACTTTCATGAGGTGAAGTAGAAGAGGAGGATGAAGAAATAGGCGAAGAAGGGGAGAGGTCCACCTTAGAAGCAACATGATGTTGTTCTGGTGGAGGAGATGGCTGTATGGTGGACAAAACTCGATACCACAGAGGTTGAGAATAACCAAAAAAGCAACACAACAGTTAACCCAGGCAGGGACAATGTTGCCATATAAGGAGCACCAACATTCCCAAAAGTAGGAAAAGGACTAGGATTCCCTTCGGAGGGGATTCCTTCATTGGTAAACTTCGGAAATGTTGCCATTGGAAACAACCGTAAAACAAAGCACTAAGGAAGATAACTTTAACCAGGAATATTTCGTGGGAAGTTAATATTTTAAGACATTGAAACAAAACTCTGTCATTTCATATTTTAAGAGTTGAGAAATAAGAAAAAGGTGACTCTATCACTTTTAGGTTGAAACGAGCATGAAAGGACAAGTGCTCGATGATCTTTTCACTTTTTAGAGAGTCATGAAAAGATAAAAAAAAAAATAGGTACTCTAAGCAAGGGGGTGTACCAAGTTTCTGTGAACTGCCATATACACCTTGGTGATCAAATGAAAGAGAAATGACCAAGGACTTAACGTACGTGTAGGTAGTCTCCCCGAATGTTGTGTTCGGTGTATCACGGTTACAAGGTGGCAGACTCAGCTTCCTATGGATAAAGGATTGCAACCTATATGGGTCTCCCTTTATATACTCGACGGTACAGGGAGCACAAGTTCATACTAGCGTTGTCTAAATCTAGAAGGTGGACGACAACTACTAGGTTTTAAGACGTTGGAACACGTCTCTAGCCTAGACCACTAAAAATGTTTCGTTAGGTTTCAATGTTTCCTTAGGTTAATTCAATAAATTTTAAAGTTTATATTTAATTATGTCTTGGTTTCAAGGCCCTACCGCATGTCATTTGACAATCTCCTATATGCATCTATATGAGAAAAGAAATATTTCAATTCGATGAATGCTATCTAGTTAAGGGAAGAGTCTCAAACAATGATGCAGCAAACAGTAACACTGCAAACGAAATTTTTCCAAACTAGATGACTTTCACTATCCAAAAGTAATCTAAAACATTCAACAATGCGAATTATGCAATGTAATCTATGCAAAATCCTCTTTTTTGAAAACTATGCAATTGTAATCTATGCACAATTTCCTTTTTCATTTGAAAGAATAAGAATGCACTCAATGCATTTTTTGATGAAATGAGAATCTACTTAATGCATGATTTTAATGAAAGAGAATGCACTCAATGTGATTTTTAGCTTTCAATCATTAAACAATGTAATCTAAGTTCAATGATAAATCTCAAAAAATACTTTTCAATGCAATGTGATCTAATGCATTTTAACAAAAAAAAAACTTTGAAACGAAAACTAAATGAACAGAAATTTCCTTAATGGAAGGATAAATGCAAAAGAGATGCAAAAAAACACTAAGAATGCAATCATCGTTTTAAGAACTTTATAACGAAATTCCTCAAAAGGCTACAGGAAATATGAGGTCAAGCACAAAAATGAATTCCAAAGCATGAGCTCAAAACAAGGCATTCATTCCCTTTTACATCAAACAATCATAGGAAGAAGACTTTTGAGCTGAACAATGAGCAATGTAATCTATGCTCACAAGTGAACAAGTAAAGGGGAGAATGTGTAAATCATACAGAGAAAAGGACCAAAAGGGCAAGACACACTGGTGAAGGATTTAGGGAAAAACTTCAATTTTTCATACACCCTGAAATTAGCACGACTTTTGAGGGTGAAACTAGCGCCAACTGGCGCGACTTGCTCACTGACAACTAGCGCCAATGGCCAATTGGCGCGTGTTTCTAACTGAAAACCAGCACCAATTGGCACTACTGTTAGAAAAATAAAAGCGTTAATGCCTGAACATGAAAAAACAAAGAATTTCTCCCAACCAAGACCAGACTCACCAGTTCAAGCAAAAACTAAAAGATCGTAATTGATGAAAAACATAGGAACAAACAGGGAAATGGCTGTTCAACTAAATCCATCGAATGACTAAGACCTTAAAGAGTGACAAACTCAAAGGAACTCCCCAGCGGAGTCGCCAATTTTGTGTCCAGGTAAATCCCCTCTGCGGACAAAGGCGCTCCCTCTAGACCTAGGGTGGGTCTAGCAACTACGGGACATACTAACATCTACCTTCCTAGATTGTAAATAAAATTTAGAGCAAGGAAGATGTCCTACCTCGTTCTGATGCTATGTTGTCATCTTCTGTCGAAGCTTCTCGATTCGTCGCTCTTCTCAAGCTCGATACACTCTGCTTCCAATGTTTAATTACCTATATAGACAGTCAAGACACCACGATAAGTGTAAAACCATGACAAACATAAAACAATTACAACCTATCTAACTGATCAAGGAATGCTAGAAATCTCATTATAATTGTAAACAAGAGTGGAAGATAAACATCAGATGCATTATATTATGATAAAGACAAGGGGAGTTTAAAACCAAGCCTTGATGTTGAGGCTCTCCTTCGGTAGGTCTGTATCCAAGCATGTTTGCCACACCCTCATGAACAAAATTCCAAGATCTCACTATGTTCTCAACACACACAAACAATCACACTCTGCACTATTCTCCCGAAGCTATGATTGCTTCTTCTCTATGCTAACTTTTTCAACTATCTGTTCAACTAGAATATGTTTAGCTCTTCTGCTAGAATATGTTCAACTATCACATCAATGGAAGATGGCTATATTTATAGAGGAGAGGAGGAGGTTGGGATCCCTACAAAGGTGGGAGAGAGCATTATCCTTTAGGAGAGTTACAATGGAGGTGGAAACTACTAACTAAAGGAGGGAGTCCATGGTTGTTTCAGTTCAACCACTCCCAATGACTCATCCTTGAGGTGGTTGGAATAGAACCTCCACCTCTGTTTTTAAAAAACATTCCATAAATAGCTTGGTGCGAGTGCTTAACTGGGACAGAGCACCAACTGGCGCGGGCTCAGTGTTAATTTTCCAGTTCGGCGCGAGAGTGTAACTGGCTACTTGCGCCAAGGCAAAAACAGCTGTTTTTAGTGGTCTGCTCAGGAAATGGTCAACAAAAGGAATGTTGTCCTCATGGAAAGAGATGCAATGATGGTTTTTTCAGGCATGACACTGCTTATTGGTCACAAAAACGACCCTCCAATGGGCGAGATGGGGATTGTAGGGACGGTGACAAATTACTATGTAACACAACTGTTGGAATGAAGTCTCCTAAGAAGTTATGAAACTGGTCCATTTTGATTATTTTTTATTATATTTAGTCTAGCGCACAGGTTTTGGGGCGGGTCAAAGCCCTGACCACATTGTAATGGGTCAAAGGGTAAACTAGGGGTCTGAAAACCATGGGTTGCGGACCATAGGAAAGTCAAGGCTAGACTGTTATAAATAGAGATGTATTTTGTATCGTAAAGGATAAGAATGAAAAATCTATTGATGCGATCTATTGTTTAAGCTATCTGTTTGGGTTTTGGGGGAACGTACTCCTGCTGGCTGATCCTAGTCCAGCTGTGTGCAAACCCTACTGCTATGTGCGCAGGTTGGGAAGGGAATTGGAATTGTAAGGAAGAATTGATGAATGAATGAATGCCGAAGATTGTTAGAGAACTAAATCTGTGAGTATTTTTATATGAATTATTGGTAATTTCTGTATTTTTCATTTTCTATCCTCAAGCTGTGAAAGATCTGTGTAATGTGTTCTTGGATCTAGATCTGTTATATTCTGTTTATGTACTGCTTTGTTGATGGTATAACAAGCGTATAACTATAGATCTAGTGCACGTGGATGAAAATAGAGCCTTAATTAACTCTGCGTAGAATAAGGTAATCAGGGATTATAGGATCTAGCTCTGCTCTGCTTGCTTTACCTATCCTTTCTCATGGTGCGGAAACCTAGTTCTAGCACCCACCCATACTACTTCGGGTGAGACTTTGACCTGTGAAAGCAGGTCACTACCGAAAGGGCCAGTAGTATAGGGGATTTTTGGAAAACCTTGCACACCGAACCTGGGTCAAGGCCCCTCAAGCCAACAAATGGTTCCATTACCGAGACCGGAAGAAGTCTGAGGAAGTGATCTGGTACTGACAAGAAAATACTGGAGAGATGACACGAATGTGAATGAGCGCTACTCTAGAGGAGAGTACAACACAGAGTAGTAGGTATTGTCAAACCGATCCTGAAGCGAGTCACTCTGTCCGTAGCCCGCCAAGGAAAGCGATGATGCAAGGGTCGTCAGGCTCACAGGAGGGCAAGCCCTCAACCAGAGCCTAGTTAGAAGGAGACATGGTAGTACACTTGAAGTTACCTACCTTTAAAGGAGCAACCGACAAAGATATGGATCGTTTTCAGTTGGTGGCCAACTCGTTATGGATGTCGCAAGGGGTGGTAAGCGATACTGTGAAAAAAGCACAGTTGCCCTTGGCCTTTGAAGATAGAGCACTAGATTGGTATATGCAGTACATATCTCAAAATGGAAGCGAATCCCTTCAAAATATTAAGGATGCCCTAAGACAACAATTCCGAAAGTCGAAGTCATACTCTCAGTTGGTAGCCGAAGTAAAAGATTTCAAGCAAGGTACGTCTGAATCAGTGTAGGAGGTTGATCAGCGATTGAAGAAAGCAATTAGGGAAGGGGTATTCAAGTATGATGACAGGCAACCCACGGAATGGTTCATCACCATGTTGCTACCTCACTTACATGTACCAATGGGCCAGTAGACCTTCGAGTTGCAGGAAAAAGCCTTGGAAACTGCTATGAAGCTCGAAGCCGCACCCAAGGATGACATGTTGGGGGGAGTAAAGAAAATTCAAGAGTAGCTCAAAGCCATGCACATGGAAATATAGAGCTTACGGACGGAACGGGGAAAAGGAGTCAGCACGGACCTCTGGTGCGAAGATTGCTGGGTAGCGGGACTACATGATACAACCCAGTGCCCTTGAATAAATAGGGGTGAACTGAAGCAATAATGGTGAAGGTTCTGCCGATATGTAGGGCACAATGAGCAGAATTGTCGCACATATGACTTGTTGGTAGATCGGGGAAACCTCTATAGGGTACAATCTAATCCTACCTCTCGGAGATCTCCTGAGACCTTTGGTGGCTCTCCTGTGAGAGGCAGGGGGGCAGGGGAGGGAGAACAGGATGAGGATGGGGCCAGCTGATCTGCTATAACTGTAGAGAGGTAGGGCACTTCACCAGGGACTGCCCAAATCCCACTAGGCAATCCTATAAATATTGCCGACAGCTGGACCATGATATCGAAGACTACCCGATCTTGTTAACAAAATTGAAGGAAAAAAAATCTACCCCGACACAAAATGTACAAAGAGTCCAAATGGAGCTGAGGAATGAAAAACCAAGAATACAAGTCATAATGCACAGGAAACAAGAGCCGTTGGAAGCCCCTGTGTAGCTGCCAGCGCACCTCTAGACAGAAGAGGAGGTTGAACCCTTTTTAAGGGCATGCTTGAAGCTACTACGCAACCCACAGACTGAAAAAAAATCTTCAAGTATTACTACAGGACTGCACAGCCCAGCCCAGCACAACGGCCGAGATTAAAAAAAGTACATAGATTACATAGCTACAAGAGGCACACCGAGAGGGAAATGCGATTGACTGCGCAGATTGGTGACTATGAGATAGATCAGGTTATTCTCGATCTTGGATCGGATGCGAATGTCTTACCAAAGCAAACATGGCAATGAATGGGAGAACCTAAGTTAGACCAGTCCACCATCCAGCTGCGAATGAGAAACCAACAGAAGATAATCCCTCTGGGAAGGTTTCCAAAAGTCATGGTAGATATTACAGGAGTAAAGGTCCTAGCTGACTTTGAGGTCATAGAAATTTTGGAAGATATGGATCCCTATCTTGCACTCCTAGGAATAGACTGGGCTATCGACGTAGGGGGTGTCATTAATCTAAAAAAATGTAGCATAGTGTTTGAGAAGAACATTATGCGCGTAATAGTACCACTGGATCCCGCTGAGGGTGTACGGTATACAGAACCAGCATATGAAGAGGTGGAACTAGATCACATCTACAGGATGACGGCACAAGAAGAAAAACAGGGTGACCCTACCACAGGTGGAGTATTCGATTGGGAGAAGAACAGGGAGTACTTATCTAACATGGATGAAGAACTAGAGAGTTGGCAGACTCGGCTACACGATGTCTCAGCACTACGATGCCCTCGGTTTGCAAGGACCCTCTACTGCATTACTTTAGAGGTAAGAGACCTTCCCCACTTTGATTGGTCTCATAATGTCCAGGAATTCTTAAGAACATTGGAGGCTAGGGTGCCAACAGAATGGCGGCTCTAGGCACTCAATCTGGCACTACGCGACACACTTGCACACTGGTGGGATACCCACAAGAAAGCATTCCCGGACTAGGAGACGTGTCGGGATAGGATGGTGCTACGATTCGCACCTCCCGCTAATGTGTGCACCAAGACATTCCTGGGGCCCGGGGATCCCCATGCACATCTGCATGCTTGGACAACCAAATGGGCCAACCGAACCCGAGCCGAATGGATCCGTCTATTTATACATGCCTTGGGCCCTATCCCTGCTACTTGGTACATAGATGCAAAGTTACATCAATGGACCCGCCACTGGGAAATATTAAAATAAGACTTTATTGGAACATTCGAGCTTATTGGAGGAATAGAAATGATTGACGAAGTTCTGCAGGACATTGATGCATTCATCTTTACAAAACCTCACCCACACCAGCCGCCCAGACATGGGAAGCCCAGATGCAAGACATAGTCAACTGCCGGAGCTTGCCGATTAACGAAGAAGAGGATAACCCGCAGAATATCTCTATTCCAGAATCTGAAGGAGAACATACCATTATCAAACCATCGCTCTAGGATGTTGATGTAATGCAACCTCTCAACCTACGTGAAGTTAATATTGGGACAGAAAAACACCCTAAGCTGGCTAAGATTGGGGACTATTGGGATGAAGGCACCGTGGGAAAAATTGTTGAGCTACTTACAGAGTACCAGGACTTATTCCCTACAAAGTTTTCTGAGCTCAAAGGAATCACTGGGGACCTCAGCATTATGCACATCACTCTAAAGCCTGAGGCGTGGCCCATCAAGTAGTGATCCTACTGGATAAACCCTAAATATAAGAAAAAGGTTAGAGAAGAGCTAGACAAAATGTTGACCGACGGTATCATTGAACCAATTGAACAATCAGATTGGGTAAGTCCAATGGTCGTCTAGGAGAAAAAGACAAAAGGGGAAATACGCATCTGTGTGGACCTACGAAAGCTAAACAACGCCTGCATCCATGACCCCTTCCCTATGCCCTTCTTCGATGAAATCCTTGATAGCATGGGTGGCTAGGAAGCCTATTCCTTCACTGATGGATTCTCAGGATACCACCAGATGATAATCACACCTGAGGTTCGTAGTAAAACTACCTTTGCAACCGAATGGGGTTCCTTCCAGTATATGGTCATGCCCTTTGGTCTCAAGAACACACTTTCTATATTTTCAAGGGTCGTATTCGCTGTGTTCAAGGAGTTTATTCATAAGTTCCTCGAGGTTTACTTCAATGATTGGACGGTTTTTGGCTTGGTGAAAGAACATGTCTCAAACCTGCAATTAATGTTGGATGCATGCCGGAAGTGCCATATCTCCTTTAATATCAAAACATGAATCTTCTGTGTACCTTTCAGAATCTTTCTTGGACACATAGTCTGTCAGCAGGGATTGATGGTTGACCTTGGGAAGATAGTCGTAATTATCAACCTTGTAGCTCCCACAACAGAAAAATAGCTATGCTCTATTCTCGGTCACATAGGCTATTACAAAAAATTCATTCAAGGGTACGCTCTAATCACAGCACCCATGGAATAGCCACTAAAAAAAGATGTCTCTTTTTTCTGGAATGATGAATGTCAAAATAGATTTGAACTGCTAAGAGAAAAGATGATTTCTGCACCCATACTAATATTCCCTGACTGGTCAAAGGAATTTCATGTACATGTCGATGCGTCAGGCATCGCCCTGGGCGTGGTCCTCACTCAGCCTGGCAATGGGGATATTGATCACCCAGTTGCCTTTGCTAGTTGCAAACTCTCGAGTGCCGAAAGGAATTACTCTACCACTGAGCACGAAGGACTGGCTATGGTGTACGCACTACAAAAGTATCGACACTATCATATGGTTCAAGCCTGTGTTGGGGGGGAAGATTTGTCGCTGGCTGTTGCTATTTTAGGAATATGATTTTGAGATCATCGTTAAGCCTAGGAGGTTGAATGCAGGCCCGGATCATTTTTCTCGTATCGATACAAGAGAAGAACCCACTAACTTGGACGAAGGCTTACCTAATGTGAAACTGTTTACCATTAAGATGGCTGATGCTCACTTTGCTGATATCATTGAATTCCTTACTATGGGCGTGGCCCCTACTGCGTATTCGATACAACAAAAGGAATTGGTTACCCAGGCTACAGACTTTACTATCATCGCAGGACAGCTATACAAGCTAAGTGCTGATGAAATAATCCGCAGATATGTAATGGAACATGAACGACCCACCGTCCTCATAAAAGCACATGATGGAGTTGTAGGCGGACACTATTTAGGCAAGCCTACGGTACAAAAGATTTTGAGGGTTGGCTTATGGTGGCCTACCCTGCATCAGAATTCCTACACCCATTGCAGATCGTGTGATACATGCCAGTAAACTGGCCGACCCTCACGACGCGATGACATGCCATTACAGCCTCAAATGGCCCTACAGGCTTTTGATAAATGTGCCATTGACTTTATAGGACCCATCAATCCACCAGGTAAGAAAACAGGCACACGCTACATTATCACTGCCAATGACTATGTCACACGATTGGCTGAGGCACAAGTAGTAAAAGATTGTACTGTTGATACTGCTGCGCACTTCATCTTTGAGTAGATTCTGACCAGGTTTGGCTGCCCGAAGATCCTAATGAGCAACCGAGGTACACATTTTGTTAACCAAATGATTCAAGCTTTGAATGAGGAATTCCAGATCCACCATGCCAAGAGTACACCATATCATCCCTAGGCCAATGGGGCGGTTGAAGCTTTTAACAAAATTTTGCAGTAGGCATTAACGAAGGTTTGTAATGCCGATCGTAGTGACTGGGATGTTTGTATCCCCTCGGTTCTGTGGGCATATCGAACAACCTGCAAAAAGCTGACAGGCAGGACACCCTTCCGAATGGTCTATGGCAAGGAGGCCATTATGCCCATAGAATACATTGTTCCTAGCCTACGCATCGTAGAATTCACGAATATGGCAGACTCCGATAACATAGAAGAGTGCCTGGTGCAATTGGTGGCTTTGGGGGAAGATCATTTTATTGCTCAATTTCACCAAGAGGTTCAAAAGGATCGAGATAAAGCCTGGCATGATCAACACATCTACCAGAAGACATTCGTCAAAGGTGATCCCGTCCTCTTATACGATAGCCAATTTGCAAAACATCCAGGAAAATTCCGGCAGCACTGGCTTGGTCCCTACACAGTTAAGAAGGTTATGAACGACGGAGTAGTCCAGTTAGCTACCCTGTGTAGTGAGCTCATTCTTGGCTTTGTCAATGGTAGTTGACTCAAACCATACCAAGCTGCGGACTATGTAGTCGCACCAGTGCAGTAACTTAGGACAAGTCACAAGATTGTGTTGGGGGATTGCTGGAATGGGGTCTCCTAAAAAGTTTCAAAACTGGTCCATTTTGATTATTTTTTATTATATTTAGTCTAGCGTAGGGGTTTTGGGGCGGGTCAAAGCCCCAAACGCATTGTAATGGGTCAAAGGGTAAATTAGGAGTCCGACAACCATGGGTTGCGGACCATAGGAAAGTCAAGGCTAGATTGTTATAAATAGACATGCATTTTGTATCGTAAAGGATAAGAATGAAAAAGCTATTGACGCGATCTGTTTTTTAAGCTATCTGTTTGGTTTTTGGAGGAACGGACTCCTGTTGGCTATGTGCGCAGAGATCCTAGTCCAACTATGTGCGGACCTTGCTACTGTGTGTGCAGGTTGGGAAGGGAATTGGAATTGTAAGGAAGAATTGATGAATTAATGAATGTGGAAGATTGTTAGAGAACTGAATCTGTGAGTACTGTTATATGAATTACTAGTAGTTGTTGTATTGTGCGTTTTCTATCCTTAAGCTGCGAAAGATCTGTGTACTGTGTTCTTGGATATAGATATGTTATATTTTGTTTATGTACTGTTGTGTTGATGGTATAACAAGCGTATAACTATAGATCTAGTGCACATGGATGTGAATAGAGCCTTAATTAACTCTACATAGAATAAGGTAATTAGGGATTACAGGATCTAGCTCTGCTCTGCTTGCTCTACCTATCCTTTCTCAAGGTGTGGAAACCTAGTTCCAACACCCACCCATACTACATTGGGTGAGAGTTTGACCTGCGAAAACAGGTCACTATCGAAAGGGCCAGTAGTATAGGGGTTTGTTGGCAAACCTTGCACACCGAACCTAGGTTAGGACCCCTCAAGCCAACAAGGGGAGTTTAAAACCAAGCCTTGATGTTGAGGCTCTCCTTTGGCAGGTCTGTATCCAAGCACGTTTACCACACCCTCATGAACAAAGGTCCAAGATCTCACTATGTTCCCAACACACACAAACAATCACACTCTGCACTGTTCTCCCAAAGCTATGATTTCTTCTTCTCTATGCTAACTTTTTCAGCTATTTGTTCAACTAGAATATGTTCAGCTCTTCTGCTAGAATATGTTCAACTAGCACATCAATGGAAGTTGGCTATATTTATAAAGGAGAGGAGGAGGTTGGGATCCCTACAAAGGTGGGAGAGATTCCTATCCTTTAGGAGAGTTCCAAGGGAGATGGAAACTACTAACTAAAGGAGCGAGTCCGTGGTTGTTTCAGTTCAACCACTCCCAATGACTCATCCTCGAGGTGGTTGGAATAAAACCTCCGCCTCTATTTTTAAAAAACATTCCATAAACAACTTTGTTTGGGTGCTTAACTGGGACATAGCGCCAACTGGCGCGACATCAATGTTAATTTTCTAGTTTGGCACAGGAGTGTAACTGGCTACTCGTGCCAAGGAAAAAACAGGTTTTTTTAGTGGTCTGCTCAGGAAATGGTCAACAGAAGGAATGTTGTCCTCATGGCAAGGGATGAAATGATGGTTTTTTCCAAGCATGACACTTCTTATTGGTCACAAAAACGACCCTCCAATGGGCGAGATGGGGATTGCAGGGACAGTGAAAAATTACTGTGTAACACAACTAGCCATTTAAATGGATAGAAGCAGCAAATCGGAATTTCAAGTTGTTGAAAAAGAAGATCACTGAAAGACCTGTTTTGGCCTTGCCAAATTTTGATAAAATATTCCAAGTCGATATTGATGCTAGTGGGATAGCAATTCGAGCTGTCTTTAGTCAAGAGCAGAGACCAATAGCTTATTTCAGTGAAAATTTAAATGAGGCCAAGAAGAATTATCCATCCTATGATAAGGAGTTCTATCCTATTGTCCAGGCTTTGAAGAAATGTAGGCATTATTTATTGCCCAAATAATTTGTGTTGTATTCAAATAACCATGCACTACAATTCATAAATAATAAGCCGAAGTTGAACCAAAAGCATGCAAAGTGGGTGGATTTTTTGAAGAGTTTTGCCTTTGTAAACAAGCACACAAGTGGTAAGTTAAACAAAGTTGTTGATGCTTTAAGCAGAGTAAATTTGATTATGCAGGAATTGAATATTGGCATTTTGGGGTTTGAAGAGATGATTGACATGTATGAGGAAGACACAATTTTCAAAGAAATATATGTAGTTTTTAAATCAAGCGATTCATAATAGAAGCTAGTGGTTAGATTACTTTATTCAAGGAGGATTGTTGTTCAAAGATAATAAATTGTGTATACCTAAGTGTTCCATTAGGGAAAATCTGATTAAGGAAAAACATAGTGGAGGATTTTCTGGACACTTTGGACAGGATAAAACATTTGCTCAAGTAAGTGCTTTTTATTATTGGCCAAAAATGCAAACTGATATCAAAAATTTTGTTGAGAAGTGCAGGATTTATCAACATGCCAAAGGAAGAAGCCAAAACACTGGGTAATATAAACCATTACCAATACCCAATAGATCTTGGGATGTTGTCAGCATGGATTTTGTTTTAGGATTGCGGAAGACTCAAAGAGGACATGAATCTATCTATGTTGTTGTAGATAGATTTTCTGAAATGGCACATTTTATTGCTTCTAAAAAAACTAGTGATGCAACTAACATTGCTAATTTTTTTTTCTCTGAAGTTATAATATTGCATGGATTTACTGTGAGTATTGTTTTAGATAGGGATACAAAGTTTGTAGGACACTTATGGAGGACACTATGGAAGAAGTTGGGTACAAACCTCAGTTTTAGTTCAGCCTATCATCCTCAGACGGATGGAAAAACTGAAGTGGTGAACAAGAGCCTGGGAAATATATTAAGGAGTTTGGTTTAGAAAAATCCAAAGCAATGGGACTTAGCACTTTCTCAAGCTGAATTTTCCTATAATGATACTCCTAATCAGAGTACTAGAATGAGTCCATTTCATATTGTTTTTGGGATGCATCCAAGAGGGGTGTATGAGCTTAGAGAATTGAGAAAACAAGAGACAAGAAGTGCAAAAGCTGAAGAATTTGCAGAATAGGTATAGAAGTTGCAGGAAAATGTCAAGCAAAGCTTACAAAAAAACACCCAAAAGTATAAACAAAGAGTTGATATGAATAGGACTAAAAGGGAGTTTCAAGTAGATGAATTAGTCATGGTTTACATAAGGAAGGAAAGGTTTCTAGTCGGGACTTATAACAAACTAAAAATGAAAAAGATAGGACCATGTAGAATTTTGAGGAAGTTTTCCTCAAATGCATATGAGATTGAATTACTAGCAGGAATTGGAATATCACCCATATTTAATGTTTCAGAATTGTACCCATACAAAGGAACGGAGGAAGAAATACAAGAATAATCTACAAAAGAGGAGGCCCAAACTTTGAATTGGAAGGAACAAATGACAAAGGAAACAAATAAATAAGTGGAAGCCATTCTGAAAAAAAGAGTAGCAAAGAAGACCAGAGGACAAACTTGTTATCAGTATCTAGTCAAATGGAAAGGACACCCAGTGGAAGATGCCAGTTGGATGACAACAACAGAGTTACAAAAGTTTAATGTAGATCCTGAAACATTGATGGATCAATCTTTTCTTCCCCAAGAGTTTGATGCAGGAGCATTCAGATTTAGCCAGCAATGTGATTGTGTGTTCACATGTTGTGGCTAACAAGAGGTGGATAAACATTGGTTATTAATATTTCACTTAGTTTTAAATGAGAGGATTTAATCTGTTTTGATTTGCTAAATTAAGTAGGAATAAAATAGCAAATTTTTTTCTCCCTGCGAGGAGATTAAGCCAAGTAGGTTAGATCATTTAGATAGGATGGAAATTGTTTGTTAGAGTGGTTCAGTAGAAAGCTAATAAAAGAAAAGTGAACTGCTTTCAGGTGGATACATATATGCATGAATAGGTGTGAGGGAGAGAGTAGAACAAGAGTGGAACAGGTGTGGAATAGGTGTGAGAGAAGAGTGAGAGAGGAGGGAATAGAGAGCAGAATAAATGTTAAAACCAACCAACAAAGGGCTTGGCTTTGTGTACTTCATTTCCAATTTAATTCCAAGTGTTTTTTATTTTAATCGGGCTCTCTCTTTTAAACTGTCTGTTTTATTTCTCTGTTGAATCGAATATTTCATTAAGCACAAAACAGAAGGCCAATCGGAGTTGTAAGCAATAGCAAGGATCGAAGGCCAATCGGATTTTCAAGTAGCAACGACAACCGTAGATCTTGCGCAGATCAACATTGGGCAACCACATCGCAACCATGAATACATCGCACATCGTAGGATTTAGTGTTTATGGTTAAGACTTTGCAAGCTAAGTTATTTAACTTGCGATGCGAAGTAGATTGACAAAGATCCAGCGTGGCCCGTCGAATCCAACAAAGACCAACGGCGGAGATCAAAGTGCATCGAGAGAAATTTCGCAAATCACAACTTTTAGAGTTTAGTGTTAAGGCATCACATGGTAAGTTATTTTGTATGCAATGTGAAGTGAAGAAGGGCACGTGTCGGCAATGCGCAATATCGTAGATCGCAAAGAATAAGTTTTAACCATTAACTTAAATCATAAATTTTGCGAAGTGCGATCACTTGTGATTGGTTGAAAGTGGTGTGGGACCCTCCAGTAGAGAATTTACGCATGTACGTAATTTTTTTTGGGTTTATGTGTGATCGGGTTTAAAGTAATCATTTATTGATTCCACGTGTATTTTGATATTTTTTGCAACTTGTCTGCATCAAAATTTATAATTGATGAGAAGAGCTCTAGAATTCTCTACATGTATTTTTCATGAGTTTCAAAGTGAGATTACAAGTCAATGGATGATTGGAAGTTGACATGAACATGGGTGATGGCTTCCTAGAGATCGATTTCTTTGTTTGGCGTCACACTTAACAAGACATTTCCTTAATTTCTTTAATGGCATTGACATCCATATATTTAAGCTCCTTAATTTCTTCTACCACATCCTTCATAACCTTTTCACTAACCTTCACATCTTGATTTGATTCCAAAAAATATTTGGAAGGCACAGGGGACTCAAGTGGCTCAATTTCAACATTTCAGAACAACAAGTGCCTCAACTTTATTTAGTTTTGGCCTACACCTTGAGTTGGAATATGGCTTTGGAAATTATTGGGCTCGACCTTGGGTTCCTTGAATAAAACATATGCAGGGATGTTGTGAAATGGAGAGAATTCAACAATGTGTTCCTTTTTGGCCTTATCCATAGTTGTTGAAAACAGTGCCCTAAATCTAAGGATTCGATCATGGGCTAATGGTCACTCTCTACATACAGATTTTATAGTATAAACTATTATCTTAGATGATCAGGTTATAGATGATCCTATTATAATATTTCAGAAGTGATTTATTATGTCACTACAAGTGACATTTAGGATCGCCTTTTTTGCATTACTCTCTCTCGTAAGCAATTTTTTTTGTTTTTTCCAAAGTTGACGTTCTGTTTGTATGTAAAATTTCGAGGAATGATGTACATATTTCCATTTACATGGTTTGGATGAGACGTAGTGTCCTATGCATTCTAAATTTTATTTGAATGAACCATGGAAAACACCAAAGGTCCCATATTGCAGTGTGCATGAATGAACAAGGATAACAACATTTACGTGTCTATAACTTTCCTCAATATTTTCTTTATGGGTCCTCGATAATCAACTCCCCCGAAACTAAACATATCAATCATTGTTTTAATTATATTGTTTATGTAGTATCTTACTTGTTAAAATATGCAATTTTGGTCAAATTCTAATTTGAACATCTCATTTTATGGAGGTGATGATTTCATTGAATTTTTTTTTTGAGAGGACCAAAATCGACCTAAAGATCATCAAATTTGGACAAGGGAAAGTGTATTTTTGAATTATAATCCACATGTGCATATTTGATTAGGTTGACCCTAAAGAAAATTGGATGCCCTTGGAAGGTTATAAATACATGTGACCTTAACCTCATCTGGATATCATCAAGAAAAATTCCTATATTCTCTTCTTTTTTGGCTCGCATAGGTCTAGGCTTGCTCGCAGAGAATTTTTTTGCACAAAGGAGAAATTACAAGGTCTGAAGTTCGCACATGCTTCTAGTGTTTCTGGGACGCAATCACAGGTTTTCCAAAGGATGAATTCTACTATAGTCGCAGGCTTGTAGGCTCAAGGGAGTTACTGAAGCTTTCCAATCACATGTGCAACACATCCTCCATGTGACTGACATCTAGGGTTTGGTTTTTCAGCTGTCCAAATTTTTCGGTCGTTGATCGTAGGGTTCGGCATTTGACTGCAGACAATGACATATCATAATAGGATTTTGAATCAAGGTTTTGAATAGAAACATTGTTGGGTTCATTGCATGGATGTTGTAATTTTTTTTGATGGATAGTTGCATAGATGAAGATATGAATCATTGTACTCTCTTTTCCTAAATCATTCAATGACAATCTAATAAGAAGAAGAATTTGAAAGGGGTTTCCCCATAGTCGGTTTTTCCCTGGTCTCTGACCAATTCTGGTGTCTCTATGTGTGAATTTTTTTTCCTATTGTTCCTTTATGTTTTGCTGCATTGATGATGATGATATTTTTATTTCTACATAGTTTCATATGTTGTTGAATAATGATGTAAATTTGAATAATGTTATGATGTTATGGGGTGAATTTAATGAATAATTGAATAAATGCATTTATCGAAGAAAATAACAACACAGCCCTAAGAAAAATTAACATTACTAGATTGGAAATGCCTACTCATTTTCTTGCAAGGGTTCCCATCTCCATATTTTGTGCTGGAGTTATTGGTGTTGGAGTGAGCGGACACATTTTTAAGGGAATAAATTTGGCTTCCTCTGAGTCATATTTTTCATGCCGAGTTGTTTTTGGTAGCCAATAAAACATAACTCGAAATGGTTCAACTTAGATCCATTTTAGTCTCAGTGGCTCCATGTGGGAATTTCAAGAAATTTCTACAAGAAGTGTGGGTTGTGCCTTAAAACGGGCTCATCGAGAAATTACAATAGGCTCATCAAAACCTCAAAAATTTTTGCTCTTGTAGCATCTGAGGTCATTCTGATGTATCATTATTCAAAAGAACAGGTGTGTGTGATTTTTTGTGACTCATATTCATTTTTTTATCAGTGTCAAAATGTGTTTGTGTCTACTCCCTATGACGTTTCTAGATATTTATACCAGAATTTTTCCCTACATAGGAGAAATCCAAATGGAAATGTGAATTTTATTGGACTACTGGGATGATCGATTATAAGGGGAGAAATATTAGATATTTTAAAGGAATGTGCAAAAGAAAAGAGTCTTGGGTCAGATGGGTGGGGTATTGAACTGTTTTGTCACTTCAAAGAGTTGATGATGCTATATCTGTTGACGAAAGCTGAAGTCTCCAGGAAAACAGGGTATATCTTGGGGGTTTTTAATGTTATGTTTATTGTATTGATTCCCAAAAAGGAGCAGCCATAAAATTTTATGGATTACAGACCGATTTCACTATGTAATTTGTTATACAAGCTGATATCAAAGTTAATTGCATGTAGGATCAAACCGTTCTTGTCGAGGTTCATCTCGAAGGAACAAATTGGGTTTTTGGAGAGTAGGAAAATATAAGATGTTGTTGGTATTGCACAAGATCTGATGCACTGTATCAAGTCCCAGAGACTAAGATCATGTTTGTTGAAGGTAGACCTTACCAAGGCCTATGATTGTATCATTTGGGAATTTCTGAAAATGGTGTTGATAAAATCGGGTATGTCACAAATGTTTATGCTTTGGATCATGGATTATATTCATACCACAAATTTCACAATTATTATAAATGGGCTCTCAACCCGATTTTTCAATGCACAAAGAGGGATAATACAAGGATGTGTTCTCTCTCCCTTGATTTTCTTGATGGTGATAGATTGTCTTAGCTGGAAGATGAGAGAGGAAAACGAATTAGGTTATATCTCAGGGATTAAGGTGTCATGGCACCAGTGGTTCACCCATATGATGTTTGTTGATGATATTATTTTTGGAGGGAGACATTGGTGGAACAATGGAGCCATATACAAAGGATCCTTTCCAAGTTTAGATCTGTAATTGGTTTATGTATGAATGGAGGTAAGTCTCTATTGATACATGATGAAAATGAGGAGAAAGTAGAAACATAAATCAGAGATTTATAAAGGAGGTTTTTATTGTTATAAAATTGGCCAAAATTGTCAAAAAACATTTTCTACAGCATTCATTTTTGGTAACGGAGGTTTTGGCAGAGCTTTTAATGGAATTTTAACACAACTAAAAAAACTGGGCGGTCAGAGGTTATTACAGATTCTTTTTTCATCAGTGCGCTATTAAGGTGTCAACACACTGGTGCGTGTCATCTAGACGGTCGGCCCAGGGCAGTTGCATGCACTAGGTCGTAAAGGTCTAAAACTACACTAGGTGCACTGTAGGTGATAAAACACACGTGTTCGTTCTCATTTGTATTGGGATTTGTGCGGTGCCCATAGGTCGTATCAACACACCGGTACGTAGTCTTATAGAAACACACCAGTGCGTAGTATCAGACAAACACACCAATTGTTCTAATTCGTATTGGTATTTTTGCGGTGCCCATAGGTTGTACAAACACACCAGTGCGTAGTCTCACATAAATGCACCAGTGTGCAGTATCGCGCAAACGCACTGAGATTTATAATTGGTATTGGTATTTGTGCAGTGCCCATAGGTCGTAGAAACGCACCGGTGTTCATTTTGTATTTTTTAGAAACATCGACCTGTGACAATGCAATTATTGTGATTTTTTTAAAATTGATTATTCATCAAAAGTCGACACATCTTATAACAGTATTCATACTAATTAATTTTTTATTAATGCATTTGAATGTGATGTTTGGATTAATTTGTTATATCATATCATAATTATTGTGATTTTTTTAAATTCATTATTCATCAAAAGATGATACATATCTTATAAGAGTATTCATATCAATTAAATTTTATTAGTGCATTTGAATGTGATGTTTGGATTAATTTGTTATATCATATCGTCAGATTTCACATCTCTTCATTATAATATTTAATCATCCATAAATTTAATCAATGGTGTTACATTTCACAGTGATAGTGGAGAACGCAATAGAATAAATTAATATGTATATGTATATATATATATATATATATATATATATATATATATATATATATATATATATATATATATATATATATATATATAATACATTCTTTGTCATACAAAATGGGACAATTATTGGTATCCCTTTGTCTTTCAATTGGGACACTATGTCCATTACATTAAACAAAATGTCTGATTTCACAGAAAAATATTTCAAAAAACACAACGCCTTGCTTTGATATCCAAACATAATGATCATCATTCTTCGCTTGAACTGTTGTCACAGCTCGAGCTACTTCTATGACTTGGGTTATTTTCAGGAATGTTTTGTTCACAGTGTTGATTGTTTTCTTCTTCTATATATATAATACAATCTTTGTCATACAAAATGGGACAATTATTGGTATCCCTTTGTCTTTCAATTGGGACTCTATGTCCATTACATTAAACAAAATGTCCGATTTCACAGACAAATATTTCAAAAAATACAACGCCTTGCTTTGATATCCAAACATAATGATCATCATTCTTCGCTTGAACTGTTGTCACAGCTCGAGCTACTTCTATGACTTGGGTTATTTTAAGGAATGTTTTGTTCACAGTGTTGATTTTTTTCTTATTCTTCACCTTCCGTCTACAAACATAAAAATAAACTGTAATGAGTGTATATACATTGGTGAGAATAATGAAAATTGAAATATTAAATAATATACATCAATGCAAATCGAAAATAAATAATGTACCATAGCAACAATTGACTCATGAAATATACACATTCTTTCAAAACCATGTACTATGCCATCTTTCAAGATTTCATCTGTTGGGGTAGTTCCATACTTTGTTTCCTGCAAGTTTAGACCCCATAACAAGTCATATATTTAATATAAAAGATTTTTTTATATATTAATTATAGATGGATCTAAGTTAAAAAAGATCAATAAATGCTTACAAATTCCACAATTAATTTCTAATATGCCAACATATATTCACAACCCATATTTAACCCAATGTCAATCAATTCGTCTGATGGTTCTTCTTTTTATGTTAGCACCTGTTTGAACACATTCAATGATGATTTTTGTAAAACAACTTAAAATATACAAAAATGAAATCTAGTTAAGTTGTTATAAGGAAGTAACAATTACTCACAAACTTAGATATTAACCCTTTTATTCCTTGTCGTCATGTTTTATGTGTTGAATGGGTTCCATTTTCTTTTCTTTTCTACAAGAAAATACTTGAAAATTAATATTTAATGCTAAATTGTTTATTTATTGTACCTAATGATCGAAACATTCAATGATTACATATTACATTTGAAGCACATTGTTATTGAGATGGCTCCTCCTACGATGCAATTTTGTCCATTTCTTTGACCATCTCCTTGTACACCTTTTCGGACATTCCTATTGGCATATTTTTGATATCAGCTCGTTCTTATTTTGAGATTTTCATAATCTTCCTGAAAAAGTAACATGACAATAAACTATTTAATTTTTATATTGATATATGAAGAGTAAACATAACAAAAGTGATATTTATAAATAATTCTAGAAAAACATTTAAAGGAATATTACTTTTTCATTCCTTTTTTTTTTGTATGTTTTTTCTATTAAAAGTCTGACATGTCTCTGGAAACTCTTTCTGCAATTTAGATAAGATTTAGTTCTTAGAATCCTTGGATTGATTTTTGTATTGTAAGTGGAAAGAACGTCTATACTTTTGTTCCACTAGATCCCTCAAACTTTTGTAAAAGTTTTTCCCGCTTTCGTTAACCTCCGGCACCACTCCAAATGAGCTAAGGAGCAATTCATTTTCATTTTCATGTTCTATTTTTTTTCTTTTCTTAGAAAAACATTCATTTTCTGAGTTATTGGTCCCTATAGAACATTAAATAGATGTGAATTAATATATTGTTTGAAACATGTTATCTAATAATTTTAAGTATATTATTAATGAAAATTAAAAAAATAAGCTCATATTGGATCGATAGTATTTTTTCATTCACCTTATTCATCCTTTTGTAATTTTTCCATCAAGATTTTACGCTCTTCTGGTCCTATATCAAAAATAATCTTATCGAGCTTCGTCATTTTTTGGCTCTACATGATACACAGTAAACAATACATATTAGTTAAACTTACATATAGTTCAAAAATAATATTTTTTGTAAAGAATTTACAAAGAACTTACCATTTTTGCTTTTCTTGATGTGTTATCAGTATTTTTGTTACTTGATCTCTTGTCAGCCATTTCATTATCAATATGAAACCTCTACCATATCATTCATTAATATATTTATAAATAAATTATCAACTTTTCAGGTAAAAAGGAAAATATCAAGAAACCAGTGCGCTTTTCATGGTGTATGCACCAACGTCGGTACATCATGTTCTTATAAATGCACTGCCCAAACAGTATAAAACACCGTACGGTGCTATATGTCAACAAGGAGCACTGGTGCATTACATGCTAACCACCACACTAATTAACACAGACAAAATAATAAAAATCATCTAGTGTTAGTTTTTGTAGCATATGGTGTCGTGGAGGGGGTGGTACGACCTATTATTATAATCACCCCCGCAAAAAAGGGACCACTGTATGGTGCTCTCTGTCAACTAGGAGACTCGGTGTGCTATATGTTACATGGTGCACAAATTAACACAAAATAAATAATTGTTTTTGCCAAACAGTACATGAGCAGTGCACTATGATGAAATAGCGCATTGGTGCCCTATTTTACATATGCTGCACCAATTAAAAAAAAAATGTTTTTAATTTTTTTATCAAACAGTACGTGTGCGGTGCACTGGGATAAGCCATCGCACCAGTGTGCTAGGTTACACAGGGCGCACCGATAAAAAAAAAAATTGTTTTTTAAAAATTCACGCAAGGGCCGACATGGATTGGGATCTGACTATGAAAGTAGTCCTATGGGTTGGATGTCATAGGCCTATATATATAGCAATACAAACCCTATAAATCTCAAATGAAACTCCCTAATTCTGAAATCACAGAAACAAGAAGAAGCAAGGGCAAAAACAAAAAGAATGAAGGGTTTAGAGTAAAAATGGATTTTTTTTTTTTTTTTTTTTGAAAATGAACAACAAATTGAAATTTTTTACTTACCGCGTAAAAATACTACAAAAAATGTAAAAAAAACAATAAAATATAATCACGAGATCGTTTGAAATTCTATGCTACATGGTTTGAATCACCAGAGGTTTGGAATTCTGATTATCTGAATAGTTTTGTTCAAAAGTATTTCGCTGCTCCACAGTGCTCTCGTGCTCTCTTGCTCCAGGTATGTCTCATGCAAATCTCTGGCTGAAATTTTTTGAAAAAATAGTGAAATAATGAAAAGTGTTTAGTATTTAAAGAATTTTTTTATGAAAATAGATTTTCAAAAATATTTTGCCGCCCATTTTTCAATTTACTGCTTTTTTTCAATTTAAAAAAATAAAGTTGTGTTTTCTTATTTACGTATTTTCTTCACTGGTGCGTCAATTAATAACACTGCACTGGTGCATCAGTTAATAACACGACATTGGTGTGTAGTACCTAAAACAACACCAGTGCAGTTATCTGTGCATAAGCACCAATAACAATAAGTCCATTTTTAAGGCACCGAAATTACTTTTAGGTTTATGCACTAAATTTATTGTTGATTTTGCTCAAATGCAGGGAGAAAATATCATAATTATATCGAAAGGAAAATTCTCGAAAATTCAGATCATTCCATAATATTTCTCAAAGTCCATCGCGGAGTTCTCCCTATCCATCTCAAGACATAATATTTACTTCATATTTTATTTATATTTTCATTATCTAATTGAATTTATGTTTTTTATCCATGTCAATCAGCTTAATAAAATTTATAATGTATACAAATTTTCACGTTCATGCAGATTCAGAATCTAGTTCAGATGCAAAAAATAATCAAACAGCTCCAAAATGTCAGAAGCTCTTATCACGAGAAGCATACCGCAAGGCGCATTTGGCAGATGAAAATGGGCAGTCGCTTCACCCTGCCAATTGTAAAAATATTGGATCTTCTAGCCACAATCACGGGACAATGATGGTAATAATAATGTTTTGGTATATTAATGTAATTATTTCAACGTCAAACAAATTAATCATGCATTGTCAACGTTCTTACTAATTGATATCATAGATTTTGTACTAATCATGTTCAAAAATATTTTTTGAAATTATTAGGATTCTAGTGATGATGAGTGACCTAAATATCATCTTCTGTTGCACCCCATGACAATGTCAAATCGAGAGAAGGTTGAATTAAGAGAAAAAATCGAAGAGGAACGATACCAAGAATGATTGAATCAACCACCGATTCAATTCCCGCTACGTCCAGATTCACCAATTAGGAATGACTACAACAATAATAGTTCTTCACAAGCTGGAAATAAAGGCAATAAAATAGAGGTTGGTATGGATGATTACTTAAGGGATATGACTGCCATGGAGACAATGTTGTTAGATGCATTCCAAAATGATGATCAGCTAGGGAATGATGCTCATATCGCTGACACCTTTTTCGAAAGCCTTCAATTTTCTTCCACCACCCCTCTCTTTGGACCTCCTAGTTAGTCAAAGTATACTTAGTTGGGGACAACGATGTTACTGTACAACTTGAAAGCAAAGTTTGGCTTGTCGAATGCATGTTTCTAGGAAATTTTGAGGTAAGTTACCATAAAGTCCTCCCTTATATAAATTTGAGAAATATAATCACACAATGAACATTAAAAATGGTCAATTTTATGAACATTAATAATTATATCGACATTAATGTACATTTAATATTTTCCATGATCGCCAACTACAAGTTATTCAAAGATAAGGTTCTTCTGAGTGATAATGTCTTGCCCAGTAGTTGTGAAGAGGCAAATAAATTTTTTAAAATGTTGGGTGTTGAGTACATATCATATCATGCATGTCCAAATGATAGTATTCTATATAGAGGAGAATATGCAGACAAAGATATATGCCCGAAATGTGGGCATGACAGGTATGATAAATAAAAAAGAAGGATAAATCATGTGGTCCTCCTTGTAATATATTGAGGCACATGCCTATAATCCCAAGGATTCAAAGACTCTTTCATTGCAAAGAATTACCTATGTTGCAGGGATGGCATGCCTTAAACAGAAGTGAGTTGGGATTTATCTGAATCCCAACTAATTCAATAGCCATGAAGCATATAGAGGATACGTGGCCCGAAAAATTCAAGGATGAAGTACGAAGTCTACGACTCAGAATAGCCATGGATGGCGTCAACCCATATTCCCTCCAAAACACCAACTATTATGTTTGGCCTGTAGTGGTGATCAATAAAAATATCCCCCCATGGTTTTCTGTGAAGAATGAACATCTTATGTTGGCTCTAATAGTCCCTGGTACAAGACGAGTGAAGAATACAGATGTCTACTTACAACGACTGGTAGATGAATTGAAGGAATTATGGGATGGGCTACATGTATACGATGTATCAAGATCCATTGTAGCAGAGAGGAGTCTTACGTTGTATGGAATATGTGCTTAAATGACACAGGATTATCCAAGATTATGAGTTTGCTCTGGTAAATTACATGTTTATTGATTTGTCTATATACGTAACAATATTCTTTCACATATTAGTTATTTAATTTTTTGTAATTGTCCTGATATTCATGATATACTTTAATGTGCCATGCATATAAATTGTATACAATAATCTCGTAGGTCTTCTAACAAAAGGGTATTTTGGATGTAAATTTTATGGACCTTCTCTGAAAGCTAGATGGTCCAAGGACCTATGGAAGCCAGTGTATGATTACTCTAGGGTATTCCTCCCAGAAGAACACCCTTACAGAAGAGAAGCATCTATTTTCAATGGTAAACGAGAGAGAACCCAAAGGCCTACAATAACGACACCAGCTAAATGGCTTAGAGTGTATGAGAGAGAGAAGGAGAAGGAGTTCATAGAAATGTTCGATTCAAATGGGGAGCCTATGTTCGATGATCCAGAATTCTTCAACACCTATGTTGAGAAATTTCCCATTGGAATGAAAATGAAATCTATATTTTATAACCTCCCATATTGGGAGCATCTTAAGATTGCCCACTTATTAGATCCCATGCATATATTTAAAAATGTTTCATCTTCTTTATGGAGGCACATATTATCGAAACAAAGTGACACATTGGCTGTTAATAAATATTTTATTACTTCAAAAACTAAAACGAAAGATTGGCCAAGATGATTAGAAAGTACAGGATCATAGGCAGGCACTGGTCCCTCTAATTCATGGTATTTCAAAGGAGGTGATGTCCCGTGGATCTTAAAAAAAATGATCTTTCTTTGCCAAAGGAATTTATAATGGGTGTGAGGGTGCCATCTTCATATGGGTCTTCACCACGACGTTGCTTCACCGTGGATGACCATTTGTCGGGGTTGAAATCACATGACAATTTGAATCTTATAAGAGTATGTATAATGTCAAAAGAATGATTTTCTTATTTGTTATATTAATAAATTTTATCCCATGCAAGGATCATAAAACATAACTAATTTTGTATTTTATTGCACGTGTTTATAACTTGGCAGTGTCATTATCCTTTGTTCGTGTGTGGGTGTGTGAAACATGAATTCCCTAAAGACCTAGGATGTGCCATATCTAAATTATTTGAATTTGTACGTTGGATCATGTCAAAGGAGATTCATGTGGATAGCATTTCGCAGTGGCGTCAAGGGATAGTTGAAATTGTTTGTATGTTTGAGAAGGAACTGCCGACGACTTTCATGGAATTGCAGGTTCATCTTCTAATCCACCTAGTAGATGAGGTTGAATTAGTTGGGGTCATTTCTTGTCATTGAATGTTCTTCTTAGAGAGGTACATGAAGAAATTGAAAGCAAGTTTTTTTCGACAAAGGGAAAAACCCGAGGGGAAAATGGAAGAGGGGTACATATCGTATGAGTCTTTCTATTATGCCAGTGAGTACATCAAGGAGATCGACAACAGACCAGGTGCATTGATTTTCAATGATGAAAGGGATGAAGACAAAAGAGAAGGGGAGTTTCTCCAAGCAAACGGAAAAAAGCATTTGATAAAGAGTAAGCGACTTATAATTTTTCAAATTTACACAAAGTAAATATTCATGCTGAACTTCGATATAATGTATATTTTGATTTCTATGTACTATATAATGTCGGTTTGATTTCATCAGCGAATGCAGAAATTGAAGCAATCAATAAATTTGTTCTTTACAATTCCGAAGCGACACAACCGTGGGTTGTATGGTATGAGAAAAAGAGGATGAAATGGGATAGTGACAAGAAAGAATTCAAATGGTTGAATGGTATTAGTGTGCCTTATCCCGATCATTTAAAAGAAAATATGCCAAAAATATGCCCCAATAGTTAGGTTTCTGACCAATTCAAAGAGAAATGCAATGCAACCGGTCGTTACCCGTGTGCTGAAGAGGATGTGCTAAACGTAGGGATTGGGTGCAACAACTCAGTAATAATCTATTTAATTTATATGTATATTTTAAACTTAATAATGCATCTTTCAAATATAATTACATCTATATTTCATATTTTAACTATTGGGTTATTATAAGACACATGACACTATGATTTTTTAACCTTTTTATAGGTGCATTTGTTCCCATCTATGTGGGCACATGCACACCATTTTTGCACAAAAAATGATGATGATGGACACATCACACAAGACTGTGGAGTGGAAGTCGAGTTCGATCAATCTAGTTGATCTAGCCACCATGATAAAAACCTAGTACGAGGGATGTTAGGTTACGTCGGAAAGATACAAGAGATCATTGAAGTGGATTTCTCTTCTTTCCAATGTGTTATTTTTAGGTGCAAGTGGTGGGATACCTTTGATCGGAATAATGTAAATGAAGATCGTGATAGTAGGCTGATATGTATCAACTCTAGAAAGATGAGGGATGAAGCTAAGGAGCCCTATGTTTTCCCCAAACACTGCAACTAGGTGTTCTTTTACCCAGATTTGTTGGATAGGGATTGGTGGTTCATATTGAGACATGACCCTAGATCAAAACATTATTTTCAGAACAATAATGTTATCATGCCATGTGAGCCGGAAGATAATGAGGGTGATCATGACAACCGAGAGTGATATGGTACATATGTTATTTCATCAATATTTATACTTTTTAAGATAAGTTTTTATAAAGAAGAGGACTTAACTACCTTATAACTTATAAGACTCTTTTTTTTGAAACATTATAATATGTATTTTGAATTAATTGGTAATTAGCATTGTGTTAATGTTAAAATCAATATTTCACTTGATAATTTGCAATTATGTTGATCTTAAAAACAATGGCGTACTGTATAAAGTTCTTTTTTTTTTTGTATGTAAGATCATAATAAAATAATGATAATTCTAAAGTACATGAATTTATTTGCATTATTTTCTAAACTTTATTATGTTACAAAAATTCATATTATTCTAGATTTATTATTTTACAATTATTTAAAATTTTACAAATTTACAAATTTAAAATTTTTAATAAAATCATTTCACATTAAAACAATTAAAATTTTCACATTAGTACAATTAAAATTTTACAAATATTTTACATACAATTACAATTACATTTTAAGAATTTTACATACAATTACAATTACAATTTTAGAATTTTACATAAAATTTACAATTACAATTACAATTTTACAATTTTACATATATACCATTACAATTACAATTTTACAATTTTACATACAATTAGAATTACAATTACAATTTTACAATTTTACATATATACAATTACAATCAATTCACAATAAATTAAATATTACAATTACAATTAAAATTTTACAAATATTTTACCTACAATTACAATTTTAGAATTTGTCATATATACAATTATAATTAAAATTACAATTACAATAGTTTCACAATAAATTAAATATTACAATTACAATTAAAATTTTACAAATATTTTACATACAATTACAATTAAAATTACAAATACAAATACAATTACAATTTTAGAATTTTACATACAATTAGAATTACAATTACAATTTTTCAATTTTACATATATACAATTACAATTAAAGTTAAAATTACAATCATTTCAAAATAAATTTAATATTACAATTACAATTAAAATTTTACAAATATTTTACATACAATTACAATTACAAATACAAATACAATTTTACAATTTTACATACAATTAAAATTAAAATTTCAATTACAATCACGACATAATATTTAATAAATATCATGATCATTTAATATTAAATTAAATAAACATCACGATCCTGATAACCATCATACAAACATCATATTTGACAAAAAAACACATTCAAATTTGCTAACATCATCTAATCATCGTGATCATGATCATCTAACAAAACACAATTAGCATTGTATAACATCATCACAACACAAACATCAAATATACATCTCATGTCAAATAATTGCTATCACATACACATCTATCTGCAAGCTGCACATTAAATGAACATATCTAACATGACCTAACAATATACACATCATGATGATCACCAACATGTAAATTAAGTACAACTGCAACATGAACATAAAATACATGGACCATATATATATATATATATATATAATGTCAAAAATATACAACTGTAATATAAATGTCAAATATCAGCTGGTGGTACATCATCAATAGTAGTACTAGTCGAGGCTTGCTCAGTCAATGGTGCAGCCTCGACAAGCTTAGATACATGTCGATCATCACGTGATTACTGATCTGGTACTGATGCCTCATGCTGATCAGGATCAACTGTCGGCCTCTCACCATGATGACTTGACATGGTCGATGGTCCAGCCTGCTAATGATCATGAGTACTGTTGGATGGTGTAGGCTTTTGACTCGACGTGGCCGATGGTCCATTCTTCTCTCCATCATGATTGTTGGTCGATGTTGTAGGCTGCTCATCTGGAGCGACGCGAGGTGAACGGTGATCACTCCCCTGATCGTGATCATCAAATTATGCGTCACTTCTCACGAACTGTCGACGTACTACGTCTCAACCACACCTCTAACGTCGAAGGGCCCTCCTCAACCGTGTAACTAAGCTCGTAGCTCCTACAACATGCCGCATCAGGCTGAACATGTCACATGGCATGCCTCTCCACATATGTACCACCCTAGCATCAACCTGTATATCTCTCATAGTGGCTGGCCTAACTCCCATCTCCACAAACAATGCATAGATTTAGTCGCCCAACTCCATCCTCAATCTACTGGCAAGCCTACACCTAGAAAAAGGCGGTACCGGTGCACCATGAGGACCAGGTCTGTCTGCACTGGCATCATGATCCTCGGCATTGCCATATCCTGATTGTCATCGGGATCCACACCTGGATCATTTGGTGGCACTGACATCTCATCACCATCAAATGACCCAATGTCTGCAAAATATATATAAGTACACAAAAATAATTAGACAGTTTCATTAAATAGTTTAATAAAAACAAGTTAAAGAACATGTTAGAATAAATACAAATAAAACAGTAATATTACCTCTATCATTTGGCATCTCATCATCTGTGAAGAGTATGTTGGCACGCCCTCATCAATCTAAGCCAATATAACGACATGGGACCATAACGAATGGATTCTCATCAACATTGGCTAGCAACTCTAGTGCATCATGGGATATTGTCTCGGAAAACTCAGAATCACTCCTCTTGGGAATCATCTGCCATTAGGGGAATTTTGAGGTATAAAATGGGCCTCCTAAGGAAATTATGAAATAATAGTGGAAATAATAAAATAAGATTTGATTACATCATCAAATTTTGGAGGGAATAAAGAAAAAACTACTTTTTGATCTCGTATTTTCAACTTATCTCCCAAATTTTTTACTCAAATTTCGAGCAGGAGTACTCATTGGATGCCTAATTTAATTCCTCATCCAAGGAGTACCAATGTTGCATACTTTCGATGGATCCTACTCCACTAAAAATAAAAAATACATGAAAAATATGATTGCAATCACGTGTTTTCATGTATTTCTCATTTTTCGTGTAACAGGGTTCATCAAAAGTATGCAACATGGACACTCCTTGGATGAGGAATTAATTTTTTCATCCAATGGGTACTCCCTCTCGAAATTTGAGTAAAAAATTTGGGAGATAACTTGAAAATATGAGTTGAAAAAGTAGTTTTATTATTTTATTATTTTTTAATATTTCTACCCTTTTACTTAATGTTGAAGTTTGCAACAAGAAATAGTGAGGGAGGCATCCTGAAATATCATCCTTGATCCTAGTTGGAAAATAATCACCTAAACTAGGTGGGGCCCGCACAGGCTATTTTTAGGTGTATGTCTATTTTTAGACATGGTGAGCATATTCTATAAGTTGCACGATGCTATTTGTAGATGGTTGGTAAAATGTGAAAAATAGATGAAATTCTATTTTTAGAATATTGGGCGAAGTCTATTTATAGATCGTTGATCTAAAAATAGATGCATGTCGATTATTATTAGCCCTTAATAATAATCAGACAATAAGGAATTACACAATTCATAGGGTGGTTGGTGACTCATTCATGGAGGACTTAGTTAGAACTGAAGTGGAAAATTTATGACAAAGTTGGAAGAGTAGTTCATGGAATTGTTATTTAGTTTAACTCAATTATTGGAGTTAAACATAGTTGAGCTAGTTGTATCTAGTCTAACTGAATAATACACTAGTGATAGTGGAGTGAATTAATTAGTTAATTAATTCACAAATAATAACTCATTAATCAATTGAACAATACAACAGTTAACTACAGTGCATGGCAGTTCCAGTGGAGACCCAGTGGAGAGATAGGTGAAAGGGAAAGATGGACTATCCGTTGTGACTATAGTGATGCATTGATTGCACCACACACACATTGGAGTTTCCAATGAGGATTGCGCAGTCAAGGCAAGGGTAATTCGAATTCATTCAGAGCTATTCTTCAGCAGGGATTACACAGTGGAGGCAGGCTAGCAGGTGGCAAGAAATCGATGCATGGATTTGCAGATTTCTTTTGATTAGTGTGTTATGATTGATTGTACTGAGAGCTTGATGTACTAAGCTTTGTATGATATTGTTACATGATCACCATGATACATAATATATGATAGTTGGGGTTTTCAGCTTCAGGTTTTCCCATTAAACAACTGTGTTATGTTCGATTATTTTTATTGCTTCATGTGTTTGCAATTGAGTTTAAATTTCCGCAAAAGATTAACAGTGGAAGGATTATGTATTTAGCAAGAAGATAAAATATTGTTACATCGGGAGAATCTGGATATATGCATGCATATTGTATATAATTTCTACATAGTATTAGAGCTGTGTTATAAATTTTCTACATGGTATCAAAGCCGTGTTATAGATTTTCTACACGGAATGAGAGCAGGAATTTTTGGGCGCGCGAGTTTGCAGAGAATATCTGAATTTTTGGTGAACTATTTTCAAAAACAAATAGCGTACTTGGATTCCTTGCGAAAAGATACCCAAATTGGAAAAAACAATCGGTCGAATCGGAGCTCGGATGAAGGAGATAACATTGATTTAAAATCATCTCTTTTGTTAGAAAATTTTGCGACGGCGGGACAATTACAATGTGTGCGAGCCAAGAATCTACATGCACTGAGGTACAAGATGCATGCAAAGATTTGAGGAGCAAAGCAGAGGTTATTGACTTGGCGGTTGAGAGGGAGCCTCTCAACATGCAGCCTGAGAAGCAATCTCAGAAGGTTGTGGAGCAGCCACAACTGGAGATGCAGAAGAATCTTTATAGATTTGATGTAGATGGGATTTCTATGGAGCTTCCTACTATTGGGAAGTGCAAGAAAGACATGCAATTGAAGCTTGAGAGGGAGCAAGATTTGCATGCAGGTAAGAGTGAACCTTGGGATGTGGAGCAGCCATAAGATGAGGATCACGGAGTGGGAGCAACCACTCATGCAGAGAAATTTCATGCCAAATGGGCAAAGGGAGTGCATGCAACTATACCACTAGGTGAGAGGTGGGGCAACATGCATGAGTAGTACCAAGAGGAGATTTTTGGGCAGGATTCATTGAGATGGTGTGGATCTCATGAATTGAACCTAGCTACGAGGTGCCCATAGAGCAGTTGTAGCATGATCAGTTGGATTGATGCAGTGAGATCAAAGTGACAGTGTCGGATACTGGAGCACAGTTCATAGTTGATAGCAAGTGCAGAGTGCATGGGTGCAGAGTTTGACAACGCAGTGGTTCCTGAAGACATGTGCAATTGGTACCAGCAGAAGTCGAAGACTTTGATGATAGATGCATTATATTGATTCAGTTGTTTGGAGGCTATTCAGTTTCATAAGTGTTGTAGCAAGAGTTGCAGAACGGATGCATGGAGTTGCAGGGTGCTTGCAAAGGTTGCAGGGCGAATGCATGGATTTGCATGTCGCATGCAAAGACAGTCCTTTCTTGTTGAGAGGGAGTGTTGAAGTTTGCAACAAGAAACAATGAAGGAGGCATCCTGAAACATCATCCTTGATCCTAGTTGGAAAATAATCACCTAAAATAGGTGTGGCCCACACAGGCTATTTTTAGGTGTATGTCTATTTTTAGACATGGTGAGCATATTCTATAAGTTGCAGGATGTTATTTGTAGATGGTTGGTCAAATGTGAAAAATAGATGAAATTGTATTTTTAGAATATTGGGCGAAGTCTATTTATAGATTGTCAATCTAAAAATAGATGCATTTCGATTATTATTAGCCCTTAATAATAATCAAATAATAAATATCAACTTATTCTCTTGGAGAACTTTATTATAGTGAGCAGATTTGGAAAATCAGTGGGCTAGAGGAATTACGCAATTCCTAGGGTGGTTGGTGACTCATGCATGGAGGACTTTGTTAGAACTGAAGTGGCAAAGTTATGACAGAGTTGGAAGAGTAGTTCATGGAGTTGTTATTCAGTTTAACTCAATTATTGGAGTTAAACTCAGTTGAGCTAGTTGTATCTAGTCTAACTGAATGATACACTAGTGAGAGTGGAGTGAATTAATTATTTAATTAATTCATAAATAATAACTCATTAGTCAACTGAACAATACAACAATTAACTACAGTGCATGGTAGTTCCAGTGGAGACCCAGTGGAGAGATAGGTGAAAGGGCAAGATGGACTATCCGTTGTGACTATAGTGATGCATTGATTGCACCACACACACATTGGAGTTGCCAATGAGGATTTTGTAGTCAAGGCAAGGGTGATTTGAATTCATTCAGAGCTATTCTTCAACAGGATTGTGCAGTGGAGGTAGGCTAGCAGGTGGCAAGAAATCGGTGCATGGATTTGCAGATTTCTTTTGATTAGTGTGTGACGATTGATTGTACTGAAAGCTTGATGTACTGAGCTTTGTATGATATTGTTACATGATCTCCATGATACATTATGATAGTTGGGGTTTTCAGTTTCAGGATTTCCCGTTAAACAACTGTGTTATGTGTGAATTTTTTTATTTCTTCATGTGTTAGCAATTGAGTTTAAATTTCCACAAAAGATTAACAGTGGAAGGATTATGTATTTAGCAAGAAGATAAAATATTGTTAGATCAGGAGAATCTGGATATATGCATGCATCTTGTATATAATTTCTACACTAAGAAAATGGTGAATCATCCCCCATGTTTGACATCATCATCTTGAATCCTATTGGTTCTTATAAAGTTTATTTTGGTTGTACATTTTTCTTAGGAGGCCCATTTTAGACCTCAAAATTCCCCTAATGCCCCATATCTACATCCGTACATGCAGCATCAGCCTACGAGGCTGCCGAACAAAAGTAGGTCTCGTCTCTGGAAACCTCTCAAAAAATAAACAAAATAGCTCTGAATCAAAAGGGAATTTCACCCTCCCTTGTGCATGAGAAGGACATCTATCTAAAGTTGTATAGTACTGCCGCAAAAAATGGCAGACCACCTCACAAGTTGTAGCTCCTGTACTAAAGAATCAACATAAAATATAAGCGGGAAACTAATGTGTTTCCTGTCACTGGTGTTGTGTGAAATGGTCGAAATCAGTAGTGAGAGGCACCTCACCTCCTCTCTACCAAATGAAGCAATATGTAACTGACCTCCGGAGACCTGCAAATCTGAAGGAGACAGTGTATTTGTGCTAATGTATCTCGGGGAGTACACCAAGTGACTCCCTACTGCATAGCCAACTAGGACCTCCGGGAACGAGGGAAAATCCACCCTTCTCCTCGATAGGCCAGTAATGAAATAGATGTCCTCCTCAGTGGGCACGTACCAATGGTTAGGACCAACCCGGAAAGCTTGTAGGTGGGCATTCCACACGTGGATAAGATGTCAAACACACCATGGCCCTTTAGGGATGTAGCCTCCTCATAGAAATTGAGGAGGCCTGCCTGCCTTAGGAGCCCCTGGGTAGCTGTTGTAATAGGGTGAGAGTACGCATCCCTATCCCTCTCTCATGCCTCCCATAAGCAAACCATGTTATACTGGTCCGCTTGTTGTTGTTGATGTTACCTCTCTTCTCTCCTTTCATGTCGCTGAATGATTGACATATTAAATACAATTTTTTTTATTAAATGAGACATGTATTTAGGAATATACATATATAAAAAACTTTGAAAAATAAATAAAAAAATTCGGTGCGCCACAAAAAATAGGCATGCACCGGTAATGGTGAATCTTTTTTTTGTCATGCATCGGAGGCGGTGCACCAGCAAATTTTTTGTGCATCAAAGGCGGTGCATCTGCAAATTTTTAGTGCACCTCCCTCCTGGCATTGTTCCAAGGTCAACGGTGTTGTGGTATAACATACTGCACTGTTGAATATGGACTAGTGTCAGGAGGGTGGTGCACTGACCAAAATATATTCCCCGGGGCATATAGTTTAGGAAGTGCACCACCCTCCTGACATCACTACATAGTCAATGATGCGTTCATTTACCAAACCCCACCGTTGACCATGTCGAATTGCCGAAATGTGGTGTGCTGACAAAATTACCTGCCCCGGGGTAGATATTTCCGTCAACACACTGCATTATTGCTATTCAACAGGGTCAACGGTGCGGCCGGGTAACCGATCACACCACACTTTTTTTTAATTTTAAAAAATCACGGTGCATCGTTTCGGTACTGCCCCGGAACCGGTGCAGATACTGTTAGCACCGGTCACTGTGCAGCCTGTAAATTTACAGCCAGCACCTTGAACCAATGCGAGTCGAACAACTTGAATGCACCGCACGGGAATTATTATTTTTTAAATAAAATGAATTTTAAGTTATTTTAAAAAACTAATCTGGTAAAAGGTTTATGGAAAAACAAGGAAAATAACTGTACATTTGGCCGTCGAGGAGGCATATTGGTTGTAGAATTTGCAAAACTAAATTTTCCCACCGTTTTTCAAAATTCAAAATGGAGATGGTGGGCAATGGACAACAGCAGTGCATGCAATGGGAGCATCGATGGCAGGGCGCCTCACACATGGTAAAGTTGCACTAGTGCTTGAGAGATCTGGAGCACTAAAAAGTGAAAAATGTGAATTTTTGGCCATAATTTTTTTTTTATTTGACCTTGTTTTGGTGCGCGGGTTTTATAGGCACACCGGTGCAGTTTCTTAAAATCGCACGTGCTGTTTCTTAAAACTGCACCATGCTGTTTCTTAAAACCACATTATGTTTTTTCTTAAAACCACATGGGGTTGTTTCAGTTTTGGTGCAGGGTTTTAGGATGCACCGTTGTGGAATTTTTGTAAAGCACCGGTGCACTACAGTAATAAGATGCACCGGGCGGGTTTGTACCGAGCGCATGGTTTCTTGGTGTCGCAATGTTTTATGCACACCGGTGCTTTCTCTAGTTGAATGCACCAGTGCGGTTTAAGATGATAAACACACCGGAATAAAAATATCCGCAAAAACCTCCACCTGCCAACTTCCTCTAGTAACCTCCACTACAAACGGATGTCTGGGGTATTTTTATAAGGGGTTCCTCAAAAACATCCATTAGAGGATCTTTTCCTTGTAATGTTGGGGTCCCGACTATACATATTGATGAAGGCTTTACTTACCTTGGATACAAAATTAAACCAAATGGATATTGCAACCAAGATTGGGAGTGGTTGATTGATATATTTCAAAGCCAACTAGAATGTTAGAAGCACAGTTGGTTATCCATGGGCGAAAAAATGATTGTGTTGAAAGTGGTGCTCCAGAAAATTGCAATATGCTGGATGCATTTATATAATATGCCAAAAAATACTATGCATAGGATGGAGGTCACTATGGGTCATTTTCTATGGGCCAGGGTGCATTTAAACAGAAAGTACCATTTGATTAAGTGGGATGCAATAGTGAGGCCTATCGAGGAAGGAGGTTGGGGTATTCTCGATATATCCATTGTCAATAAAGAATTAATCATAAAGAATATAAGGAGGGCTAGATCAGGGCAAGGATTATGGCCTCTCATTATGAAGGATAAATATATGTTCAGTAAATTTTTCACAACTAGGATAGAAAATGGGGCTAGGAATAAATTAGATAAATCCTTCATATGTTGTTGTATGATGAAAATATTCCTTGATTTTTGGGCTTCATTCGTTGGGAGATTAGAGATAGTGCCATGATTGAGATCGGTTTGTATGCTATGGTGGGCATGTGTGGAGGACATACATTATCTTTTCAGCTACTGGATTTCACTCACGGTAAACACATTCACAAATTACAACAGATATTTATATCACATAGTGATAATATCGATAAATAAGCATGGAGAGGGGCAGTGGAACTGGGTTTGCCAAAGGTGCATATATTGGAATGGGATTCTATTTATCTTATCTTATAGTTGTAGGTACCACTATACAAGAACAACATGACAAATTGAGTTGGAGTGGGAAAATTTGTAAAGGATTCCTGATGGTGAAAGAAATATACTAGAATCTGTACCGGAAACCACAGTCCTGCTCATACAACAGGTTGATACAAGTTACTTGGAAGTGGGACATACCTTTAAAAATAAAAAATTTCTTTTGGCTTACGATAAACGACAGAATTCCAACTTGGTATAATATTCAAAGACAAGGGATAAATGGACCAGGAATATGTGTTTTATGTAAGAGGGCACTGGAAAATACTGAACATCTTCTTTTTAAATGTCTGTATGTGATGGAAATATGGGACGGGACTTTCAAAACACTAGATATAAAACCTATACAATGCCTTGGATCGCTGGCCAAATATATGAAAAGGTGGTTTATAGTTAAAAAATAAATCAAGACCCTCCCTCTCTTCATATTATGGACTATCTGGGGTAATAGGAAGGCAACTATCTTGGATAAAAAAATAGTTTTCGTTCTGAATGTCATTAATAAGATTATATATTTATATTATGAGATCGGACCTAAAAAAAAAGATTAAAGGAGATAGGAATATCAAGCTCAAATATTTATGGAAATTTCACCAGGTGAGTTTCTTCGATGGAGCATGCAAAGGGAGGTAGTGTGGATGTGCGGTTTTCATTAATATCAATCCATGAAAGTTCTACCATTTTTGGTGGGAAGTAGGGCAAGCAACGAATAGTAAGACATAAATCATCACTTTATGGGGTGTTATCATAGTGGCTAAATGGTTGAGGATGGGGAGTATTCATATATTCAGAGATGCAAAAGGCATCATAGAATGGGTGTGGGACAAGACACGTTTCAACCCTCTAATCCTAAAAAATTAGATGAGTCATACTAGGGTTCTAGTTAGTACCTTTCAATATGTTAATTTTGATCACATTTACAAAGAACAAAATTGGACCACTGATCTATTGTTTAAGAGAGGGATGACAAAAGAAAAAATTAAATTCTTCTTTCAACATATGAACATGAGAAAATGGTCAATGAAGGTAGTGTCAAATAATCATATAAGAAAATGTATAAATTTTGGGATTTTATAGAATCTTAAATATTTCTTTTGTATGGGTATATATGTAGGGGATATACAAAATAGAGGCTTGTTTTTTAGAAGTTTTTTCACTATGAAAAATGTAATAGGATAGTTGTTGAGTCTCGAATTTGCCTCTTTTCCATACACTTTTCCATATCTTTTTCACTCACCTAAACCTCCAAAATTGTCAATATCATGTGCAAAAGGGTATCTAACATGGTTTTTAATTATGTTTTTGTGTTTTCTATTTGATTTAGATTTTGTTCATATAGCTGCGGAAACTTGTCACTTTCCGCAGCTGCTGCAACTTTCCGCAGCTATTTTGTGGAAATCTATGCTACAGGTGTCTACGAAGGAAACGAGCCACATGGGCAGGCTAGGAATGACGAGGACATGGTTCGTGTCCTATTGGTGCAAGTAAATTCGTCAAAGAAAGCCGCGGTCAAAGCCATCCACGTGGAAGTCAACTATGGAGTTCTATGTCGGCTGGACTCTGTTTCGTGGCATATAAACATCCATACCGCCGTTTCTAAGCTTGCGGAGGTTAATTGACATCTGTGCAAAGTTCTGGAGTTGAATTCAAGCACCCACCTTCCATAGATCCGTTTTCCAACATGGCCATACTCCTATGTCCGTGGCCTTAGTGGTCTACGTGCTGGCTGCTATCATAAACTTCAGGAGACAGTTACAGTTTATTGCTTTATATAAAGCGTTTGCATACGCACGTAGAGTTAGTTGTTGAGTTGTTAGTTGATGGTTGATGTGCGTACTCTGTTATGTTAGCTTTGTAGTGATTACGCTGCCTTGAGCCATAATACTACCAGTCTGTAATGAACTGTTTTTTTTAATGTGAAAAGACTCTGTTTTCAACTTAATTCGTGTTTGAGGATCGTACCAAAGCTGTGTAGAGGGCCCCTGCTCAGCCGAGGTTCTGTGTATTAATGTATATATATTTCATTTCATTTCTTTAAAAAGTCATTGTATCATAATCCATTACATGTTAATATTTCATAGTTATTTCATTTCTGTTCATACATTTCTATCATTTCCATTGCATTCTTGTCTTTCATGCTTTTATGATTGTTAAATCACTGATCAGTTTTCTTGTGCAGGTTTTAGGTAGACAGCCCGGGCATTTTCATAGTATTTTGGCTAATGATATGAGACTAACATTATTCTGATGCTAGTTTCCTTTTCATAGCATTTGTTTAACTTCAGTCTTGCTTTGTCCATTTCAGTTTTGTTTATCTGATTCAGTAGTTAAATTTAAATATATTAAGCTGCTCATAGTGTCTTCAGTTGCCTCCGAAAGCCACAGCTGGACTGATGGTGAGGGACTGCATGATGAAATGTGTAGTTTAGTATTAGTTTCTTTTCTGCAAAAGTAGATATATTAAGCTTCTCATAGCGTCTTCAGTTACCTCCGAAAGCCACAGCTGGACTGATGGTGAGGGGCTGCGTTATGAAATGTGTAGTTTAGTATTAGTTTCTTTTCTGCAAACTTAGATATATTAAATCATGTATGACATCTTCAGTTGCCTCCGAAAGCCACAGCTGGACTGATGGCGAGGGATTGAATCATGTGTGTATGGTTTAGTATTAGTTTACTTTCTGCGAATTAAATATCAGTTACGCCAGTTGTTTATGATTACTTCCGCAAGTCATAGCTGGTCTAATGATGAAGGGTCAGAAAATGAATTGATGTAATCTGATTTAGATTTATTTCATTGCAATTTTGAATTTCCATAAACATAGTTTCTTTTGTGTTCAGTTGGCAGCAAGAATAGTTTAGTTTTCATGTTCACTAGTTTCCTGTTTTGATTCATTAGATTAGCAGCACCTTTTCATTTCAGCAGTACGCTTTTACTTTCTTTTAAGTTTTGTCATTGTAATTTCAATTTTCTTTTAAAGTTTCAAGATTGGTAAATCATTATAGGGGATATCACTTCCTTGAACAAATATAACCAAGCTTGTTTTTCACTTTAGAATTTCCATTTCACCTTAGAAAGACCAAAAACGACAAAAATTTAAGAAAGAGGTTATCTTGCACATATAGTGCGCCGCACTTCATCAGCTTACGATTCCCGGATTGACAATTAAATGCAGCAATTTAGGACACACTAAATTGACCAAACATTTTGGCGCCGTTGCCGGGGAAGTGTAACTAGGTAGCCAATTTCTTAAAAAAAAAAAAACATAAAATCATAAAAGAAGGGAAAACTTGATAACTTCTTGAAGTATGCTCTCCTCTTGCACCTAGTGTGATCTGGAGGATCAGAAAAAAGAGTTATTGGTTTAGTAATTTCTTAAGTATGCTCTCTTCTTGCACCTAGTGTGATCTGGAAGATCAGAAAGAGAATTATTAGCCCAACTTTTTTAAAAATAAAAAATAAAAAATGACATGCATAGAGCAAGAGATTCTAGGGGAAGGTTTATAGCTAAAGCCAAGAGTTCGATTTTCACAACTCCATCTTCTTCAAGGCATAGACCAGATTCACCATCATCTACCCCTAGCCTTAAGATTTTTGGAAGTCAAAGAACAACTGAATTAGAGGATTCTCCTATACCACCTACTAAAACCCACTTAGAAAACAAAGAGACTTTCTCTCATCCTTCCTTGGTAGAAGAACTAGAGGACTATAAGGACTCTAAAGAAACTATCATGGCAGAGGAAGTAATAAATAGAGGTGGAGATAGAAGAGGAGGAGATAATGAAGATAAAAATGGTGAAGGAAATAACGGTAGAAATAGGGACAATCTGCTTGGATTCCCTATAGTTGATGAGGAAACTCATGCAACAATGAAAAATATCTCACCATCTGTTCTCCCTAACTTTTATGGATTGCGAAGTGAGGATCCCGAAACATTTTTGTTTGAGTTTGAAGTTGTGTGCCGAACTTATGACTATATGGAAGATTCTCAAAAACTCAAACTGTTTCCTTCAACATTGAAGGGATCTTCTTTGAAATGGTTCATGGGATTAGCCACTCAATCTATCAGGACTTGGAATGAAATGAAACAAACATTTTTGGATAGATACTTGGACTATTGTATGCCCACCAATCACAAGGATGAGGTATTCAAAATGATGCAAAAAGAAGATGAAAATTTGGAAGACTTAATTGAAAGATTTCAATACAACTTGAAAAGAGCAAAGATGAGCAACTTAGATAACGAAACCTTGAAAGTCCTCCTATTAAAAGCCATTAGAGATGAATGGATAGACATTTTAAACATGATGGGGAAAGGAGACATTTCTCAACTTCCATTTCATGATATAACAGAACTATGTATCCATCTCTCAAGGGGAAAATCAAAAACTGGAAAAGGGCCTAGGGATTCTTCTCTTATTAGGGCTAACAAATCTGCAACTGGATCAGTAAGTAAGGCAGAGATTGGTAATATGCTTGATGAGTTTAAAACTGATATCTTAGGGAGTCTTAGTGAACAACTAGACACCCTTAAAATCCAAAACAAGCAGAAAGCAGAAACAGATGCTTTAGCCATATTTTGTCCGAAATGTAGAAAGAAACATGCTTTAAGGGAATGTCCCTTGGATGCAAAAGTTGTAGAAACATGTATGATTTGCTCGGAAAATCATGAGATCAAGGATTGTCCTTCAATCCCTGGACTCAAAGCTGTTTTTCAAGAAGATCCAAATTCAATAGAATCTCTCTGTTTTGTCGCAAGGAGACCTTGACAGGGACAACAATCTCAAGGGTTTAATAACCCTATGAATCTTCAAACCCCACCAAATTGGACTCCTTGGCAACAACCTTGGCCCCAACATCAAAATTCATATCAGCCATGGGTACAAGGGATGCAAAATCCTTATGGGAGATTTGCTCAATTTTATCAATATCCTCCATCTTTTCAAAATCAACAAGCTCCACAATTTCCAATCCAAAATCCACAACAACTTTCATTGCCATTTCCACAACAACAACCTTCTCAACAAAATACAAATCCTCAACTCATGCTCCCATACCAACAGAAGACAAATCAACTTCCAGCTCAGCCATTGCCAAATCCTAACAATAAGAATCCTCAAACTACTTATATGGCAGAAGGACAACAATTTCCTACCTATATGATTGTTCCTCTCAACGATGTACAACTCAGATCTGGTAGAGTTTTAGAAAAACCTTCTATAGATATTCAAGAGCAAGATACCTCTGAGGAGGACTCTCTTCAAGTCAATAAGGGTTCCGAGGAAGAATCTCTTCAAAATTCAAAAATTCAAAAAGAAAAAGAAAAGCTAACATCCACAACTCCTATAGTTGAGCAACCTGTATCTTCATCTACACCTCCTTTTCCGGAAAGACTACAAATTGATAAGGGGGTGGAAAAATAAATCTTGTTGCCTAACTATGACTTTCTAGATGAATTGAAGAATGTTTGTATCAAGATTCCATTGCTACAAGCCATTCGAGAAATTCCTATTCTAGAAAAAACTATAAAGGAGTTGAGTTTCAAAAGACCAGGAAGGAAACTAAAAGACACAAGAAGAATCCACCTGGTAGGAAAGATTGCAGACATTATGATGGGAAAAACTACCATGCAGAAGTATGTAGATCCAGGAAGTCCAATTGTCAAGACACATATAAATGGGATAGAAATTCCAAACACATTGATTGACTTAGGGGCCGCTATCAACATTATGAGTAGACAGACTATGGAACAGTTAAAACTTCCTAACCTTCTTTTTACACCTACTTTATTGCAACTTGCAGATCGATCGGTTATTAAACCATATGGTGTATTAGAAGATATTTCAGTCTCCTTAGATTCTTGGGAATATCCAGTAGACTTTATGATTTTGACTCCCAAAAGCAATCTAGGAGGACATCCAATTATCTTAGGAAGACCTTGGTTGGCCACAGCTGATGCTTTTATTAGTTGTAGATCTGGAGACATGTACATTTCTAATGGTAATTCGACAAAGAAATTCAATTTGTATCCTCCAGCAAGAGCAATCACAGAAATAGGAGACAATGAATGGGTCAATGATGAGAACACTATACAACCTGTCTTTACCATTTCTGAAATCAGTGAGGATAGTCAAATTCTGAATACATTAGAAAATTTTGAGACATCTTCAGAATATGACCCCACACAATTTTAGTTGGAATCCGACATAGAATATTTATCATCAAGACAAATGTCTCTTTACTCTATGGAAGAGTTTGGTAATTCTGCTATTGAGATTTTTCCAGGAAAAACATTGAATATCAACAAACATTTGGAGAAGTCACAACAAGAAGAACTAACCAGAATCTTGCAAAAACATTCTACTGCATTTGCATGGGAGTATACTGACATGAAGGGTATTGATCCTAAGACTTGCATCCATCATATCTATATTGAGGAAAACAGTAGACCAATCAGACAACCTCAAAGAAGGATGAATCCAAATCTTAGGGAGATAATGAAAGAAGAGCTCCAAAAACTTCTCAATGTAAACTTCATTTATCCAATTTCAGATAGCCGATGGGTTTCTCCTTTGGTTATAGTACCCAAAAAGAATGGTAAATGGAGGGTATGCATTGATTACAGGGAATTGAACAAAGCAACTTTGAAGGATCACTTTCCTTTGCCTTTTATCGATCAGGTATTAGATACATTAGCATGTAAAAAGTACTTTTCATTTTTGGATGGTTTTAGTGGCTATAATCAAATTCAGGTAGCACCTGAAGATCAAGATAAGACCACATTTACTTGTCCATGGGGAAATTTTGCCTACCGAGTGCTTCCTTTTGGGTTATGTAATGCACCTGCAACATTCCAAAGAGAAGTACTAGGAATTTTTTCCGATCTAATCCATGATTGTGTAGAGGTTTATATGGATGATTTTACAGCTTATGGTAATTCATTTGAAGAGGCATTAGAAAATTTGGAAAAAGTTCTTATAAGATGTAAAGAAACAAACCTTTCATTAAGCCATGAAAAATGCTTTATGATGTTTACCGAAGGGATTGTTTTAGGACATCATATTTCAGGAGATGGGATTAAGGTTGATAGATCAAAAGTTGAAGTCATCTCCAAGTTGCCTATTCCAAATTGTCAAAGAGATGTTAGAAGTTTTCTAGGATTTATTGGTTATTATAGAAGATTTATAGAAAACTTCACTAAAATAGCATCTCCACTCTTCAAGTTGCTTACAAAAGACTGTGAATTTAAATGGGATCCTGATTGTCAATCCGCTTTTGAAACTTTGAAAACAAGAATATCTCAAGCACCTATCTTGAGAGGACCAAATTGGAAACTTCCTTTCCATATTTCTACAGATGCTTCAGATACAGCTCTTGGAGCTGTGTTGGGTCAAAAAGATTTAATTCCTTATGCCATTTATTACACCAATAAAAATTTGACTCCCACAGAGTTGAATTATACTGTGACTGAAAAAGAGTTCTTAGCTGTTGTTCATGCAATTAATAAGTTTAGACATTACATAACAGGCTATGAAACTTTTATTCATACTGACCATTCTGCAATTAGATATTTAATGAACAAACCCGTTACTAATGGCAGAGTGACAAGATGGCTTTTACTTTTGCAAGAATTCAATATTACTATGTTGGATAGACCAGGAAAACAGAATACAGTAGCTGATTTCTTGTCTAGGATTTAGAATACTAAAGAAGATTCTCCTGTAGAGGATAAGTTTCCTGATGAATACTTGTTTGCAGTAACTATTAAGACTCCTTGGTATGCAGATATTGCTAACTATTTGGTTACATGGAAACTACCTTCACATTTATTTCCAAGTGAAAAACGAAAAATTATTCAGGAGAGTTCAAAATATTCATGGATTTCTAACGAATTGTTTAAAACAGGGCCAGATCTTGTGATCAGAAGATGTGTCAGGGAAGATGAAATGCCCGATATTCTTAAGGCATGTCATGATGAACCATGCGGCGGACACTTTGCGGACAAAAGGACGGCCTATAAAATCCTTTCCTTGGGATATTATTGGCCTTCTCTCTTCAAAGATGCAAAACAATATGTCAAAAGGTGTGATAGCTGCCAAAGCGTAGGGAAACCTACCCTTTCAAATGAAATGCCACTGCAAACACAGGTACTCATTGAACCCTTTGAAAAATGGGCATTAGATTTCATTGGACCAATTAATCCACCATCGAAGCAAAAGAAGTATATATTGGTTTGCACTGATTATGTTACTAAATGGGTAGAAGCTAAAGCATTAGTGTCTGCTACTGAAAATTCAGTTGTTCATTTTCTTTATGAGGATATTTTTACTCGCTTTGGTGTTCCAAGAGAAATTGTAACAGATCAGGGGAGCCAATTCACATCAAATTTGGTGGAGAAGTTGATGGAAGAATACAAAATCAAGCACATAAAATCTACTCCTTACCATTCACAAGCAAATGGTCAAGTGGAGTCCACAAACAAAGTTCTTGAAAGTATCATCACCAAAACTGTTCATCTACATAGAAGAGATTGGGCAGAAAGGCTTCCTGAAGCCTTATGGGCCTACAGAACTACATGGAGAAATACAACAAGACATTCTCCCTATGAACTTGTTTATGGGAAAGAAGTCTTGCTCCCCATTGAGTTCCAAGTCAAGACCTTCAAGATAGCAGTTCAGTTGGGGATGGACTTATCATAAGCCCAAAAGCATAGAATGGAGCAGTTGAATGAGCTAGATGAGATCAGACAAGAAGCAATTCTAAGAACTGATCTAGTTCAATATCAAAGAACTAAATGGCATGACAAATATATCAAAGAGAAGAAGTTTCAAGAAGGAGATTGGGCACTGTTATTTGACTCCAAGTTTAAAGATTTTCAAGGGAAATTTCAGACTCATTGGCTTGGGCCATATGAGATTGACAAGATCTTTAACAATGGAGCTGTAAGAATCAAGACCATTGATGAGTTTCAAACTCCTCTTATAGTGAATGGCCATAGATTGAAAGTTTATCATAAGCGACTCTCTAAAGAGGATTTTGTCAAGTTGTTTCAAGAAAGTTCTGCAATCAGGCTGGTACAGAAGAATTCTTCTTCTCCACCAGGCTAGCTTTTGTTTTTCAAGTTAAAAAAAAGAAAAAAAAAAAGAAAAAAGAAAAAAGAAAAAGAAAATGGTATAAGCCTGAAAACCAATCATTGATTGGCAGTCTTATATAGAAAATATGGGGTGAAAATCAGGGACACCTGACACTCTATATTTTCCAAAAAAAATCTGTCTTTCATTTCATTTCATCTCACCACTCACTCCATTTCATTCCACTTCATTTCATTTCATTTCATTTCATTTCACTTCATTCCACTTCATTCCATCCATTCCATCAATAAAAATCTTTTTATGATCATTTCCACCTGGTCATTTGTCACTTGTTCATTTCTATTTCAGCCAAGTAATAGCTGTGTCAGTTTCCGCAGCTGACATCTGTTTCCGCAGCTGACTCCAGTTTCCGCAGCCAGGAGCAGATTCCGCAGCTACTACTACTCTGTTTTCAAAAGGAATGTACAGTTAGTTGTTATTTTCATAAATTATGAAATAAAATGCAGGAGAGAGGATCAATGGAACATTCAAGACACTAATGAAGATCAATCAGCTGAAGACCAAGGGCAAAAGCAAGGATTCCAAAGGTATGAATAAAGTTTATTTCAAATAGTATCGAAAAACACATTTTTATGTAATTTTAAACTATGAGCTCTACCCATAACGCGCAATGATTATATTGACAGTCCCGTAACCTTCCACGATCTCTATGTTATCCTCTTGCATTTATTCACCAATGGTTTCATCATTGAAATTCCGACTTTCACTCATGTTCAAATATCCCACCGTAGATAATGATACGTATTTGAGTTGACAAAGGACTCTTACAAGCCGCATAACTTCATAAACATTGATTGAAACGTGTTTATATTTATTACACAGCCACCAAAATTCAAAATGCGGCTGAATGCATTATACTTTGTTAACCTCTTTGTCGTGTCTCTGTCGTGTTTACAAAACCCCACGCTACTCATTCTTACTCCCTGTTTCACTCCATTCCGTTCCTTTTACTCACTCTCATTCCCGTATATCCACCCACAGTCTTATTCCATTCTGTTTATGATGCTCATTTCCATTTTGTGATAACATCCCCACAGCATTGTGCTCGATTCTGTGTATTCCATCGTTCTATTTCCACTTAAACCCTCACAGAGGCAAGCCTGTGAAGCACAGAGAAGTAAAATGGGAAAATTATTAAGGGCAGAGCCGGAAGGACCGAAATTTATAGAGGGATTTCCACAAGCAAAAGAGATGTTGAGGAAAGCTAAATGGCTGCGTTTTATTCAGAAATTTAGGGGTTACCACAGAGAAGTTACCAAAGCGTTTGCAAGATCATTTGATGGCTCGAAAGCAGAAGTGGGAGACCTCAAGTTTTTGGTTAATGAAGCATCAATAGCAGCAGCCACAGAGCTTCTTCAGGAAGGAGAACGTTGGTTCAAAAACAAAAGTATCAGTGATGAGGCATGGAGAACAATCCTCCGAAATCAAGGTATGGATATCACTGTTTTCAAAAGAGGAATCCCTGTGCATGCAATAAAAGATGAATGGGCCACTTTACTACTCATTGTTCAAAAATTTATTACATGTGAAGGCCGTTTTGGCTCTATGTACATGTATCATACTAGGCTATTGATGAATTTTCTTGAAAACCAAACTCTCAATCTTCCTTATTTCCTATTCAATAGCTTGAAGAAAATGGCTGTGACTGTGCAAAAACACTTAGGAGATGTAGAGCCTCATTTATATCACCATGGGCTTATAAAAATTCTGATTGAAAAGGAGCTAAATGAAAGAAAAGATACATGGGAACAATTCCTAGTTAGAAACTTCTTTGAAGAACCTCAGGAAATTCCTGAAGGTAATCCAATTAGAAGGAGTAGAAGAAAGAAAATAAATGTTGAAACCCAAGTTGCTCCTACACAGGAAATTCCCGCATCTAGCACAGCAAAAATAAGTAGAAGGAAAAGAACAGTAGATGAAATCCAAGATACTTCTACTACTACTATGAAGAAAACTGATAGGGAAGAGAGATTGGTAAAAAGGAAGAAGAAGGAAATTAAAGCTAAGAAGCCAACAATATCAAAAGGGAAAGAAATTATTGAGGCTGTCCATAAAACTTCTTCTGAAGAAGAAGAAGATCACCAAATTCTATCTGAAAAATTAATTTTTCTTCAAAAACAGTCATCTCTATCCAAGAAGGCAAAAACAAGAAAACAAGAACAAAAGGGTAGTGTACCACAACATGTGAGGAGAAGCAGCAGGCTTAAGGGAAAACTGAGAAAAACACAAATTAAAGGTCCTCATTTCATTGATTTGGGTGAGGAGACATCTGAACAGTCTCCAACTGACCATAGTCCATTTCAGTCAGTTAGTGAACCTGACTCCTTTCACTCCCAATCAGACAATGAGTGTACTCCATCTTATTCTCAGCAAAATATTGATGTAAGTTCTCCTCGGCCAGATTTTGAACATAATTCTCCCTTGCAACACTTTGGGGACAGCCCAATGAAAAAGACACCGGAAGTAGACCCCAAACAGCAGGAGGTATATGACTATATAGAATCCTTGGAGAAGGCAGCCACAAGCCCAAGTACCTCTTCTATTCAGCCTCATACATTGCAGGATGATTTGGTTCAGTCATTAAAACAGGAGATTTTTGAGCTTGAGCTTTTGAATCGGCATATCAAAAATGAAAATGAAACACTCAAAGAGCAAGGCAAACTCGACAAGATTATCCATGACAATACTATGTTACATTTGGGTATTTGGCAAAAGAAAAATAAAAAGCTAAAAAGGAAATGCCAAAAATTGAGCAGAGCACTTGTGAATATCAAATTCAGGTGCCTCATGAAGAAACCCAGAATGATGGCAGTACCAAAAAAGAAGAGAAGGGGGTTAGATGTGCTGGCTGAAGTTTCAAGGCACATGAATTGAACAAAGAGTATCAAATTTTTGGTTGCATGAGGACATGCAACACCTTCACAGTGGGGGTATGTTGAGTCCCGAATTTGCCTCTTTTCCATACACTTTTCCATATCTTTTTCACTCACCTAAACCTCCAAAATTGTCAATATCATGTGCAAAAGGGTAAATAACATGGTTTTTAATTATGTTTTTGTGTTTTCTATTTGATTTAGATTAGAACATATACAGCCGCGGAAACTTGCCACTTTCCGCAAACTCGCAACTTTCCGCACTGCCATAACTCTCTCAGCCTATTTTGTGGAAATTCATGCCATGTGTGTCTACGAAGGAAAATTCCCACATGGGCAAAGCAGGAATGACGAGGACATGGTTCGTGTCCTATTGGTTCAAGTAAATTGGCCAAAGAAAGCCGCGTCAAAGCCATCCACGTGGAAGTCAACTATGGAGTTCTATGTCGGCTGGACTCTGTTTCGTGGCATTTAAACATCCATACGGCCGTTTCCAAGCTTGCGGAGGTTAATTGACATCTGTGCAAAGTTCTGGAGTTGAATTCAAGCGCCCACCTTCCATAGATCTGTTTTCCAACTTGGCCATACTCCTATATCCGTGGCCTTAGTGGTCTACGTGCTGGCTGCTATCATAAACTTCAGGAGACAGTTACAGTTTATTGCTTTATATAAAGCGTTTGCATACACACGTAGAGTTAGTTGTTGAGTTGTTAGTTGATAGTTGATGTGCGTACTCTGTTATGTTAGCTTTGTAGTGATTACGCTGCCTTGAGCCGTAATACTACCAGTCTGTAATGAACTGTTTTTTTTAATGTGAAAAGACTTTGTTTTCAACTTAATTCGTGTTTGAGGATCGTACCAAAGCTGTGTAGAGGGCCCCTGCTCAGCCGAGGTTCTGTGTATTAATGTATATATATTTCATTTCATTTCTTTAAAAAGTCATTGTATCATAATCCATTACATGTTCATATTTCATAGTTATTTCATTTCTGTTCATATATTTCTATCATTTCCATTGCATTCTTGTCTTTCATGCTTTTATGATTGTTAAATCACTGATCAGTTTTCTTGTGCAGGTTTTAGGTAGACAGCCCGGGCATTTTCATAGTATTTTGGCTAATGATATGAGACTAACATTATTCTGCTGCTAGTTTCCTTTTCATAGCATTTGTTTAACTTCAGTCTTACTTTGTACATTTCAGTTTTATTTATCTGATTCAGTAGTTAAATTTAAATATATTAAGCTGCTCATAGTGTCTTCAGTTGCCTCCGAAAGCCACAGCTGGACTGATGGTGAGGGACTGCATGATGAAATGTGTAGTTTAGTATTAGTTTCTTTTCTGCAAAATTAGATATATTAAGCCGCTCATAGCGTCTTCAGTTACCTCCGAAAGCCACAGCTGGACTGATGGTGAGGGGCTGCATTATGAAATGTGTAGTTTAGTATTAGTTTCTTTTCTGCAAACTTAGATATATTAAATCATGTATGACATCTTCAGTTGCCTCCGAAAGCCACAGCTGGACTGATGGCGAGGGATTGAATCATGTGTGTATGGTTTAGTATTAGTTTACTTCCTGCGAATTAAATATCAGTTACACAAGTTGTTTATGATTACTTCCGCAAGTCATAGCTGGTCTAATGATGAAGGGTCAGAAAATGAATTGATGTAATCTGATTTAGATTTATTTCATTGCAATTTTGAATTTCCATAAGCATAGTTTCTTTTGTGTTCAGTTGGCAGGAAGAATAGTTTAGTTTTCATGTTCACTAGTTTCCTGTTTTGATTCATTAGATTAGCAGCACCTTTTCATTTCAGCAGTACACTTTTACTTTCTTTTAAGTTTTGTCATTGTAATTTCAATTTGCTTTTAAAGTTTCAAGATTGGTAAATCATTATAGGGTATATCACTTCCTTGAACAAATATAACCAAGCTTGTTTTTCACTTCAGAATTTCCATTTCACCTTAGAAAGACCAAAAACGACAAAAAGTTAAGAAAGAGGTTATCTTGCACATATAGTGCGCCGCACTTCATCAGCTTACGATTCCCGGATTGACAATTAAATGCAGCAATTTAGGACACACTAAATTGACCAAACAATAGTCACTATCAGTAGATAGGTAGATAGTAAATAGGCACTGGTGTATTAAGAACCTTAAGATATAGAAGATGGGAAATTATAAAGAGATACAAAGAACATGTAATATCTTTCTTATATTTAATATGAAAAATAGTGTTTTTTTCCACTGAAAAAAAAAACACTCGTGAATTTTATATATTTGGCATGATTATCAAAGAAAAAGCACTCACCGCAGATTTTGACTGATTCAAGCTATGTTTGAAGTAGAAAAAAATATTAAAAATTGGAAAACTTCTTGATATACTGACGAATTAAATAAGTAAGGAAGAGCTTGAAATCCAGAAGTGAGAAATAAGGTTTCCTGGAAAAGATAATGAAAGTTTGACCCCAATATTCAATCCTCCACAGACTTTGCGTAGTGGAGAACAAGTTAATGCTTTGCCTAGTGTATCAACTTTTTTTGTTTCTATAATGCCAAATTATTGAGATGTTCTTATCCCTCTGGACAATACTTTATCTGAGGCTCATGTAAAAGAAGTATTTGATGTTGCTCATAATAGCATTAAATTACTTTCTACTATGTTGGCTTATTCTCCACATCAAGATGTATTGAAGGTAATGACATACCTTATTTAATTTTATTATGAAATTTATCTTGTTTCCATCAATTAATTTGTATGTGTTAAATGTATGTAGTTTCTTTCTTGTAAAATTTACATATACTTTTTGTTCACTTTTTAATAATCAGGTGCAAACCAAACTATCTTTAGCAATTATGGGTTTAAAATTTCAAATTAATATTTTAATCCAAGCTACATTAATGTTTATATACATTTTTCATACAATATTGCAAGTTATTGCTTCTCATTTTCATTGTATGTGTGTGCTTCTTATGGGAAAATGTAACAAACTGATGATAATAACTATGATCAATTTTTATTTTATGCTTATTAGCTTTCTTTGGCTCATGTTATGGCATGGAAATTCCAAAAAAAAATATTAATGGCTTTAAATGGTCATTTAGGCAATACTCCCAACTTGGACAATGCTTAATTAAAAAATAATATTCCATTTATGATGTGCATATTATATCTCATCGAACTATATTTCCTCTCTGACATCTACCCTGATCAAAATTGTGCAAAGAATAACTACCTTACTCATGCATGTATGTCACGCATTAGCCAAAGAGGTGGGAATAATTCCTACCATTAGTTGAGTTTGGATACAACAATGGGTAACAAGAGTCTCTAAAGATGAGCCTTTTTGAGGCATTGTATAGCTGAAAATGTAACACCCCATATTAGTTGAAATGATATAGTGAGTAGGTGGACCTTAGACCTGAAATGATAAAGGAAATGCAGCAAGAAGTACTCAATATTAGGTAGAAATTCAAGGTTTCCAAAGATAATTAAAAGAGTGATGTATATCAACATAGTATGCACAAAGAATCCCAAGTGGGAGAGTGTATATATCTCTACGTCATACCATGGAAGAGTTCACTAAAATTGGGATCTTGTGCTAAGTTAGCACCCAAATTTTGTGGACCATTTTTTATTTTGGAAAGAGTGGGACCAATGGCGTATAAAATAGCCTTACCGCCCACTTTGAAATCACGTGATGTATTTCACATTTCTTTGCTTAAAAGGTAAGTACATGACACTAATCATGTCATTGATCGTTCTGTGATACAGGTGGAATCTAAGGGATAATTCCAACAAAACAACTGTGAATCCTATACTAGAGAAAAATCACACTCCATAATCAGGCGATAGAGTAGTTCAAGGTGAAACAAAAGACTTTGGACCCAATGAAGCAACGTAGGAGATGGCATATCAAATGAGGTTACAATACCCATTTTTTTAATGTATAAACAAATGTAAGAGCTCGAAATATAAAGCTTGATTTTTTTTTCATTTTATACACCACTAAATACAATGTTCGCTTAAGGCAGTGGGGTCTATAACAACCCTTTTTCTACACCCCCACGTATGTAAATATAACAATGTATTGATAGTGTGAGAGCCACAACTAGTTGAAGAAAAATTTTGTGAACACTTGAAGAGTGAATGTAAAGTTAATGACCAACCTGAACTAAGGGAAACATGAATCCATATTCTAAGGAAAGAGTTTTTGTGTGTTGTAATCGAACCATTCCAAACGCTTTGATTTTTAGTAGCCATATGTAGCTACATTAAATTACCAACACAATTTACTTACCACCCAACCACCTGCATTGAAAAAAATTGAAGATATGGGATTGGGTGTATGGGTAGAGGACTACACACATCCCTATCCCACTCATGGCTCAAGGTGGAGGAACCAGGGCCTGAGGAAAAAATACGAGAGTTACAGGGAAAATCAATAGAAGAGGGGGTTGGTGAAGAATGATTGGAAGGAAGTAGTATCAGAGAATAATATTTCTCCCTAGATGTGGAAAATTTCCTAGGGACTAGGAGTGGAGTGCAAGGTGGTGCTCAAGCATTGATATTATAACAGAACTATTGATGCCACTAGACTGTATTATTTATGCATGTGTGGTTAGTGGGTGGCTCAGTGGACGACTAAATCATTATGGTTTGACCCCTACAAATTGTTTTTTAGGCCACTAGACCATGTGTTTAATCTTGAATGGTCGGTGGGAGGATTAATGGATGATCGAACATTGTGGTGCTTGGTATGTATATTTTAACCACTTAGATAGGTCAACCTAAGTCATTATGGTGCTTGCTAGAGAGATTTTAGCCACATGGACATTGGATTGTAGAACCTTGTTGTGCTTGGTATGAAAAAACAATTGATAACCCACTTGTACAATGGATTCAACCTTCTGGAATGATAAATACACCACCTATACCTTGGTTAAAGCCTTGTGAATAAATTCAGAGAAGTAAGTGAGTCACTATGGTGCGTACTTCCATAGGCTAGTTGAGAAATCACTTGGATAGTGAACTTTGTCTCTTGAGTACCAAGCCTTGGTGTGAATTTTCTCCGAGTAAGCATCCCCTCAGAATTTGGATCCAACTCAAGGGTGGTCAACTATAAGAAAATTGTCATGTATTTGACCTATGGTAGTGTGTAGAGTGGAAGTCCCTCCTTTAGTTGCTAGCCATCTTAAAATTCTCAAATAGGTTTAATGCATCTTGTGTTGAGTTATGAATTATAATGTTTTATCAATGAACATTTTTGGTATGGGTACATTAATATGCATGAATGTTGTTGATTTTCTGACTCGTACAGACCTTGAATATTCTCATACTCATTATGATCTATATGTTAAGAAAATGATAAATGACTAGATAGTAATAATTCAGAGTGTGATTATGATTAATAGATTAGACTGTGATAATGGTTCCTCCATCTTACCTAATAGTAATGGTTATGATACAATGGTTTTGTAAACATAGCTCTCCTTGGGTAGTCAAATGACCTAGCGTGCTTCCTATTAGCTAATGATGTTAGGACTTCATAATACTGGAACATTGGGTATCCCGTGTTAGATGGATTTCATATCAGTTTATGAAATAAATCCCTCAATGTTGAATAACCTGACATGTCCATTTATTAACAAGACTATGGCTATCAGTGAATGTTCATATCAGATCAGGGAAAGGGGAAAAAGAAAGAGTCACCATTAACGTATATCTCCTAGCAGGCTAGTTACCCAAGGAACAAAGTGTAAGCAATTAGCACAATAGATGCCATAACAATGTTTTGGATCCCCGCAATTTCAATTATTGGGAGATTAGGTGTCAAATGTCAGTAGATTCAGGAAGATTCTATTGATGCAAAACCCGTTATAGTAATAGAACCCGACCATTTTTCAGCAGTAGAGAGTTGGTTACAATCATATGATGGAGGTGAATCGACCTATCAACTTTTGGGTATCGGTAGGTTAGAACTTTGATATCATGATTTTCTTCCAACACTACTAAAGCCCAATAAGGGTCTGACTTAGCATATGTTGATGTGGTGAGTCAACACGGTCCTAGGTTTTGTGACCTAGTAGTCAATATGTCATAATGACACGGCAATAATAGGTTCCTTGATGATGTGCCATGATGACATGGCACTGACATGGCATACTAATGTGGTGTCAATCTGGCATGTCAACACAGTAGGAGGGCATAGATTTGGATTGGGGACATGAACCTGAGGTGGTGGCTAGCTGGAGCTCAATATCTTGGTGACGTGGATGTCGAGATGTTAGGTTATTATGTGTTGAAAATTGGGGGACTCCTATAGTTTTTGCAAGAGGCCTAGTGACCTTGTAGCTTGGATATTGACCTATCGGTTGTCAAGCTATCAACCAATCTGGTGTCATCCCATTCGAAGGCCAAGTGTCGAATATCAGCTATATCTTGAGTGAACTATAATTGTATGACTTGGCGTCTAAGGGGTTGATGACCCATATATGGAACACCGAATGATGAGAAGTTGGGATCTCTCAAACGACATCACATTATCGGGTATGTCAAAGTTAGTAGAAACAAGTTTAACTGATGAAATATCACCTAGGGGGGTGATGGTCGATATGCATACAAGTGGACTAAGTTAGTCGATGTGTGCCATCGAAGTAGTGACATGTGGTAGTTAGGTGCTAATGAGGTCCCTAAAGGGTAGAATCTTAAAATGGGCAGAGCTCAATTTTAGGAAAAGTTTATATCGTTGGAAAGCTCTTGATGAGTAGAATATGACGAAGATATTATAAAGGATTTTTAAGGAGGTTTAACAATGAGTAATATTTATGACCCTATCTCCATAAAGTAACCCTAAAGGTCAAGCCTAAACACGTTGCAACCTTAATTAAGCATTAGGGGGTTGAGTGTGTTACATATGATGATATGTTTGAATCTAGCAACCTAATGGATACAATTAAAAGGTCTCTAAGAAAGGAAAATAGTGAACTTATTGCATCAACTAGGTGTGAAACAATAGAGGAGAACAAAAAAAGGTGTAGAGTTTTGATTGTATATATACAACAATATAGGGTGAACAACATATTTTAAAGAAATATTTATCACATATATTCATTTATGAATATTGGTTTGCTACTTTGATTTGAATAAACAAAAAAACACTTTCTTTGATTTTACTAGTTAGAATTTACCTCCAAATTTTCTTAAAATCTAGTTTAGAGAGATGCAAAAACTTCTTTCTTTTAAATTATATCATATATTTTTTTCCATTTAATTAGAATTTTATATTTACTCATTTTGTTGGATTTTGAGATTTTATTAGAAGTATATTTGATGAATTTTTAAATAACCTTACACATCATTATCAAAAATTGATTAATATATTTTATATTATTAAGAAAAAAATATTATATTATCTATAATATTTTTGCAAATTAAGAATGAAAGAAATATATTAACTTTTAAAAAAAGTTCCAAGTAGAAAAATCTCTTAAGATATAAGGAAATTCAACAACCAAATTTAAAAGCTATTATAATAATACACTTGTTAAAATTTCAACAGATAAACTAATATTGAATAAAAAATATAATAATCATTATTCCCAACCATCTAAATTAAAATTAATTAATATTAATAATACACCTAGGAGGCAAGTTGTGAATAAATGTGCGAGGATGCAAAGGAACGTTGTTTACCAATTCAAAAACTTACAAGCAGGATTGGAGTTCACGGAATTAATTGTCTAGACTACGTCGTTTTCAGCTGCTTTCAAGGTTGGTTCCATTAATTTAGCAATGAATTAAAAATTATGTGAGGTTTTGGATATTAAAATAAAATTGTTTAACATAATCTTCTATTAATAAAATATTATTTTAATAAAAATAATATTTGACAACAATAATTAATATTAATTTAAATTAATTTAATAATCAGATATTTAAATAATTATAATTTAAATTATTTTAACAATAATTTAAATATATATAATTAAAAACCACTATGAAAAATTGGAAAGTAGTTTTAATAAGTAAATTAATGAATTTAACCACCAAATATAAAACTAAATTATTAAAAAATAAATAAACAGAAAGATAAATCTTTTAAAAAAAATGCATATCTTCAAAAACAAACATGCATGGGAAGGGTATCTTCATAAACCAGCAAGCATGGGAAGGGGATCTAAATTTACATTAGAAATAAAAATTACCGAACATGGCTAGGATGAGAGAGCGAGGTTTTGGAATAACTTCTCAAAAGGAAAATAACTTACTTCTACCATCAGTTAAAAGTTAAAGTTAAACCTTGTAGTTAAAAGTTAAAGTTAAAAGTTGAATTGCTCAGAAAGAAGACAATTTCCACTGTAGTGTGGATAACACTTTTAAAGATTCGCCAAAAATCGAGTCTTCAGAAAGCACAAGGATTTTCTTGGGCCGCAACGAATTGAGTTCTCTTCCGCTATTTTCTTCATTTTCAGAAATGTGCTCATTGTAGACTACTAATTATTTATTTAATTATTTAATATTAGTATGTAATTTAATTAAGAAAATAATAATATTTTTCATGATTTATTTAAAATAATATACATTATATAATAATAATAATTCAATTTTAAGGTCACGGTCAAGTCAGACGTCAAATTAGTGTATGAGATTTTTTTGTTTGTTTGTGGGACAAAGGATCCACTTTCACTTAACCATTTAATTGCTAAGTTTACTAAAGCATACATATTCTACCCCTTTAATTTTGAACTTATAACCTTTTATAAAGAAACACATGCTCTTAACCATTACTCACTCAAATTATATAATAAAACTATATAAATAATACAATTTTAAATTTTATATAACTAATTCTTTTACTTAAAAATATATAAAAATAATAAAAAATTAAATTAAAATGAAATTACTTCATAAAAATTTTAATTAATATTTATTTTATAATTTAAATTTATAAATCTGAAAACAACACTTATATATTTTCACTTATATATTGATTGAAGCGGGTTTGTAAAAAAATTTAATTACCATCTCAAACAAGGAAAATTTATTTTTAACTATTTAATATATTTTAAATTATTATTCTTATTATTTATTAAAAAGTACTATACATTTTTAATTAGATTTTATATATTAATAACAGATATCATAAAGAGAAAATGTTATATTTTATAAATACTCCAAAACTATTTTATAAGATTTGAGAATATCTTTATCTTAACAAACAAATCACCAATTAATTTTAAGAATATATCATAAATATAAGATTTAAAAATATATCTATCTTTACCAGCAAAGCATCAACTATATATATAACTGAGTATGCAAATTTTCACAATTCATCAGATATACCTACTTTATATTTTTATGCAAATTTTCACAATTCATCAGATATACCTACTTTATATTTTATGCAAATTTTCACAATTCATTAGATATACCTACTTTAGATTTTTATTAGAGTTAGAATTTTCAGATATGTAAGCTCTCTCCATTTCTCTGGTTTCCTTTCTAAATTCATCTTACACCTATTTACTAGAAGTATTAACCTAATGTAAATATGATGTTCATTTTAATTCTAACTTCAGATCATTTTCATCAATGGCCATCGATTTCTTAATAAATTGCAATATTTTCCATTTCATTTTGGGCTCTTTTTTCAAGAAGACGAAATGCAAGCAGCGGTAGTTGAGACTGAAATCTTTATGGATTAATTTATTAGGAGTCTAAAGCCTAGTAGTTGAATTCAACTTTTGGTAGTTTGATAGCTCGAGAAATTTTGGTAGCTCAAAGGTTGGTTGGAGCAGTTGTCATGGTTCAAATTCCAAAATCTGTTTGGCTTCAGCCTTGTTGAATAATAAAGACCATGTTGTTCCAGATCTGAAACCTATCCATGAAAATACATTGAAAAATGAATTCTACTAATATACCATAGAAAAAATAGAGAAGCACGCTAGCGCATAAAATGCAGCACACATTTCTCCATTCCCGGTTATTTTGCTTGGACATTCACAACTTAAAATAATTTAAAGAATATTTTACTTGTCAAATCCTAGCATATCTAAATATTTATTCTTATTCTAAAGTACAAGATGTTTGAAGCGTACAAAGGATTTTTTAATATATTATCCTGATGAACAATGGACACTAGGGCTTTTAGAAATATTATTGGCATAAAATGTTTATTCTTGAGTACTTATCTATATCAACATAGTTTGGAATATACACAATTTGTTTACCAAAAGCATACAACAAACATTTGAACCATTTTGTTTATATGTGAACAAAGGAATTGGACATGACAAGATTTACGTGGCCATTATTGAAGAAGAACTTAGAACTATGCCAGAATTTCAAAACAAATGATAATGCAGAAGAATATCATTAATGTAGTAAGGAAATCCATTTAAAATAGGTACACATTCACCCATGCAAATAGGAACGCATTTTGAGCAAAAGAGAATCTCTAAATGAAGCAATGGGAAAACTAGATAAAAAATTATACATCAATGAGGACGAATTGAGAATTTGACGCAAGAAAAAACAATCTAAATGGCAGAAGCATTTGGAAATGGACTACTGTCACAAAATTGAAAAATGGTTTTCTTTCCGTGAGCACCAGTTTTATTCCTGAAAGCAGAAAAAAAACCACCCATTGATTTATCCTTCCTCCTCTTATTCTCCCCTTAATCTCTAGCCTGCACAAACACAAATTATCACGAAGCACCTTACAAATAAACAGAAATGTTGCAGTGTCCACAGGCAAAAGGTATTTACCTCTTTGAGAGTTTTTTTTGCGCACTTATTTTTCTGTTTTGAAAGGAAAAGTATTCGTGAATGTTGTGTTCCACTAATTCTTTCAATGTTGTTCTATGAGCCTTAGCAATTAGTCGAGTCACCTTGTAACAAAATTAAAAAAAGGTTGAATAAAAAAACACGACCTTCCAATAGCAGAAGGCTAGGAAAGACATAGAGGGATAGGGCTAGAAATTTATTCTTTATCCTGTGATGGAACAAAGCCTATTGTTGGCTTCTTGGTTGTAGGCGGGCTAGATATAGGTAGGCTGGCTATAGGTAGGTTGGTTGTATTCGCTAACGAAAATTCCCCATACCTATGAAAAGAAGGTTGGATGTGTTGGAATTAATTGTCAACTGCCAAGATACGGCAGCGCAGCACACCATACAGTGGCAAGGTAAGTCCGCGGGGGTCGTGAAAGTTTTGTGGGCGGAGGTTCTTACCCCCTCGGAACGGCTGGGGGCCCACATATCATACGGCACATATGTTATATATGATCGCCGGTTAAATGTTTTTATCACGGCATTTTTTTAACAGTTGGCTTTAAATGTTTTAAATTTTATTTGTTTTATTTTTAATATATGAAACGCATATATATTAAAAGGCCCAAAAGTTATTGTAATATGACATACACAGTTTCAGTTAAAAGGAAGGAAGCCCGTGAGGCAGAGTGTGTTGAAATTTTTAATACACAACACAATGTTTATGAAAGCACAACAGTGTTGGAATAAAAATCAAAGTGCCAGCGAACAGAACTTGACATCAATGCGTTCTAAGCGGTGCTGACAGAGTTAATGCAGCCATAAAGATTTCTGAAGCGGTGATATTTTTGTGGTTGAATGTCAATGAATGGCATTAAACAAGGCTGGGATATTTGTTTTGTAATACACAGAACAGAGTCATTTTTTTATGTAATGTTTTATATATGCACAGCAGCGTATTTTTAAAACAGAGACAAAGAATAGATTTTATGCACAGCAGTGTATTGTTTGAAAAACACAGCAGAGTGTTTTGAAAAACAGAGTACTCACAGCAGTGAATGTTTTTAATGAGACAGAGTGTTATTTTTGAATAACAGAGTGATAATTATTGAACTGTGTTTGCAGCAGTCAAAATTATTTTGTAATCCCTCTTTTGAGGAAGAATCTGTAACAGCAGTTTTTTATATGAAATAGAATTTTTTTTATGTGGAAACTCTGTCACTATATGCAAATTTTATTTGTATTTCTCTATGTTAAGAGAAGGCAGTTTTATTATTTTGAAATTCAGCAAAATTCCAACATGGTATCGGAGCCAATCCAGGCTATTTGAAGGTCAAATAAGCTGAAGGAAATGAATTCTTTGTTGCAGCAGCTTCCCCAGCAGTGTGAAGACTCAGCCATAAAGGATTTAAGGTATTTCTCTATACAGTTTTGTGTCACTGTTGCAGAACAGTTTGTTAATTTATAAACATACAGTCAAGTGTTTTTGAATCATAGTTAGGAGTGCAGAATGGTTGGCTCCAGCACTAGTATGAGTTTGGGAAATATCCATCTCCCACAGTTTAATGGTAAAAATTATGACTACTGGTCAATAACTATGAGGGCTTTATTTACCTCACAAGAGTTATGGGAATTAGTTGAGGATGGCTTTGAAGAGCCAACAAATGAAGCAGAGTTTTTTCTTTTAACTCAGGCAGAAAGGGAGTCACTGAAGAACAATAGGAAGAAAGATGCCAAAGCTCTTTTCTTCTTGTATCAAGCAGTGCATGAGAGTGTGTTTCCAAGGATAGCAGCAGCCAAGAAATCCAGTGAAGCATGGGAAACTCTCAAGACAGCCTATCAGGGTATGGAGAGAGTGAAGACAGCAAAACTTCAGTTGCTGAGGAGAGATTTTGAGACTCTCTGTATGAAAGAGTCAGATAACATTGACTCATTCTTCACTCTTGTGATTGGAATGGTCACACAAATCAGATCTCATGGAGAGACTCTTGAAGACAAGAGGATTGTGGAGAAACTCTTGAGAAGTTTACCCTCAAGATTCGATGTGATTGTCACCACCATAGAGGAGACTAGGGATCTCACAAATTTTTCAGTGGATGAGCTACATGCATCACTGATAACCCATGAACAGAGATTGGGTAGGAGTGAAAACTCATCTCTTGAGCAAGCCTTTAAGACCCAGATGTCTTTCGGAAGAGGAAGAGGGCAAGGCAGAGGAAACAAGAGAGGAAGAGGCAGAAGCCAAAACAGAGGTGGAAGAGACAGTCCAGCAAATGCTCAAGGAAGGGGCAGCAATCCAAATCAGCATCAAGGCCAAGGCAGCAGCCAGCAGAATGGTCAGCAGAATGCTCAAGGACAAAGGTATGATAAATCCAATGTCCAATGTTACAATTGTAAAAAATATGGTCATTATGCAAATGAATGTAGAAAGAAGAAGCAGAATGATATGAGAAGTGAAACTAGTGCAAATTTCACAAAAGAAAACAACAGTCAAAGTAATTTTTTTTTAGCTTGTAATATGGCTGAAGAAAAGAGTGAAGATTTATGGTTTCTAGACTCCGGTTGTAGTAACCATATGACAGGAAACTTAGCAATGTTTTCTATGTTAGATGAGAGTGTGCAGTCACAAGTCACACTAGGAACTGATAGCAAAGTTTCTGTTATGGGAAAAGGAGATGTAAATGTCTTAACAAGATTAGGTGCAAGGAAAACCATAGCAGATGTTTATTATGTTCCAGGAATGAAGTGTAACCTCTTAAGTGTTGGACAGCTTGTCCATAAGGGGTATAATGTTTTCTTTGATAATGATGTTTGTACCATCATGGATAAACCACCCAGCAAACTGTGTATTGCTGAAGTGAAGATGACAAGGAACAGGATGTTCCCTCTCAGGATGAGAGCAGACTTGAAGAATGGTGAAGAGAAAGCAGCAGTTGCACAGGAAACTTTCCAAAGCGAACCAAAGAATGATAATTGGTTATGGCACTTGAGATTTGGACATCTCAACTTTGGAGGTCTTAATTTGTTGAACAGAAAAGAGATGGTAAGTGGTTTACCATTGATAGAGAAACCGGACAGCCTTTGTGAAGGTTGTATTCTTGGGAAACAACACAGAGAAAGTTTTCCTTCCGGGAAAAGCATAAGGGAAAAAGCACCCTTAGAGATTGTCCACTCAGATGTATGTGGACCGATGCAAACTCCATCACTTGCAAGCAGCCACTATGTCTTAACATTCATAGATGATTTTACAAGAAAAAATTGGGTTTACTTTTTGAAAAAGAAAAGTGAAGTGTTTGAAAAATTCCGCAATTTCAAAGCACTTGTTGAGAATCAGAGTGGGCTGCATATCAAAGTCTTAAGGACTGATAGAGGAGGTGAGTATATATCTAAAGATTTTCTACGTTTTTGTAGAGAAAATGGTATTCAAAAACAGTTTACAGCTAGATATACACCGCAGCAAAATGGAGTGGCCGAAAGGAAGAACCGAACCATAATGGACATGGCGAGGAGTATGTTAAAGGCAAAGCATTTGCCGAATGATTATTGGGCTGAAGCTGTACATTGTGCAACGTATATCTTGAACAGGTGCCCTACAAAAGCAGTCATGAACAAAGTGCCGGAAGAGGCATGGAGTGGCGCAAAGCAAGGTGTCACACACATGAAGGTTTTCGGATGTGTGGCTTATGCACACATTCCGGATCAACTAAGGAAGAAGTTGGACAGCAAGGGGGAGAAATGTATTTTCATTGGATACAGTGAGGAATCCAAGGCATACAGGTTATATAACCCATCCAGCAAGAAGTTTCTTGTGAGCAAGGATGTTCAGTTCATTGAAGAGGAAGCTTGGGATGGAAGCATAGAGAAAACAGTGAATGTTAAACACTGTTTATCTCATGATGAGAATGATGATGAGTTGGTTGAAATACATCCCCAAACAGCAACACCAACAAGAGAGCAGCAAAGCACACCCTTGAGGAGAAATGACAGTGCTTCTCCAAGCACACCACAAGGAGGAAATTCAAGTGCTTCTTCAAGCATTTGTACACCTACTGAAAGAGGTAAGAAATTCAAAAGTTTGAGAGAAATTTATGAACAAGATATAGCTAATGAAGGTATCAATTCTTTGTTTGCTTTATATTGTCATGTTGATGATCCTGTTCATTTCGAAGAATCTATCAAGGATAGGAAATGGATAGAAGCTATGGATGAGGAAATAAATGCCATAGAGAGGAACAAAACTTGGGATTTGGTTGAACTCCCAAAAGGTAAAGATGTCATAGGTGTTAAATGGGTCTACAAGACCAAGAGTAATGCTGAAGGAAAGATAGAGAGACACAAGGCAAGGCTTGTTGTCAAAGGCTATAAACAGAAGCATGGCATAGATTATGAGGAAACTTTCGCACCGGTTGCCAGAATGGAAACTGTGAGAGCAGTGTTGTCCATAGCAACACAAAACAAATGGAAATTTTACCAAATGGACGTGAAGTCAGCATTTCTAAATGGAGTGTTAATGGAAGAGGTTTACATTGATCAACCTCTCGGCTATGAGAAGAAAGGCCAAGAGCACAAAGTTTGCAAGTTGAAGAAGGCTCTTTATGGGCTGAAGCAAGCGCCAAGAGCGTGGTACAGTAGGATAGATTCATATCTACTGGAAAATGGTTTTGAAAAGTGTGAGGGAGAACCCACCCTCTACATCAAAGAAAAAGACTGTAAAATCTTGATTGTAGTCTTATATGTTGATGATGTTATTTTTACAGGTAATGATGATTGCCTTATTGAACATTTCAAAACAGTCATGAAGGAAGAATTTGAAATGACTGATATGGGTTTGTTGAGATACTTCTTGGGAATAGAAGTAGAACAAGATGAAAGTGGGATTTTCATCTCACAGGCAAAGTATGTTAATGAAGTACTTGAAAGATTTAACATGCAGGAAAGCAAAGCAGCGATCACTCCCACAGTGATGGGATTAAAACTCAGCAGAGAGGACAGCAGCAAGGATTTTGATCCTAGTTTGTACAAGAGCATAGTTGGCAGCCTTATGTACTTGACTGCAACTAGGCCGGACATAATGCATGTTGTTAGTTTGATTTCCAGGTTCATGGAAAAGCCAAAGGATGCACATTGGCAAGAAGCAAAAAGAATTTTGAGGTATGTTAAAGGTACTAAGACGTTTGGTATTTTTTATACTACTTCGGAAAATTCAGATTTAGTTGGATACACGGACAGTGATTGGGCTGGAAGTGTTGATGATCGGAAGAGCACTTCCGGTTATGTTTTTTCACATGGGTTCAGGAGCCATTTCATGGGCTTCTAAGAAACAACCCGTTGTAGCGTTGTCTACAGCAGAAGTAGAATATGTGGCAGCTACAGCAGCAGCGTGTCAAGCAGTTTGGATGCGAAAAATGTTGAGAAGCTTATGTCAAGAACAGGTAAAAGGGACAGTGATATTTTGTGACAATAGCTCAGCTATTGCATTGTCTAAAAATTATGTTTTTCATAAAAGGACAAAGCACATTGACACCAAGTTTCATTTCATACGGGAATTGGTAAGCAATGGCGAGATTGTTTTGCAGCATTGCAGAACAGAGGATCAATTTGTAGATATCCTCACAAAGCCACTACAGCAGAAAAGCTTTGAATATTTCAGGAAATGTCTGGGTATGCAAGAAAACCCAGCAGTTGAAATTAAGGGGGAGTGTTGGAATTAATTGTCAACTGCCAAGATACGGCAGCGCAACACACCATACAGCGGCAAGGTAAGTCCGCGGGGGTCGTGAAAGTTTTGTGGGCGGAGGTTCTTACCCCCTCGGAACAGCTGGGGGCCCACATATCATACGGCACATATGTTATATATGATCGCCGGTTAAATGTTTTTATCACGGCATTTTTTTAACAGTTGGTTTTAAATGTTTTAAAGTTTATTTGTTTTATTTTTAATATATGAAACGCATATATATTAAAAGGCCCAAAAGTTATTGTAATATGGCATACACAGTTTCATTTAAAAGGAAGGAAGCCCATGAGGCAGAGTGTGTTGAAATTTTTAATACACAACACAATGTTTATGAAAGCACAGCAGTGCTGGAATAAAAATCAAAGTGCCAGCAAACAGAACTTGACATCAATGCGTTCTAAGCGGTGCTGACAGAGTTAATGCAGCCATAAAGATTTCTGAAGTGGTGATATTTTTGTGGTTGAATGTCAATGAATGGCATTAAACAAGGCTGGGATATTTGTTTTGTAATACACAGAACAGAGTCATTTTTTTATGTAATGTTTTATATATGCACAACAACGTATTTTTAAAACAGAGACAGAGAATAGATTTTATGCACAACAGTGTATTGTTTGAAAAACACAGCAGATTGTTTTGAAAAACAGAGTACTCACAGCAGTGAATGTTTTTAATGAGACATAGTATTATTTTTGAATAACAGAGTGATAATTATTGAACTGTGTTTGCAGCAGTCAAAATTATTTTGTAATCCCTCTTTTGAGGAAGAATCTGTAACAGCAGTTTTTTATATGAAATAGAATTTTTTTTATGTGGAAACTCTGTCACTGTATGCAAATTTTATTTGTATTTCTCTGTGTTAAGAGAAGGCAGTTTTATTATTTTGGAATTCAGCAAAATTCCAACAAATGGCCATTCATTTTCCTGTAAACAAACAGAAAGGGTTGTTAGAAAAGGCAAACCTGTAAGAATAACATGCCCAACTAGCAGAATTCACACCTACTTATTGATAGAACGATGGGAAGAAGGGGCGGGCGAGACTACTACAACATTATACGCATGGGTGAGCTATATTCATGAATATATGTTGATTCGATGAATCGTATTGGCAAAGCGGGATGGAATTCAGACATAAAAAAAAAGCAAAGACAAAGAATCCAGCTACTATGGGACGAATTTCAGCGTCACAACTAGGTTGTATTTGCATTTGTTTGAAACGCACCTGAATTTTGAATGCGATAACCTTCCATGACTTTCGAACGCAATATCCTTCCCTGCTTTTGTCTCCATTACATGCTTCTGTCTCCATTACCAGCAGTAGGTCTCTTAGCAAACAAAAACAAGCTTACACGCGGAGACAGAGGACTGTAAAAAATACACAGGTAGGCAGAAGATTGTTGAGAACTAACATGTGGCGTCGATGGCATCCATAACCAGGGCTATAAAAAAACCTTTGGATATAAATAAGTTTCCACATTCATCGACTTAGTCAAAAAAAAATATTTGGATATAAATAAGTTGCAACATTCATCGAATTTGGATAAATATAACTTGTCATACTATTTCTATATTGGGATATGTGAAGTCGGAAATAAGAGGTCAATTTGTTTCTAGATAAAAGCTTTGCTTAAAATTTGGATGAATCACCAGTGCCATTATAAAATTTTGGTTAAACAGTGAAAAAGCTAAAAAAAAAAAAAATCAACAAATGAATTAATGAACGGTTAAAAAATGCAATACTGAAATGCAATATTTTCATAATCTAAAATTCCATTTGTGTAAATTTTTAAGACTTTTGAGCATCATTTTTCTTAAAAATATTTTCCAAAAGTTTATTTAAACACAAATATAAGCATGTGTTTTGACTCTTCAATATATATTCAACAAACAAGTGTTTTGACTCTTTCAAGATATGTTTTGCCTAAATTATTTTCAATATCAAAATAGTAAAGAAAATTTTGAAAGGCATGTTAATATTGACAATGACTCTTTCAATATATGTTATGGCTAAAGTATTTTAATATCAAAATAGTAATAATAAGTTTGAAACGCAGTTCCATATTGAGATTTTATTGTTGATAAGGTATTAAGATCAAATTTTAGAAAATAATATGGTAATAAGAAATCACACTCGAATAAACTTGTATTCAATATTTATCTAACAATATCTTTCTTGGAATTTAATAGTCAAAATAGAGGTCAAAAGGTCAAGCAATTGATCTCTTTCTTAATTATGAAATTCTGAAATATTCCCAAAATATACCATAAGCATCTCACTCTTTCACAAAGGTCTATCTTCAAAGCCTTTCCCATAAGGCATCTTACTCTTTCACAAAGACCTCTCTTTAAAGCCTTTCCAATAAGGCATCTCACTCTTTCACAAATGCCTCCCTTTAAAATCTTTCCAATAACCTTCATGAATATAAAATAGACCAATAAAAGAATCCATGACACAATGATATTGTTGGAACAGTAGAGGAGGAAAGACACAAAATTTCACAAAATAACATGAGCGGTGGGTCTTCTATTGATCACATAAACTTGATAGTTACAATGGACCTGATGAGGGGTATTTAAAAATTTTCGTCTAGTGACTCACCTAAAATAATTTGACATGCACACACACTATAAATTTGGACTTCTCCAAATATAAACTAATCTCAACCTGACTCACAATTAGCTTAGTTAACTCTCACTCTATATTTGGACTGCACTTAACTCTTCATGGATCACTTGACTTGGATCTTTCTAGATCTTCATGCGGGATTAATTTACAATTTCCAACACTCCCCCTTAATTAGGACCATATCAACCAACATAACTCAAAAATGACTCAACATGACTCAACTATTCTTGCTAGACTTACAATAGAAATTGAAAAAATAATCACTCAAACATGCCTTCTGGCCTATGTCTCAGCTAGGTTTACAATGACTCAAAACATTTACAATTTTCATTTTATTTTTTTCTTCTTCCAAATTCTATATCATCGAAATTTCTTCATTCTTAGTTGTGCTTTATTATTGTATTATCCATATTTATTTACTTGTTGTTGCTGCAATGTTTCTTTGACTTGTCTTGAATTTTATCTGAGTGAGTCTTCTACAACATCCTTTTTAAGGGTTCGTTCAACCATGAACTTCTTCCACAACTTTTCATCCTCAAACTGTCTTCTTTGCTATGCTTCTTGTGCTTCATATTCCTATGTTTCATTTTGTCATATTTATAGATAGGAGAATCCTATCTCTTCTTGAGTCCATTGTTGAAAAAACAAAAATTAGTGCTTTCATCTTTGTATTCAAAAATGTCCGTCTCTTTCTCTTCACTTTCATCATTAGGTACATTTTTTTGTGCTGTAATCTTTGTCTTCATCTTCTCTTTCAGCGAGACTACTATATCGTTTACCTACACACTCAAAATTAATGGTAAAAACAACTTCATTATGCTCTTCAGTGAGAGCTTTCATCTCTTCCTCTTCCTTCTTTGCCTCATCTTCTACTTCTTTACCAACCTCTGTTGTTACAAACAAGTTGTCTTCCACTTGGCTTCAAAACACAAATGAGCTTCTCTCACCAAATAAAAACATATCAATAAGAGCTTTTTGTTGCATCATGCGCAACCGCTCATCACTAGTTAATTGTTCTTCATCAAATTTAACATCAACATAATTTCCATCTACTCTATTGTGGGATATATGAGCATGCATGTTCTCATTAGAAATTTCAACTGCACCAAACTCATCAGCTGCAACTAGATTCACCAATCCACATCTCACTTTGCAGTCATCATCCACGTGTTTCATCATAGTGGGATTCACCATCGCCTGCACCATCCACGTTATAGTGGAGTCCTTGAGCATTTATATTATCTTGCTCTATTTCACACACAGAGGCTTCAAATTCTCTCTTTGTAAATTTTTTTGCATCTTCTTCATCCATATGCATGTCTGCATAATGGGTTTCACTTTTATCGTCTTCACAACCATCATCCACTTTTGGGTGGGATTCTCCATGCTTTTTTGTCCTCCGAGAGTCTTGCTCATATTCTCTCAGATCTGCAACTGACTCAACAAGTTATGACACATCTTGTTGTTGCATGTCACTCCCCCTTGCACCAAATTCTTCTTCCAAGATCTTCCATGCTTCCTTGGAAGTTGCAGCTTTTGCTACAATGCACAAAAATTTCTCATCCAATCCCCGTGTTATAAAATCCAATGCTAAAGCATCGCGAACTTCATCATATGGGTTATTAGACTGGTACTCAACTAAGCCTTTAGCTAGAAGAAAATGTTGCATCTTAATAACCCAATGATCAAAATATTTACCAATAAACATAGGAGATGGTAGAAAATCAAAGCTACACCAATCACCCTCGATTTATTCTTTGTATTCTGCTAGAATTTTCATTTCCTCAGTTGCGGCCTGAACCTCTCTAAACATGGAAACAATATTTTCCTCTTCATTTCAATTCATTTTCTTAATATTCTTCAGTCGTGTTTTGTGACCCATGATTGTTGGTTTTCCTTTGTCTTATAGCTACTTTCCTAATTGCATGAGACTATCTTCCATATCTGCCCCATAAAAAATAAATAAATAAATAAAAGAAAAAAAAGAAAGAAAGAAAGAAAGAAAGATATTTAATATGCACCCCAATAAGACACAATATTCACCCAAAACACTGACATGCTTAACCAAACACCAAAAAAATTGTAAACCAACAAACCTTTACAAAACCCTAAACTCACTTACTAATAATTTCTTTTTTTAATTCTCCAAAAATTTTCTAGTCATTTCTTTTTTTAATTCTAAAAAATAATCACTTTCCAAAAAGAGTATTATTAAACTCTTTAAACTCACATATGCCAAAACTTTAAAATTTTAATTTTAATAAACCCTTTATAAAACCTTACAAATCCCTTTTTAAAAATAGTGCTCTTTTGATTTGAAAAAAAAAAAAACAGTTTTCCATAGCATACCATGTCAAAACCCACGTGACTCCTTTTTATAACTTTTGAATGAACAAATTTCAAACCTATTTAAGCTTGCCTACGTGTCTTTAAAAATATATCTCCTTATGGGGTTCATGAATACCTTACCCGCGCATGAACTTTGAAAATAATTTCCACCATTAAAAAAACTTAAACTTAAACGTGGGTTGCGACAGGTTGGGCTGCGGCCTTTTTCTTCTCATTTTGACTATCACTTGACTTCCAGCAAATACCACGCTCCTAATATGCTCTTCACGGCTCGATTGTGGCTCATGATGACGTCGTTGTTGCAAATCGACGTCGTTGCTGCAAATCCACAAGAGACCTCTTTCGAGACTATGACTCGCCAATATGAAAGGAACTACTCTTAGTTCCTTCGTTCGATGTTAAAATTAAGTAGCCTATAGCTTGGCCCTTTAGATTTTTAGATCTGATTCTAATTTGTTGGAAAGGTAGAGGAGGAAAGATACAAATTTAACACAAAATTTAACACAATAACACGAGCAACAACTCTTCTATTCTATTTATCACATAAACTTGATAATTATAATGAACTCGGTGAGGGGTATTTAATCTTTTTCGTCTAGTGACTCGCCTAAAATAACTTCACATGCATAGACACTCTAAATTTTGACTTCTCCAAATATAAATTGAATTCAACCTAACTCACACTTAGCTCAATTAAATCACACTCTAAATCTAGACTGTACTTAACTCTTCATGCATCACTTGAGTTGGATCTTGTTATATTTTCATGCGGGAGTAATTTACAATTTCCAACAAATATATCTAATGATTTTCTATGCTGACCTGAATTACTTGATCGAGAGATGAAGCAAGCCAAGAGGGGAACCTAGCACGCACGACTGGGTAAACCAAGAAAGAAGGAAACAATCATCGGCGGAGATGATCGATGATACGAGCTCAGGGGCGAGCCTTGCGTTTAGTAACCCTCTTGTACATATCTAAAGGAAGCCAATACCCATTGAATATGTAGATGAATGCTTTTGGTTTAAACATCGAGTGGGTTATGACCCCTTATCCTGAGACTTCTGCAAGAAACACCTCTTTTGAATTCTCCATGATGTATGCATTACACATAGGGGGATTGGAGAACATGGTGGGAGTGATTTATTTCTCACCTCATATTTTAATATGATGTTTGGAGCATAAAACCACACCTTTGCTCAACATGTTTCCATGTACCTATAAAACCAAATTAAAAACTTGAATCCTTGTATAAATTGCAGTTGGGTAAATGAGCCCTATTCTGAGTTTATTTCCTGCAAAGGGAAGTGTCTACTGATATGCTGGAATCCATTGCATGTGCTCCAGCGATATTTTTAGATCAAGTCGTACTTTTTGGAGTGCACCAAGAACATCAAATTTTTCTTTGAGAGCAATTTGAACATGGATGAAAGCATGTATTTATGCAAACACGTGACTGGCATCATCAAAGTGTGGAGATTGAGCATGATGGCTTAACACTGCCTTATACAGGAATTTCACCAAACACTTTGCATGCAAACCTTTTGTCAAACACTTGGCATGAACACACTACTGCCATAGTATCGTGGTAGATACTGGGATGGGAGCCATCGGCCTCACAACCGGGGCTCATGTAAGTTTCATGTTTTGTTTTAGCGCAAAGTTCTTTAACAATAACATAAGACATGACAGAATCAGAGGATTCAAATAAGAGACAACACTTCAAAAGACTAAAACATTAAAAATGGAGGAAAACTCACATACTTTATATTACATTGCAGTCCTTTCCTTGGTTGCATGATCAGGTTGAGGAAAATTACCAATTATAACTTATGGGAAGAGCTTTAGAATTTTATACATGTGTTTTTCATGAGCTTCACAATGAGATTAAAGTCAATGGATGGTGGGTAGTCGATGGAAGTCGACCTTGGCGTGGGCAGTGGCTGTCAGGAGGTCAGCGTCTTTGTTTGGTTTCACACTTAACATTCTCCCACTTGAAGCTAAATGAAGAGTCTTGAATGAAGTCACACCGAGTCCTACCATGCCTCTAGATAACTCATGTTTATTTCTTGGTAGAATCTTAGTGATCATATCAGCAAGGTCATTATTTGTATGGATCTTTTCCAAGGATAATTTTCCTTCCTCCAACACATGTCAGATACAATGGTGCTTTAATTCAATGTGTTTGGTTTTTGAGTGAAACACTAGGTTTTTCGCTAAGTGAATGGCACTCTAAATATCAAAACATAGCACATACTTGTCCTGTTTTAATCCTCTCTCCTAGGAATCATTGCATCCACAACATCTCTTTACAAGATTCTATTGCATCTATATACTCTGCTTCTGTTGTAGAAAGAGCTACTATTCTTTGTATCCTTGACACCCAAGATACTTTTGCACCTGCAAATGTACACAAATAACCCATAGTGGATTTTATGGTGTCCATATCTCTAGCCACATCTACGTCTATAAATCCTTCAATCACATTCTCATTATGATAAAAACATAAACAATAATGACTAGTACCCTTAAGATACCTCAAAATCCATTTTACTCCTTACCAATGTTGTTTTCCTAGATTGGAAAGGAACCTACTCACGACTCCCACGGAATATGCAATGTTTGGTCATGTACATACAATGGCACACATAAAGCTGCCAACTTTTGAAGCATAAGGAATCTTTCTCAATTATTCCTTATCCTTGTCACCACTAGGACATAACTCAATACTCAGCTTAAAGTGGGTTTCAAGGGGTATATCAATTGGCTTGGCATCCTTCATATTAAACATGTCAAGCACCTTCTTGATATATTTTTCTTCTCACAATCAAAACCTTTTGTTTTTCCTATCATGCATAATTCTCATGCCCAATATCTGTTGTACTAGATAATAATCATTCATTGCAAGTTTTATGCCCAAATATTTCTTGAACCTATTGATCATATTCTTAGCATGCCCAACAATCAACATGTCATCCTCATATAATAGTAATATGATATAATTTCCTTGATCTTACCTCTTGATATAGACACAATGATCAACTTCCAACCTGTGAAAACCATGCTCCAACATGAATGAATCAAATTTCTTATACCATTGTCGAGGTTCCTATTTCAACCCATAGATGATCCTCTTCAACCTACAAACTAGGTATTCCTTGCCTCTTTCTATGATTCCTTCTAGTTTCTCCATAAAAATTTCTTCCTCCAATTCACCCTAAAGGAAAGCATTTTTTACATAACTGTTCAAATTCTAAGTCTAAAGCAATGACAAGACTAAGAATGAATATAATGGATGGCATTTTGACAGGTGAAAAATCTCAGTGAAGTTAATACCTTCTTTTTGGGAAAATCATTTCACCACCATCCTTGCTTTATATCTCTCCTTCTTTTCGTCACCTTCATGCTTAATCCTATATAGCCATTTGTTTTGTAAGGCCTTTCTACCTTTTGGAATCTTTACCAATTCCCAAGTTATATTTTGCAGCAAAGAGTTCATTTCTTCCTCCATTGCTTTATTCAATTATTTATTATTCGCAACCTTACACACCTCTTGAAAACATTTAGGCTCACCTTCATCAGTTAATAGGATATAGTTTTAAGGAGGATAACTTTGTGAAGTCTTATGATGCCTAGAATATTTGCGAACCAACTTTTGTGGTATGTTACCAGTTGAATCTCATGTAAAGGTTCCTTCAAGGTTCATTCTTCTTGATGTTCATCACTTTCCACTTGTTGTCCTTCCTGCTCTTGAATTTTTTATCCATTTTCTTGCATTGGTTGGATGTTTTCATGCTACTCTTCAAACCTTGAAATAACTTTCTTGACCCCAAATCACCTACAAACCTATTAAAAATTTCTGACTCATTAAATATAATGTCCCTACTTCTAATAAATTTTCATTTGACTGGATCCCATAGACGATAACCAAATTCTTCATCAGCATATCCCAGAAAAACTCATTTTGTAGATTTATCATCTAGCTTAGTTCTACTTTCTTTGGGAATATGTACAAATGCTTCACATCTAAATATTTTCAAATTAGAGTAATTCAACTTCTTACCGGCCCAAACTTCTTCGGGAATGCCAACATCCAAGGCTATAGTAAGAGATCGATTTATCATATAATATGTTGTCCTTACTGCTTCTTCCCAAAAATTCTTCTCCAAACCAGAATTTGACAACATACTCCTCACTTTCTCCATAATGGCGAGATTCATCCTTTCTGCAACACCATTCTGTTGAGGAGTATCAGGCACAATCTTCTCATGATTTAAGCTAAACCTATTACAGTTTTCCTTGAATCCATTTGAGAATTATTCTCCACCATTATCCTTTCTTCGACACTTGAGAAATTTGTTAATCTCTCTTTTAACAACAACATGGAATTTTTGAAATATTTCAAACACTTCACTTTTACTTTTAATAGGGTATGCTCAAAACTTCTTGTATGCATCATCTATAATTGTTACAAAATATGATGCTCCTCCTAATTACTTAATGTTGACAGGCCCAAACACAGGTTGAGTGTATCATTTCTAACAAAGTTTTCTTTCTGTCATGGCCACCTCTAAGGAATAAAACCCTTATTTTTCTACCATATATACAATGCTCATAAAGATCAAGATTATAGGATTTCAAACCTGGCAGTAAATTTTTACCAACAAAGATTTTAAGCCCTTATCACTCATGTGACCCAAGCACTTATGCCACATATCTATTGAATTTCGTTCTTTTGTGACAATGACCAAATATAATTTTCCTAGCATTTCCTTCAATGTATGTAATGTCCATTTCTTGGGTTCTCTGGCCATAACCAATGCTCCTTTGCTAATTTTCCAACCTTATTTTCCAAATCTTGTGTAATAGCCTTCATCATTTAGAGGCCCCATAGAGATCAAACTCATGTGCAATTCTTGTATATACCTAACATGTTTCAAAAATATATATTGTCCATCCTTCTTCTGGATCTGGATATCTCCCACTCCAACAATATTGCAAAAGTGATTGTTCCCCAAATGCACTCTACGATAATCACCAGAATTATATGCAACAAAACTATCTTTGCATGGGGTTACATGGCGAGATGCCCCAAAGTCAAGGATCTTATCAAAGCTACTGCTATATGTATATAAACATGCATCCTCTACTGAAACAATAAATAACACATCACTATTTATGACTATAGCAGTAGTCTCAGCTTCATTTGTGTTGGATGACGTGATTTTTATTGGCCAGTTTTTTATCGTGTTGTAGAGTCTACAACCACCCTCCAAATTTTTTCCATTGCTTAGATTTTGGAGCCTAACTTCCTTTCATAGGAGCTTACCTTGCACTGCTATCAAGTATCTATGCTTTGACTGAGTTTTATGTTTCAGTTTTGCTTGTGGTCACTTTCTTTTCTCTTAGAAAAAATTTCTAAGTCACAAGTTGACCTACTGTCTAAGTTTTGCACAACAGTTATGGGCTTGCCTCCAGAAACTCTGCAATTCATGGAACCATTCTTCACCTTAATGTCCATAATTCACTAATACAAAATAGCTAATTATTTACTAAAAAATTGACTAAAATTTGCATATAAATGACCATTTTTCAGTCAGTGACCAATAGTAGCTAATTTACAGTATCTTATAACGCAACCAACTTTTAGTCATTTTTAGCTTAGTCATTAATTAGTTGTCTCAATTTTATTATCTAGTAGTATATTTAGTCATTAATTTAGTCATTGATTTAGTCATAAATTTAGCTATTGATTTAGTCATTAATTGCCACAATTAATGACCAAATATACAACAAAATATATTACTATATAATTACCCGAGAAAACCAATTAATGACCAAATAAATATGACCAAAATGTTGGTCGTGTTATAACATATTGTAAATTAGCTACTAATAGTCATATATATGCAAATTTTAGTCATCATTTGAAACCAATTAATGACCAAAGAAATATGACTAAATTTTAGTCGTGTTATAAGACACTGTGAATTAGCTACTAATAGTCGTATATATGAAAAATTTAGTCATCATTTGTAATCACAAATTTATAATCTGCAATAGTCATTTATCTTTTTGTGGTAGTTTCATATTCATTATATAAACGACTGAGTTAGTAATTTCTATTCATTTCATTTAATTTCATTCATAATCATTATAAACGACTAATTTGGTCATATATTCATTTTTTTATATTCATCATTAATCAATATAAACTACTAATCTAGTAGTTTTAGATTGATTTTATGTGTTCATTATTAATCAACATAAATTAATTAGTATGATTTTGCAACTAAATTTAAAAAAAAAATCATACAATGTGCATGTTCATCAAATATGATAACGCAAAGTTACATATGTTAATTACAAGACTAAATAATATCAAGTGAAAATAAAAATAATTTCAACCACATAAATTTTACTAAATAAAATGTCAAATTACAGTATGATTTTCCAACTTAACACTGGTTGGACTACAATTTACACATGAAATATTGTTTCATAATTTCAAAACATTATCACTGTGTTTCCAAGGCATTGCAAATGAATTCACCAACTCTGAATATTTTACCATCAATCTCTATGTGTGTGTCTTATGCAAGATATTGGCTCTAAGGGTATCATTATACTGGTCCTCTTCTCTCTCTCATTTTTCATTTGTCGCTCCATTGTTGTTGTTGTTCTCTTTTTTCAATTCTTTCTTCTTACCATCAATATTGAGTTCCTCTCCTGAAAATGAAAGAAGATACAATGCGAACTATAAGACATGAAAGAACATGAATACTTAAATATAAACTAAAGTAGACTATAAAATATTTATACAACATATACCTCAATATCAGCAATATCAATGTCATTTTCCCCCATAAAAGCAAGAAACTCGAACAAGTTTTCTTCAGTTGGGGATAGCGGCCATTATGTGGCCATATGACCTGTATAAACAAAGAAAATAAAAAATCACCATAAAAAACAACACCTTAGTAACTTAGTTATATTCAACCTTCAGAGAAAGCTTAGGCACAATCAGGCCAACTAAGTTACATGTTAAAAATACTTAGGTTGCAGATAACTTGGTAAAACAAATAATCTGAGATGTGATGTTCAACCCTTGTCATTTTATTCGCAACAACATTTAATTCTCTAACGCGTGAATTTGGTTAATTATATAAACAGCCTGTGCTCAAATAACAACAAGAAAGTAAACTTTTTTAATAATCATGAAAATATTTTAACACAAAACCACTAAAAGGATTTCATTTAATATCATGTAATACTAAACTCATCTTCAAGATTTGGATTTTTTTAAATGGACATGATACCCAGTCTTTTAAATTTCATAGTTAAAATACAAAACAAAATGAAATGAAACATTCAAAATACAATCAAACAATAAAGAGAGGATATCATAGAATGAACATTGAAATTATAAGAAATTTGTTTACCTGTCCAACGGTGTCTTGTCTAACATTCCTAAAACATTTTCTTGCCCAAAATAACCATGAAGTGAAAGAATCACAACATTAAAAACTATAGGAATCCCTACTAAAAATATTTCCATTGTTGATGGCTCAGGTTCCTAAAGGATCTCCAACAACAAATGAATCATATCCAAGACATGCGCTGCATTGTATCCCCGTCCTTTTTCCAATCCCATTTCCTATAACCTGCCCACACCAGAATTAAGTAACAATCAAACAAAGGCATTGCCATTTTTTTTATCTTTTATATCTATAAAATTTGAATCTGATTTGTTTCAAGAACATATAAATTCATATTTAAATTCGTCCTGTCATGAGAAGGTATCAATCAAGTAGGACATTAGAAAAATCAACCTTAATGAATTCCTCAAACAATTCCTACAATATCAATATTTTTCTTGTTGTGATATCTTGGGTAGAAAAAATAACATATCTTCAAAAGAAAAATCCATATATTACTTGTGTTCAAACTCCATATATGGTGTATTCGTAGGAAAATTTTTAAGATGTTCTTCTGCCTTTACCAAAGCATACTGTAGTTTGGTTAAACTCTATATCCTCTCATTCAACATCAATTTCTGCAAGATAAATGCCGCACAATATTCTTTTCTATTTCTCAACATGCTACAAATGATAAATTGAAAGTCGCATAAAACTAAGAGAGACCCCTTTTTCTAACCAAAAAAAACAAACAAATAGTGCCTCTAATAAAATTCACACCTCGGAAATTACTCTGCCATGTGCATGGTCTAAAGTTGAGATTATTTGAACCATCTTTAGGTCACACTTAATGGGATATTCATATGTTTACCATGATGTCAATTTAGTGTTAAAAGCAATATATAAATCCAAGCTATTATCACTGAAATTCAAGTATAATTCAAAAAAAATAATAGCATTGCAAGGTTGTGGAGAGAGAAAGGTCATCATAATTAGGCTTCTCTATTTTATTTTGATTTGAATTAGTTCGTATTTGAATATATAATTTTTCTCTAAAAAGGTGAAATAGAAAAATGAGAATTGAAATAGCCCAAACAATCCCAAACCTTCCTAACCTGGTTATCCATACCTATATCTTAACCTTGTTAAAATATTGTGCTTTAAATTATTCAAAGAGTATAATGAATTTGATACAAAAACAAATTTGGTCATCATGATATTAAATTTAAGCTCCACAAAAAAGTTATCAATTGGGTTTATATCGTGTGGTTGTGAGGAATGATTGTTATCCTTCCCACCTAGTTTCAATTTCCATAAGTGATGTGTTGATCTCATAACAAGCATATTGGTGTAATGACATTAAACCTTATTGTTGACTGGCACTAAGCAAGATAAATTTTTGGGTCACCATTCTTTCTAATTGACTCCAAAAATAATTTTCCAGTTGCTACATAAGTGACGTCATAGCTGCAACTTGCGAATTATTTCCTAGCATATGGCTTGTTTCATCCTAGAATTCATATGCCTTACCAAAAAATTCACCTTAATTATTTCATGTATTCAATCAAAAACATATGTGGCATTGACATGGTCAATTCAACTAAATCACCCATTTCCAGCTTTTGACAAGGATCACTAACGATTTTGTGATTCACTCTTGGCCTCAACTCCTCTTGTATTAACAAACCATTAGATGTAAAAAGTGAACTGCCATAAGTTATTATGTCTAGCAAATCCTTCACAATCGAATTTGGAGGTAGTTCTTGCACAACCATCTATTTAACAACAATAAGAAATCCTTTATTCATGAAATTGATATGATGGTATAAATTTAAAAAAGCATACATAAAAAAATGGGTAAACGATTAGCAAATGAATTTCAAAACAAGTAGATTGCAAAGCAACTACAACATAATATGGTGCTTTTAGGGATACCATACGTAATTTATCATCTTACATAATTATAAGGAGACTAGCATTTGTGCCACATGGTGGGCTACAAGATTTATCCATATGTGGGCAACCATCTTTATAGGAAGGGAAAGGGAAAGGTGGTCTCCTGTTTGCATCCTGGGGAGATAATTGAGTTTAGTGTACATAATTTCATTGTTCCACATTAGCACCCATCATGCCCACTCGACCTTCTGAACAATGAAGGAAGAGTGTTTCTTCACCCTCCTTGTACCTCCAATGTGCAACTACTCAAACTCAACTTGTTGATGCATTTCTTTAGTCTATAATTTTTATTTCCCGTGGAAGACCGTCATCCCAAAAAACAACAGTATGCAAACACTGATACCTAAAGCATTTGGACCATAGAAAGTGTAAGGAGAGTAACCCAAAAAATCCCATTGGTTTTTGATTAACCTAATCTACAAATGACGTAACTTCAATAGATTGGAACTATGTATACCCTAAATCAAGGAAAGCATAAAATATATATCCTTTGCATACACAAATGTAGTGCTAAATTAAAATTCCTATATTTGGGGAGTGGTAGCAATGAAAAATCTTTTCAAAGGGGATGTTGATGAATGATGTAAATAGAAGCATATATTATCCAACATATCCAACGAAATTTAAAAAAAATAACAATATCTTATCAAGAAATAGTGCAAATTACGACACCGACACCATGCAAAACGAGTTGATATGCCACCATGAAAAACTTGCTGATATGATTAGTGATATGCCAATTGAGTTGTACATTCTGCTATTAATACCTCAAAAACATATTTGCAGCAATTGATTTGAATGCCCTCTTTCACGAGAGATTTCAACATATGATTTTATACTTGAGAATGTATGATGATCATCAAGAAGGGGTTTGTTAAAATAACCTTCCTCGCCTATACTACCACTATATGATCTCCCTTGTCATGATTTATCGACCTCATCGAAGCTCAATCCTTTCATATCAAGAACAAAATCAAGGACAAAAAGGAATGCAGCCCCAAAAATGTGCCCAACACATCAATCAAAGATAGGAATCTCCGTAAAAAAATCAGATTAAATATCCAGCAAATTGTTGCAACAATACCTCCACACATACTTCTATATTTTGAAGGAAAAATTTTGGAATTGATTGTCCATGGAATTTTTCCCATGCTAGGTGAGAAGAAAGCTATATATATACATATCTATATATAACCAAGCCACAAACAACAAGCCAACCATAGCTGATTGGACCCACATCACTGTACCAAGAGCGAAAATTATTGGAATAGTATTGCTCGGATGTTGGCCTTTTTATTAATGAGGTCTGAGGGCATTAGTTTTGCCAGAGCCCCCAATACGACACCCAACCTTATCCTTTTTTCGACATGACATATGGGTTTCTCAAACACAAGCGAAAAATGGGAACCTAGTAGGGAAAGTCGCGTACTCCATTGAACTCAACGGTGAACCGAGGCCCTGTTAGCTATATAGAGCTACTAAAATAATGATTTTTAAACCATGTATGATCTTTAAAGCCCTAGCACTTGCAACGGTACCTCTTCTAAGAAGGCTTAAAATTAGAAATATTTTAGGGATATGGCAAGGGTTTCATGCCATAAGGACAAAATATTTTGATCACAGGACTAATTATTTTCTTGATCGTGCTACCAGAATGAGATATATTTCAGCAGAGGTAGTCTCGCGGAAGCTCGACACTGAAATTTGTGAAGAACAAAAGAAATGTGTTTACACTCGGGAAGTTAATTCTGGTAATCTTGCTGTTATCTGTAATTTTTTGAAGGGACATCATTGGGATATGTTGGAGGAATTATCATCTGAATTAATTCCATGTGTTGTAATTCAAGTATTTCTTGAAATCCTGGATAATGTTGTATTTGAATTGCAAGTCTTCAACTAGTTATAAAAACAACATATTTAGTAAACTATATAAGTTCACTTAAATTTGATTCATATATTGATAAGGGAAAAGTTGTACAGTGATGCATAAGTTATAATGGATTGCTCTGTTATTTCCTGAAAGGATCAAACCTCAATTTCGGGGATTTTTAGGGCATTAAGTTCTACATATTCAGGCTATTTGGTACCTACAGTCCTTAACAAGCTGAATAAGACTTGTGCACAATCTCAAATGATGACAAAAGTCGTTAACATATTACAAGTCTTTGCAAGTGACATTCATTGTTGCAATATGCTTCTTAATGCTTTAGATCATATACAACAACTATAATTAGTGATAGAAATCTTTAAATATTTGCAGGAAAGGGAATTTTGTCCTACTAATACTTGGAATTATGTTGTTGAAACTTTTTGTTATAGGGGTAAGCTACTAGAAGCCCTAAAAATTATACAAGTCGTCCATCAAATAGGCTACATTCTTGACTTTTGTACCTATGATTTACTTATTGATGGATAATTCAAGGAAAGTACAGTGTTGGAGGCTCTTGATCTTGTGAATGATCTCATTTGACAAGGAGGCTTTGGGCCTCAAATTAAAACTTACAATGCACTTATCAAAGGTCTCTACATGATAGGTAATTTGAAGGATGTCAACCAGCTCCTACAAAAAATTCATCAAAATAGATTGAAACCAAGCTTTGAAATGTATACAGTTTTAATTGAAACTCCTTTGCAGAAGGGAAGCATTGGACATGTTACAGAGCTACACAATCAGATGCTAGAACATCGTCTTCTCCTTGACATGGCTAGATACAATTCATTCATTAGCATGCTTTGTAAGCTTGGAATGGTAGAGGAATTGAATAATATTATCTTTCAAATGTTAGACCAAGGATTGGTTCCTACATCAACATTTTTCTCTGCAGTTTTGGAGATCAAATGCCTCAAGGGAAATGTTGAACAACTAAACAGAAACCATGATGACATTAGTATAAAAGGTATAGTATTGAATGTTGTAGCTTACACTACACTAATTAAAGGGTTGTATAAAGGAGGACATATGGAATAAGCAAATGAATGGTTTAATGAAATGCAAGAAAGGGGTTTGACTCCCAAAAAGAGTAGTTATGTCAAGCTTATATATGGACATTGCCAGAGTGGGAATTCAAGGATGGCATTGAATTTGTTGAAGGAAATTATTCACAAAGGTGTTCCTCCTCTTGCCATATATGTCTACGAAAAGGTTGTTGGTGGGATTTTGGAGGATGGAGAGATTCAGGAAGCTCATAATCTTGATATTCAAATACTAAAGAAATGTCTTGTACCCCAAAAAAAGGTATTTATGCCACACTAATTCATGGGCACTTGCAGGAAGGAAATATTCAGGAGACATTGGTTCTAATGGACGAAATGCTCTGAAAAGGAATTTTTCCATAATCACACATATGCATATTGTTCATTACTCAACTTTGCATGCAAAGAGAAACAGATGTAGCTGATAAAATTTTTCACTGCGTGATCAATAATGGGTTGTGGCCCACTGTTTCAGGCTATAACATGTTAATTGATGGTTATTGCGAGGAAGATAGTATGCAGGAAGCTTTAAAAGTGTAGGAGAATATGGTCAGAAAGGGTCTGGCTTCTAACATTAATGCTTTCATGATACTTATCAGTGGGTTCTGTGTAAAAGGAGAGTTGGAGGTAGCTGAACAGCTCTTGGACAATATGCTAGACAGGGGGTTGACTCCAGTTGTTTCTATTTATAATGACCTTATCCATGGCTATTGTAGGAATTACGAATTAGAGGCAACATTTAGAACTAGGGATAACATGTCAGTTAAAAGCATAGAACCTGATGTGGACACTTACAATGCACTTATCTGCAGAATTTTACACTTCTGACAAAAACAATTAATGAGAGAGGAGAGAACTCAAATCAGCTACCAGTTATAAGTTAATGAAGGCACAAACAAGTTAATATATCTCCTTGAAAACTCCAGATTATAAATGTTGAGTTCTATGTTTGCAATGATGCCATTAAATATGGTTTGGAAAAGTATTTTCATGTTTTCCAGAAAAAGGACATTATGACAAAATAATGGATCTCTGGATATCATTCATAAAATATGACAGTAGATTTTGTTCAAAAATCATGAGAAAAATATATTTTGTTAAAGAATGTATAGAAATGGCTACCTAAAGGTGCACTAAATCACATGTGTGTCTCATGAGTGGGATCTTCATTAAGTGTTGCAGTACCTCAAGAAGCAATTTCAGCATTTACTAGTTTTCCACCAAAAGCTTTCCTAAAAACAGTGAGGCTAGGAATTTCTTTCGGCGTAGTCTATCTAATAGACAAAATAGACTTCTCGTGCACCATTTTTTTCTGCCTCTGGAAATCTAACACCCTCAAAACCATTTCCATCTTGACCCTTCCACAATCTCTATTTCGTTTCTATTTTCGTTTACGTCCCATAGTCAACGTCCTTATGTTAATGCTGCGAGGTGACACATTACCAAGAAATCTCCTGGAATTCAAATTGGAAGTAGAGGATTTCCCCACTTACTCCCTTTTTTCTTTCATTTCCTCCCCTATTTACAACTTGGCTCATATTTTCTCTACACCTTCTTCAGATCCAATGGTTTCATGGTTTCATGGATTAAAAGGTGTAGCAGCTCTGCTCTAAAATAATTTAATTCTTCCAATATGTACCAGGACATGTTGACATGTGTTAAGATAAATCAGGACCAATTCACTTTGGGAAGTGTTTTGGTTGTGTGCACTAAACATGCAACTCTACAACAAGGTGAGGAGGTCCATTCCCACTTTATACCTAGATTTGGATCAGGTGTTATCATGGGGAGTGCCCTTATTGACATGTATGCAAAATGTGGGGATGTAGACGATTCACTGAAGGTTTTTGAGAAAATGCTTGAAAGAAATGTGGTTTCATGAAACTCCATAATCGTCGGATGTGCTCAGCAAGGATGAGGTATAGGGGTTCTCAAATTGTTTGGGTAGATGATGCAAGCAGGAATATGTCTCGATTCTGTCACCTTTATAGGTGTGCTTTGTGCTTGAAACCATGTTGGTCTAGTGGACAAAGGTTGTGAATATTTCAATTTGATAAGTGCAGAGTATGGTGTCATTATTGGAGTAGAGCACTTTGGTTGCATGGTCCACCTTCTTGGCCATGTTGGGCACTTAGATGAGGTGGAAGACTTTATCAACAAAATTCTAGTTGAAACTGATCCTCTTTTGTGGGGAGAATTTCTAGGTGGGTGCAGATCATGAAAATATGGAAATAGTTAGACATGTAGAAGATGGCCTTCTGGCATTGCAACTACAAAACCATGGAACATATTTCCTCATATCAAATATTTTTGCAGCAAGTGGCATGTGGGATGAAGCAGCAAAGATAACAACAATGATTAAAGAGGGGGGCTTTAAAAAGTCACCAGGATGTAGCTGGATTCAAGTAAAAAACCAAATGCCCATATTTGTTGTAAGTGATAACATGCATCCACAAAAAGAGGAGATTTATCCAAAGCTGAACAAATTGGTTGGGTAGATGAAGGTAGAAGGATACGTACCGAACCATGAATATTAAGCATGTACCCAATGGTGAATATTAAGCTGGTGTCACATGATCTAGAGGAGGAGATGTTATAGCATCATTTCTCACCTTTATATGATTCATGATTTCTTTTATGGCTTTGGGCACCCATTCCTACAAACTTGGACAAATTCACTTAAAAACAGTGTAAAAATCCCCATACGCGACTATGCCCGTACTTTTCCGCGTGTATACGCGAGTCCAGCTGCACTTTTCCGCGTATGCCATTAAAATTATGAAAAAATATATAAAAATTCTTTATTTTCGGGCTGGGTTGATGGTTACTCAGGTAGTTCAACCACCCCAGCACGTGGCCAACTGTTTCCAACTATTGAAACTACTTGGAGGGAGTATATAAACCCCTCATGTGTATGGCCTAAGGGAGAGAGAGAATTATTGATATTATACTCTGTTGGTATTCCCTATCCAAGTCTGATTCCCCGTGCCTCCTGCACTTTCCCAGTTCATTATAGGAAACCCTCGTTTCCTTGAGATGCTCATCTCCCTATATGTCATCTCGTATGCACCAGTTTGGAAGGAGTCTTAGCGAGGCAAGGGCGGGACGGATCCGGACGACGGTCTGCTCGAAGATCGTGGAAGGATTCAGGTGATCTCTCCACTCGTTACTTTTGTACATGCTATTTATAATACAGAAGTACCATCTTGTTCCCGAAATATAAGTGTTAGTGTCTGCTTACATATATGAGAAAATTGTTATTTAAGCATTCATTATGATTTATCTGATGTTTTATATGAATTTCACTAACATTTAGAGTAGATATATGCTGTACAACCAGTTCTTCGTGCTTGTTTCTTCTTGTCTTTCAGGTTAAGAAGGAAGGACGGTTGCTGGGGGTTTGGACCCCGCGGGATCTGCTTCAACCGTAGGACCTACGGGTAACTTCCTCGATCTACTCTACTTAGTTTTTCTGAACATGCATGGTTGTGTGAGTCCTGGTTTCCTATCCAGGCTTGTCCTTTTTGTTTTTTTCATTATTTACCTTTGTATACGCGCTTTTTTCTGCACACAGTCGCGTATACACGCAATTTTGTCTAAAGGTACCCGCGTATACGCGAGTTTCCTTTAGCACAGTCGCGTATGCACGCTTGTTGCTAAACTGTGAAGTAGCGTATACCTAGGCAGATTTTGAATTTTTGGGTTTCTGGACTTTTTGGTCCTTTCTGGCTGTGGAGACCTGTTTCTACAGTGTCTTTGTACTCTCTGGATTGTGAAGGAAGTGGTTTCTTGTCTTTTCTCTCTTTCGTTTGATTGAAAACTAGTCTTTTTGGCAAAGTGTTGTTTCTGGTGCTGGCACTTCTGGTTTGAGTACCAAGATTGCTTTCTGAGCATTCTTGGCTGTTCTGCTTTATCGGAACAGAGAGCTTTTGCTCGTTTACTTGCTCCTATCTTTGTGTTGTGCTTAGCATTACGATTTTTGCTCGTTTCTTGATTGGTTTTCTTGAGTTCCCTAGGCTAGGTCTTGTTGCAACTTTTGAAGAGTTTTTCTTGCTTCTTCGGAGTTTTTGTTTGCGACGAGTTTGCACTATCTTTCTAGGCTGAGTGGATGAGTTTTCTTGTCTTCTTTTGCTCTTATTGATCTTGCTACGAGTTAGCCTTATAAGGTTTGGGAGCATTATTGAAGTTTGTGCTTGAAATTCAGTCTTGTTTGGTTTGGATTTTGATAGTTGTGCTTGGTCTTTTCGAGCTCTTTCTTTATAAAACTAAAAAGCTCAAAAAAAAAAATCTTTGCTTTTTGTTTTTGCATTTCAAAGGCTTAAAAAACATTTTCACTTGTTATTTGCTTTTGTTGTTGCATTTTCATTTTCGTATGCTATAACTTTTGAAGCTTTTGTGAGGTTTCTTGCTTTTAGTTTTTGGCTTGATTTTAGGGAGGAGTTGTCATTGATTGCTTCCTATTGTTTTTAAGTGTTTTTGGTGTCCTCATTTTAAGAGTTCTTGATTTCGAGAACTAGCTTTCTGGGCGACCAAAGAAGAGTTAAAACTGAAGGACTTTTTGGGAAATTTCACTCTGCTTTAGGAGATTTTGCATCTTAGGATTTGCATGCTTGTAGTGATTTGCATTAGGTGCACTTAAGCATTTAGTCATTTTCATAGTTTTTGTGAGTGTGAGTTTGCTATCTGAAAAGAAAAATACAATTTTTAATCTCGTAGAACCTGTGTAGAAGTTGCTTTTCATCGAAAGACAATAACTGCATTTGCATGTAGTTTGGTTTTTATTAATTTCTTTTTGCGTCAAAACACCATAAGTTTCATTTCCGCATCCCTTTGACTTAACATAACAGCCAATTAAAATAAGCGATTTAATTTAAAATCAACTAGCAAGTTTTCTAAGTGTCATACACCAACTAGCTAGGTTGTAGGGCCTTGGATTAGGTGTGTGGAGAGTTAACTTTCCAAGGCCGCTCAAACAAAACATAGAAGTTGATTAATTGAGCGAAATCCAACTCCGTTAGGTGGACCGAGAAAGCTCTCCTCCAGAGAGTCAAGCGCGAGGGGAAGTGAAGGCTGAGAAGAGGGATACCCCCTCTCTGATTAGCTGAATCTGACCTCAAGACCGTTCCGCCCGGCTTCTGACATGGATTGGTGCCCATAGTTGCCACTCCTAGGTTCCACACAGGTGACTGCGGGGGGGAATACCCATGGTACCTGAGGCAGACGTCGCATCACTTTCAGCAGTACTTTTGGGGGGTGCCCTTGCGAAGCTTGGGTGCTTGAGCCGGCAAAGGCTGTCGTTAGGAGGTTGGCGTAACTGTTTCTAATACCTTCGCTAGTTGTTCTGGGCCCTAATCATCCTAGACTGCTTTCGGGAGGTCCTATATTTCACTTTCCTGTATTTTGGTGTCCGGTCCTCATCACCCAGAGCGGAAATACTTGGAGGCTGTTTGCTTGATTGTATCTCAGGGATTTTTATTTTAGTGAGTGCTCTTTTCTCCTAGCTTGCCTAGCTTTTCACTTTTTTGAGTCTAATTTAAAAATCTATAAAAGTGGCTGATCAAGCGCCTCGAAGATCGAGGAGAATCCGGGGGTTATCTCCCGAGAGTCCAGAGCCTTCTTCAAGAAGGCGTAGGAGCGATTTAGCTGGTGGTTACCACCTGCGGGCGTCGACGCATGGGAGAGAGGATCCTGTCGCAGGTCCAGCGTTTCATAGCTGACTGTGAACAAACCTCCAGAGGAGTGCTCCACTCACCTTCGAGTTTGTTTCGGAAGAAGATGTTCAACCGAAGACGACTGCTCGCGACGTGTCCATCTCCCTCTTCCTTCGATTATCCGTTCGTTGTTCAATACATCTGACTTCGAGTCTGAGAGACCGAAAGATCTTCCGTATCATTCTATCTTCATGGCCACGACTGGAACGCAGCCATTGTGAGTGTCGCAGGCATTCGACTCTCGTCAAGTGATGTGGCACTATTGCTTCATCCTCGATTGCTTCTAGTGCTGCTGTGTTTGGCTCTAGTTTCACCCAAGCACATGCTTCTCATTCTGGTCCCTTTTGTTCAAGGATGCCCTCTAGTGGGAATCCCTCTTTTTCCTTTTCCGCTGCTTCAGCTGGATCTACACCCATGTCTTCCATGGCTAGTGGATCAGCTTCATTTCAAGGGTTCCCCTTCGGAACTGGACACATTCCTAGTTCGAATCCTTCTTTAGGGTCCTTTCCGTTTACTTCTCAGACCCAGAGTTTCAACCCTTGGTCTGGGTGGCAAAGTTCGACTACTTTTACAGGATGGAACCCTGTTTTCACTACAGCGGGGGCAGGGAATCAGTTTTACGCAGGTCATCAAGGGAATGCTTCTTTCCCTTCATCGAGTGCTTATCAGACCTTTTCTCCTCTGTCTAATGCCTGGAACCCCTATCAGGGGCTTTCCTCTTTATTTAATACTTCAGCGGGGGGAACTGGTCTGGGCTTTGGTAACTCGGCGTGGGGAGGAGGTTCTTCTCCGTTTTCTACGAGTCTTTTTTGGCAACCTGGTGCCTCATCAAATCCAGGCTATTCTTTTCAAAATGTTGGGAATCCATCCCATCAAGGATGGAACCCTCAGGCTCCGCCTCGCTTACCTTTTCTGGCAACGTTAAACTTGCCAGATCTGTCGAAGTTGACTAATGATCCGATTCGTTATAGTCCGGGGTGGCCTTCGGTCCCGACCAAACTTCCTTCAGACATTCCAAAGTTTGAAGGTAATAATGGAGAGGATCCGGCTGACCACATCACCACTTTACACTTATGGTGTTCTTCGAACTCCCTGATCGATGATTCGATTAGGTTGAGATTATTTCAACGCACCCTAACTGGAAATGCTGCCAAATGGTATATCGAGCTCACTAGGGGCAGTTTTGCTACATTTGGAGAACTGGTTGTCACATTTCTAAACCATTTTCAGTTTCCTGTTAGATATGAGGCTGGGACCGAACTCCTGGCTAATTTTAAGCAGGATGAGGCAACACACATTTCTGATCACATTCAGGAATGGAGGAGAAGGAAGAGGCTTATCAAAGCTCATATTCCAGGAGAATTCCCTCTCGAATGGTTTCTGAAATATCTGCAGTCAGATATTTCAAAAGATGTATCCCTATCTGGGGTATTTTTTGAGGAGCAGGCCATTTTTAGGGCCCAGCAGCTGGAACTGATCTATTCTCTGTCTGGGGTCCTTTATAAATATTTGCCCAATGCTCCTCACTCCAAATTAGATTTGTCGAAAACTAAACCTGGTCCGCATGGTGACGGGCTTGTCGGATCGGTCAATAGTGGTGCAGCCAACCTGCTTTCTCAACTGCAGCAGTTGTCTTTACAATCTGCTCCTTCTGGTCAGGCTGTGTTTGCTGAGTCATCACCTTTCCAGTCTTTGTCCATAAATGCTAATCCAAGCTTCTGATCCCAAAGGAAATCAACAATCCGATGGGAAGAAGAAGGGACGAAATAACAAGAAGAAGGGCAAGAACGGGAAGGGCAATGCAAATAAAACCAACGAGCGTGTTGCTAAGGGTCAAAAGGAGAAAAATAAAATGAAGTTTCCATGCAAGCTTTGTGCTGGAGACCATCTCACACACCTTTGCCCTAAAATTCAGGATGCTCAGCACTTGTTAGCCCAACAGGGTTCTTCTAGTTCCCAGGTTGTGTTAACAAACCCTTTTCCCCAAGGGCGGCAATTAGTTGTTGGCGCGAACCAAAATCCTGGGGCTTCCTCTGGGGGCACCCAGGAAGGGGAAATTCCATCGAACATTTTTATGATGAGTGCTCATGCGGATATCGCTACGAGATCCTGTGATTATGGAGGAGAAGAGTCTTCGAAAGCTAAGGAAGTTCCTGATGCTACTGAGTCGCTTCACATCACGAAGCCTACTGTTGAGTCTATGCCTCGGATGCCCAAAGCATCTTCTAAGCGATCAACGATTAATCCAAATGCTAGGGCTACCTAGAACTACTCGATTGTAGAAGATCTGGCGTAGAGTCCTTGTGCTATGTCATCTTTAGAGGTACTCCAGTCTTGTCCAGCTCAGTGCAGTGCTTTGCTCACTGCCATTGGGGCTATTGATCCAAAAAATTCTCTTCTGATTACTTTTGATATGACTAATTTTAAGAAGAGACTTCCTCATCACATGGCTTTTCATATTAAATCATCGTATCGAAAGTGCAATATCTTTCGAACGGTTGTTGATGAGGGTGCTTCCACATGCGTGATGTCTCTCGCATGCTAGAAGACACTTGGATCTCCCAAAGCTGTTCCATCTAGCACTGTTCTTACTGCGTTCGATGGTCATTCTCACGGACCCCATGGTATTGTCCCAGCTTTTCACATCTGTGTTGGGGGAAAAACTGTCAATATAGAGGTTGAGGTAGTGGATGCAAGCTTGGACTACAACCTTCTGTTGGGGAGGAACTGGATTTATGAGATGGATGCCATTGCATCCTCATTATTTCGGATTGTATGTTTCCCCCACGAAGGGAGGGTCGTTACAGTGGATCAACTGGACTGTCCTCCTGTAGACCTGAATGCGTCTTTTGACTCATCTATTCTGAAGTTGGATAATACTAAGGTGCCTGTTGAGAATTTAGGAGTTGGAATTTATTCTTCATTGATGGGTACTTTCGATCTTCCTCCTCCTACGGTGCATATTAATGCTATTTCATCCTCCAAGGCTCCCCTTCGAAGAGAGTTCTTCAGAACTCATTATTTTTCGGACCCTTGGACCTTACCTTCCCCTACTGCCACATTAGCGGAAGGTCAAGTAGGTGGAATGGCATTTCCGATTTCTGCAGCTGAGATTGCATATCAGTCTATTGTTGACACTGCAGAATCCATCCCAGCTCCTCTTTCACCGGAAGAGTTGGATGGTGATGTGGCTCCGGCTTGGACGCTTAGTTCTTCTTCAGCCCAGGATTGCCTTGATACCACTCTTCCATCTGAAGAGGCCATCCTGGAAGCCATGACAGGTATAGATAGACCATGGGATGATTTGCATCATCGGTCTTACTTCCTACCTAACTTGAGCGAAGTTGAAACTAGTTTTCCAAGTCCTCAGTCTCCTGGTCCTGTTCACCCAGTCTTGAACCCTTTGGCACCAACACAGGTTTATGCTGAAGGGAACATGGTTGTGATCTCTCCTACTATCCCGGTGAACATTTCCAGGGATCCCAATATTATCGAGAATGTCTTCATCGGAGCTGAATGTTCCCGTGAAGAGGTTCAAATTTACACCGAGCTCTTTAAAGAGTATAGGGATGTATTCGCTTGGTCTTATGAAGAAATGCCTGGAATAGACCCATCTATTGTCCGGCATGAGATCAAGACGTATGAAAACGCTAAGCCGGTGAGGCAAAAACTTCGTCCGGTCAATCCTAGGAAGGCAGCAGCTATCAAAGCTGAAGTTGAAAAGCTGCTTAAGGCGGGATTCATTTTCCCTGTTCCTCTGACTGAATGGGTTTCAAACCCCGTTCCCGTAGATAAAAAGCAAGGAACGATTCGAGTGTGCATCGATTTCATAGACCTAAATAAAGCATGTCCTAAGGATAATTACCCCACACCATTTATCGATCAGATCATTGACGAGTGTGCCGGTAATGAGATTTTCTCCTTCATGGACGGTTTCTCCGGATATAATCAAATTACTATCCCTCCTAAAGATCAACATAAGACTGCATTTATTTGTCCCTGGGGTATGTTTGCATATAAGAAGATGCCTTTTGGTCTTAAAAATGCTGGGGCTACCTTTTAGCGGGCCATGTCATACGCCTTCCACGACATCAAAAAGATTATCGAGGCATACTTAGATGATTTAGCTGCTCATTCTCGAAAGAGGATGGATCATCCTAGTCACCTCCAGCAAATATTTGAAAGATGTCGTTTCTATAAGATTCGATTGAATCCGAACAAGTGCGTTTTCGCGGTTACATCCGGTCGGCTATTGGGATTCATTGTGTCTAGGGAAGGGATAAGGGTAGATCCCTTCAAGGTTGAGGCAATACTTCGGTTGCCTCCCCCGTCTTCCATCCGTCAGCTTCAAAGTCTCCAAGGAAAGTCTAATTTTCTTCAGAGGTTTATCGTCAATTATGTTGAAATTACAAAGGGATATATGAGACTGTTGAAGAAAGGAGTTCCTTTTCTTTGGGATGACTACGCTCAACACTCATTTGATGCTTTGAAAAAGGAATTAACCTCTGCTCCTTTACTGAGTCCACCTGATTATAGCAGAGATTTTCTTTTGTATCTGGCAGCAACAGAATCTACCATTAGTATGGTTCTGGTTCAGGAAGATGATGCTCTTGCAGAGCATGTTATTTACTACCTTAGTCGAGGACTGGTAGGACCTGAACTTCGATACACTCCGATAGAAAAGTTAGCCTTAGCAGAAGTTCATGTTGTGCAGCGACTCCGGCATTACATTATTCTTCGCAAAACTTATGTTTTGGCAGCTGCCAATCCATTTCAGTTTGTGCTCAGTAGGCGAGTGATTGGGGGCAAATATAATAGATGGATTGTGATTTTACAGGAATTTGATCTTGAGTTCATGTCTGCCAAATCCAAGAAATCATTAGTTTTCGCGGAATTGATCTCCGAGTTGCCCTGTGGAGAGGAGATGATCTATGATGAGTCCTTTCCGGACGAACACTTGTTTCTTATCTCTTCACAGGATCCTTGGTATGGGGATATCATTGTGTATCTCCAGACTGCGAAGTTTCCCTCTACTTTTTCAAAAGATGAGCGTCGTAAGCTGTGTCACTTGGCCAAGAATTATTTGATTATTGGTGATGCTTTATACTTTCGAGGGGTTGATTCAATCCTAAGACGTTGCTTAACTCTCGAAGAAGCTGAGGATGTGCTCAATGATTCTCACAGTGGAGCTTGTGGGGGTCATTTATCTGGGCTTGCTACAGCCCAAAAGATTTTGCGTGCTGGATACTTTTGGCCCTCGATTTTCAAAGATTGTATTGAATCGGTCAAAAAGTGTCATCCGTGTCAGGTCTATACTCGAAAAATGCGCGCTCATCCAGCTCCGCTTTTTCCAGTCATTACTGTCGGTCCCTTTACAAAGTGGGGTATTGATTATACTACTTGTAACCTGCCTTCGGCTAAAGGTCACAAGTACATTATTGTAGCGGTAGACTACTTTACGAAGTGGGTCGAGGCTATGCCTACTTTTGGGAATGATGGTGAGACTGCAGCTCTTTTCCTTTTCAACCAGGTTATCGCTCGTTTTGGTATTCCTAGAGAGATTTTCACTGATCATGGCAGTCATTTTCATAATAGTATGATGGCTGAGTTGGCTCTCAAATTGGGTTTCCGGCAGGAGCATTCATCTCCATATTATCCTCAAGCCAATGGGCAAGTGGAAGCCGTGAATAAATCCTTGAAGACAATTCTTCAAAGGACAATTGATAAAGCTAGATCCAACTGGCATATTATGCTATATCCTGCACTTTGGGTATACAAGACATCAGTGAAAACTGCAACCGGCTTTACTCCGTTTCAGCTAGTGCACGGGGTGGAATCCGTATTTCCCATTGAATGCGAGATTCCTTCTCTTAAATTAGATGTTGAACTTCTTCATGACACTTCTAGTCTGGCAGAACGACTTCTTCATTTGGAACATCTCGATGAGCAGCGTCGAGATGCCGCCACGATGAATGAAGCGAATAAAAACCGAGTAAAAGTTCAGTACAATAAGGCGGTCAAGCCTAGGGTCTTTTCGGAAGGTGACCTTGTTTTGGTCTATGCCCAAGAAAAAGATGCCTTAGGGGCAGGAAAGTTTAAGTCTATGTGGTATGGCCCCTATATCGGTAAAAAAGTCCTTAAGAAAGGAGCGTATACCTTGGTTTATTTCGAAGGGAACGAGTTGCCGGAGCCCCGAAATGGGCTCTATTTGAAGAAGTATTATGCCTAGGCTTCAGCCTGGCATGTTGCTTTTGTATATAGTAGTTTTTTCTTTGTACATATCTGATTGATTTTCGATTTTTGATGAGTTGGTGATGTTTTTGATCTGCTTTGGCAGGCTGTGTTGGATGTGATGAGTCATTTTGGTTTCGCTGATGGTGCTAGTAGACACACCCGAAACTTAGCTTCCGTGGCTTGGGTGCTTCATTATCCTTCCGGTCAGCTATTGGTATCAAGAGGGGTCTGCATTGGTCCTGCTTCCAATAATATAGCAGAATACACTGCAGTCGTTCATCTACTCTCGGAGGCAATATCTTTGGGTGTTGATTCGTTGGTAGTTTTCTTGGACTCTCAGCTAGTGGTGTCACAGTTGAACAACACTTATCGGGTACGAGATCCATTTTTATTACGATTTTTCTTGAGGGTACGTTTGTTATAAAGGTCATTTCAATTTTTAACTTTCATTCATATTCCTCGAGCTGACAATTGGTTTGCTGACTCATTAGCTAATCAAGCATTAGATTGGCATATTAATAATTCCGTACAATAAAATTTTAAATAAAAAACATCACACATTTGATACATTTATCACATCATATCAAATATCGTTGTATATATATCATCGGAGTGTTCAACAACTTTACAAAATTTGGATCCATAATGTCGTACAAAACTTGGGCTTATGCCCCATCATGTTCAGTCTCAAAAAAGAATATACATTCATCTAATACATAATATCTGTCTACTCCTGAGGTCCCTGCCCAGAAGTCGTGTTCCTATAGAACGTGACTGCGGTGGCAACTCGGCGGAATAATCTAACCCAGTCTCGGGGCACTCCTACCACCCGTCTCTGGATGGCTTCCGGCAGGTCCTCCACAGCAGCCATAGGTATTTGGCGGGTTAGTCCCTCCAAATTCCTCTACACGGCCTGGAGAGTCCTATCTGAATCCACAGTCTCTGCTTCGCCCCTGCGGCGCTTGTGGCGCGGGAGACCCTCAGGTCGAACTGGTCCAACATCTGAATCATGATCATTTTAAATTGTCAGTCATTATGAATCCAATCAAAAACATGTTTGTTTTTCATTTTTTCATACATATTTGAGAAAATCCAAAAAAATTATATAAGTAAAAAAATTTTGCAAACTTACCGACTGTGCCCCACGCTGTGCCTGGTGGAAGAACTAGATCTGGATCTCCACGAAATTCCATCCCGGCATAGGGATAGTCGTCCACTGCGATGATTTTTTCTCCCCACCAAAGGAAGAACTCATTTTCCCATGTGGTCCGGGGTACTTCACTACCCCCCAATCTCTTCATCATGTTCGCCCAACAGGCAATTCTTGGGTCCCGCGGGCTACTGATGGTAGAGATGACTCTGGGTCTCAACGCTGGTATCTTCTCAAAGAAGAATGTTGTCAAAATTGTACCGTAGCCAAAGTGTTTGGTCTTTGCTTGGCAGATTGAGGTCAACTGTTGTTTCATGTTCAGTAAAAGGGCTGTGCACCAATCATACACATGAGTCAAACATTCTACTGCTATGCTCATTTGCGTCCTGGACGCCTGATGTAGGGAGGCAGATCCTGCCACTCTGCCGATGGTGAAAAGGAGGATTTTCATGTGCAAATCCCTCACATCTTTAATTTCAATCTGAGTTCCAACTTTTTTGGAACCCCCTACGCAATACAAGTGGACATAGTCTTCCACTGTTAACCCTCCCAAGGGCTTCCCGTGCAAGTCTACTGGTTCTCCCCTCCGGGAGAGTCCAGTAATGAAATATATGTCTTCCACTTCAATGCGTATTGGCATCTGATCAATTATGAAGCAATCCTGATCTGGTTCCCAGTAATTTACGAGCATTTCTAGCAACCGAACATTGCTTTTCATATTTGGCATTTTGAAGAATTTGAACAATCCGCAATTTCGAAGGATATTTTGCGCTGCTCGATCTTGCATGACCTCTTGATCAATTGCGCTATGCTCACGTTCTCTCCATGAGATTGTCATCCTGTCAAATTTCATTAAATCATGCATTAGCCATGCTTTTTTGGATTCGGACCTGCGCATACGCGACTTTTTCTTTGCACAGTCGTGTGCATACGCGAGTTTACTTTAATGAACCTGCGTATGCGCAAGTCCGCATTTTTTAGCAAGGGTTTTCAAGGTAAAATTCACTTAATTTTAATTTCTAAACGGACAAAATGATTTGCAAGGATGATTAAGGAGCCTACCTGAAATTTCGGTGCGTTTCGACGGTCGGTTGTTCCTGATTTGACGAAAGAAGTTTTTTGCTCCAGAGCACTTTTTCCAAATCAGCAATGCAATAATGAACCAAATATGAGGTAATTTGTCTATTTATGGCTAAAAATTTGAAAATTTTCGCAAAAATTCCTTATGCTTATTTTTTCGATCTATCTTAAGCTGCATAACCCGGATGCTTGGAAGTGCCCAGTTTGGTATGTTTTCAGGTACATTTTCACGATTTTGAGATTTTTCCCGGTTTTGGATCCATGATTACCGACTCGTCACGGCAGGTATATGATCTTCACTGGCATATAGGTTAGGGAAATCACTCTCCGTTGCATCTTGCATACTAGCCTCCATACTGATCACTTGCCTTAGAGTCGATCCCATTAGGTCATGAGTATTACACCCATTTCACTCGCCAATTATTTAATCATGACTTGATGGTAGAGCCTTCCTTTACATGGGCTTCCCAGTTAGTTCCTCGCTATCACTTGTTGCCCATGTTGCGTTTTATGTAGGCTCGGGAGTCCTCTTTAGTCCCGCCATGTCTTATGTGTTGAAGTTTCATTCTTCGTCTTCTTCACTATCATTTTTTCTGGCTATTACCCTAGAGGCTCCCTGGTGTCGTTAAGTTGTATTACTGCATTGCATATTGGCTACTTGTTTATCCTGGCCTTTAGCCGGCTTCATTTGGACTCGATGTTTAAGCCAACTTTTGACCTTGATTCTCTGTACAAGTTAACCATTGCATGCACTTAGCTATCACGACTTGACACCTTTTACCCATGGATGGAACGTTCCTCTGAGTATCGCTTACCAGTTTTCGCCACCTTGCATTGAGCATAGGATTGTTCCAATCCCAGGAACTAGTGCATCTGATTTTTTATACTCGTTCTATCCATTGTACCATAGCATTCTTTTATTCTTTTTCGGGCTTATTATATGAAAAAGACAAAAAAATCAAATATAACAAAAAGAGCGGGAACGGGATGTATCTTCGTTATTTTGATGGCAGTACAGAGTCAGTTTGTCGCCCTTGAACAAAGCACATATACTTATATATATTTCCTTCATTTGGGATGGTTCTAGTTTGACCTAGGTTCAGTCTTTACCATGTTTCACTTGTCAGTTCTCCCCCGGTTGGTTATCTCTTCCAATCATATGGAGAGTTTGTTTTGCCTCCTGCAAGACAGACTTATACAGTGTCACTTTTTACTGCCATGGTCATCACAGAGTCGTGATTTTGTTCAAGGGAAGTCTAGCCTGAGTCGGCCATTCTGCGGTGTCTCTTGACTCATTATTCAGTCGGCCTTCCCGGTCTTGTCAGTATCATGTTCTATCACATCGGATGTTTTGATCTTCTGCTCGTGCTGGTTTGAGAAGGTCCCCATTGACTTCTTGCCGGCGGGTTTGTCTCTTATCGACTACGACACATTGCTCTGAGAGCAAACCTAGAGCTGCACCTTGGGCCTATTTCCATCATTGATAGGTGACCTCGTGCTCAGCATTTGATCATCATCATGGGTCTTTGACTGAGTGGTTTCCCCTGTGTTCGACGTCAGCACACATTATCACACTTGGGATTCGTGCGGTACCTTGATTTCCATTTGACCCTATCGGTGGATTTCTCGCCTCTGTGTCAGCTTTCATTATTGGTTGGTTCAGAGGGTTTCTTCCGTGCGCTAGCTTCATCTTGTGCATGTCGGAAACGTACTTCGGTTTTGGTTCCGTCACTCTACTTCGTCTGATTCCTTCCAAATCTTGGCTTGCGGGTTACACTCGCGCTGGACTGATGTGGGATGCCTTAATGCCTTCCTTCCAGCAGATCTTTTCCCATCGACTCTGACTCATTGCTCTGGGAATAAGGTCTAGAGTCTTTTTTCAGTACCTTAGGGTTTGCAGTCATCAGTGGTAGACTCTTCGCTATCGACAGTGGGGATTCATCATTGCCTCCTGATTGGTAGATTCTCTCAAGTGTTCGACTTCAACTCATTCATTTGCACTTGTTAGATTGTATTGGGGCACCTTGACGCTCATTTTCATTATTGGTGGGTTGTCTCGCATTGGTTAACGGTATACATCATTGATCGGTAATCCAACGATTTCTCACATGGTCGACTTCAGCTCATTTATTCCCATTGTGTAGAATTGTGCCATAGTGATCGGTGAAGACCTCGGGTTACATCAGAATTTCTCGGTTCACTTTTGACAGTCCATTCAGTTTCTGCCAGTGATGCTGTCCACCCTTATATGTTGTAGTTCAGTACAGCAGCATCATATATGTTGGCTCCCGAGTTGCGTGATTGTACCGTTTGTTCCACCTCTTATGATTCGGTACTTGGAGATTCAGTTACTTATTTGACCAGACATCCAGTTGCACCATCCTTGATCAGCTTTCTATATGTGATACTTGGACATTGATTCAGACTTGTATTTTCGGGCCATGCTCATATGATTCATTGTGTACTTTCAGTTCAGCTATACTTGTATACATGTTGGATCTATTCAGTACTTTTTATATGATATATTTTTGACTGAGCATGGGTATGCCCGCCTCAGCATGAGTTGACTCTCTGTTTTCTTTCATTGGTTTTTGGCAGGCTGAAATCTGGTGAAGTCCTCTCTTGTCCTTGCGAAGTTCTTTCTATGTGCATAATACATTTCGGCCATCATGTACCCCTTCTGACCTCATATATTAGGGGGCATATGTTATAGCACCATTTCTCACCTTCATATGATTCATGATTGCTTTTATGGCTTTGGGCACCCATTCCTACAGACTTGGACAAATTCACTTAAAAACAGTGTAAAAATCCCCATACGCGACTATGCCTGTACTTTTTCGTGTGTATACACGAGTCCAGCTGCACTTTTCCGCGTATGCCATTAAAATTATGAAAAAATATATAAAAATTCCCTATTTTCGGGCTGGGTTGATGGTTACTCAGGTAGTTCAACCACCCCAGCACGTGGCCAACTGTTTCCAACTGTTGAAACTACTTGGAGGGAGTATAAAAACCCCTCATGTGTATGGCCTAAGGGAGAGAGAGGATTATTGATATTATACTCTGTTGGTATTCCCTATCCAAGTCTGATTCGCCGTGCCTCCTGCACTTTCCCAGTTCATTACAGGAAACCCTTGTTTCCTTGAGATGCTCATCTCCCTATATGTCATCTGGTATGCACCAGTTTGGAAGGAGTCTTAGTGAGGCAAGGGCGGGACGGATTCGAACGACGGTCTGCTCGAAGATCGTGGAAGGATTCAAGTGATCTCTCCACTCGTTACTTTTGTACATGCTATTTATAATACATAAGTACCATCTTGTTCCCGAAATATACGTGTTAGTGTCTGCTTACATATATGAGAAAATTGTTATTTAAGCATTCATTATGATTTATCTGATGTTTTATATGAATTTCACTAACATTTAGAGTAGATATATGCTGTACAACCAGTTCTTTGTGCTTGTTTCTTCTTGTCTTTCAGGTTAAGAAGGAAGGACGGTTGTTGGGGGTTTGGACCCCGCGGGATCTGCTTCAACCGTAGGACCTACGGGTAACTTCCTCGATCTACTCTATTTAGTTTTTCTGAACATGCATGGTTGTGTGAGTCCTTCTTAAGTAGCATGCCCCTGCTCTGTGGAGGTTGTAACCCAACGAACCTCTAGGGTGATATTCCTCGAAACAGGAGAAAAAGTAGAAAATTCTCTGGAAGCATTGTGAGAATATGACCATTACTTTTGGACTCATGAGAACATCGTCTTGAACAACTAAGACTCTTGAAGAATATCGGTGTTTTTGTTGACTGTCATACCACTGTCAAGTTATCTCTATGATTTCCAGGAGGGAGATTGTTTTGAGGGATGCAAATTGTTTTCATCATTTTAAGGATGGGCAATTCTCTTGTAAATATTATTGGTGATCCCAAATGAGAATGGAATTCATCTATGATTTTTTTTTTATTTGGAAGAAAGAACTTTCTTCGTATGAAAACTACTAATAGTTCAAGAAAGATCTTGCAAATATTATTGGTGATCCCAGATGAGAATGGCATTCATCTATTATTATTTTTTTGGAAGAACGAAATTCCTTCATCTGAAAACTAATAATAATTCAAGAAACATAGGGAGTAGATATAAGCATGCCAGAATGTTAATTCAACTAGCTATTAATTTTTGTACCATGATGGGTTCAATTAAATAATTTTGTGAAGGAACTGACTCTTTCAAATTTTGGTATGTTCCAGGAACTTATTTGAGACCCCATTGGCCAAGAAAGCCTTAGGATTGACCCGCAGGCCCTATGAACCATTTTTCTTGCTTTACACTCAACCTCCATCCCTGACCTGGTCTTCTTAGGATTTTTAGGTTGGATTTATTTTGTAGGACCCTTAAACAGTATTTAACTTTAGGTGCCACACCTAACAGATGCACTGCTCTATGCCAAACACAAAACTACATGAATAAAATAGACTATTATATATTTGAAAAGAGGGTTTGGCCTTTGATTAGTTCCCTTATCTCCATAAAACAATGGAGATAAATTACCCTTCCATGGCTATTTTTAGATATTAACTAGAAACTACTACCTTATATGATATGATCTGCCTATACTTAGTAGGCTTTATTAGCACTAAGTTACATTTACTGAAGCTTACGTGAGAAGATTTATCTTTGATAAGTCATTTTATTTTGGCTAGATCCATGAAAAGCGGAAGATCTGTTTGCATATTTAATCTCCAATTATGATATGATTTTGTACTCCATATTATTATTTAATGCTAAGATACTGAACTCAAATGAGTTATCTCTCCAAATTCCTCATTTTCTTTGTGGGCTCATATTACTTTAGGTACAAAATAGTCTTGAGGACACAAATTTGACACAACTAGAATTATCAGGTAAACGAGTCTTTCAACACCAATGTCTAGGTGTTACAAAGGTGTCAATCATAATGTAAAATTTTATGATGGATAAAGAAATTGTGCATCCTATCAGGTATGGGCAGCATGGAAGATCATAAATGCCTCTGCATATGACAAAGAAATGTAATCATGTTCCACAAAAGTGACTCATTAATTTTCGGATAAGCAGTACAATTTCTTTCAGTTATAGAAAAATCTTAAACAAGAAATCTAATATGTGGTGAATCATAGTCTTATATATTTTTTCTGATTTTCTTGTTAAAAAAAGTATAGAAAGAAATTCCAAAGAAATCAAACATCAAACCTGCTTATCACCAAGGAGGTCTAGCTTACGTACAGGGAGGCACCCAAATACAAACACCTACATTTCTGATAGTGTGAGGAGAATACTCTGTTCATTTTGGCTTGGTTTGAATTGTTATTATCAGCCAGAAATGGTACGATTGTTGGAAAGCCTTAGGGACCTCACTTATGGTTGGGTAGGTAATGGAATAAATAGATTGTCCAAAAAAAATTATTCCTAGATGAAGTAAATCTTAGATGCATAGAATGTTGTATGTACATGCCCTTCAATCAAGGGTTGGCCTAAAACTGGTAGAGTCTTTAGGTCCTTGGACCAAGGATTTGGCATTAAGATTTATGTAGTGACAATACAGTGAAGCTGACTCACAAACTTATCATATACAACAACATCTTTTCATTGATAGTTCTTGGCATCAACAATCATTACATAAATAATAATTATAGTAAAATAAATATTTTCGTATCAGCACTTTTGGTGTTAGGTTTTTGGAGTGACAATACAGTAGAAACATCATTTGGTTGATTTTACTCGACATCAACAATCATTACATGAAACATAATTATAGTAAAGTAATTATTGTCGTAATAGCACTTTATACCTAGCAAGGTGACACCTTGTAAGTATGTAGGAAGTGCAATTGGAGGCCATAGAGACGGTTTACAAACTATTGTTTGCATACAGAGGAAGCGAACCATGAGTATATTAATTAATTTATTGCCATCTTTTTTTATTTGTGTGCAGCAGAAACTAACATATATGTCTAGAACTATACACTGAGAGCATACCAACCCAAAATTCTACTCAGAACCTCCCAAGAAGAAGGTTATGGTAACTGTTGAAGTTTGCAACAAGAAACAGTGAAGGAGGCATCCTAAAACATCATCCTTGATCCTAGTTGGAAAATAATCACCTAAACTAGGTGGGGCCCACACAGGCTATTTTTAGGTGTATGTCTATTTTTAGACATGGTGAGCATATTCTATATGTAGCAGGAGGCTATTTGTAGATGGTTGGTCAAATGTGGAAAAATAGATGAGATTATATTTTTAGAAGATTGGGCAAAGTCTATTTATAGATCATTGATCTAAAAATAGATGCATGTCGATTATTATTAGATCTTAATAATAATCAGACTCTAAACAACAACTTATTCTCTTGGAGCACTTAATTTCAGTATACAGATTTTTCAAATCAGTGGGCTGAAGGAATTACGCAATTCCTAAGGGTTTACTGGATTTCATGCATGGAGGACCCAGTTAGGACTGAAGTGGCAAAGTTATGATAGAGTTGGAAGAGTATTTTATGGAGTTGTATTTAGTTTAACTCAGATAGACTCAGTTGAGCAAGTTGTATCTAGTTTAACTGAATGATACACTAGTGAGAGTGCAGTGAATTAATTAGTAAATTAATTCACAAATAATAACTCATTAATCAACTAAACAATACAACAGTTAACTACAGTGCATGTCAGATCCAGTGGAGACCCAGTGGAGAGATAGGTGAAAGGGCAAGATGGACTATCTGTTGTGACCATAGTGATGCATGAATTGCATCTATATATACAATGGATTTACCAATGATAATCACGCAGTCAAGGAGAGTGGGATTGCATCGAATTAGTCTTTGTAATCAGCTTGGATTGCGCAGTGGAGGCAGGCTAGCAGGAGGGCAGATATTGGTGCATGGATTTGTAGATTTCTTCTATGTTAGTGTGTGACGATTGATTGTACTGAGATCTTGATGTACTAAGCTTTGTATGAGGATTGTTACATGATCTCCATGATACATAATATATGATAGTTGGGGTTTTTATCTTTAGTCTTTCCCGTTAAACAACTGTGTTATGTGTGTTTTTATTGCTTCATGTGTTTTGCAATTGTTGATTAAATTTCCACAAGAATTACAGTGGAAGGATTCTGTATTTAGCAAGAAGATAAATATTTTTAGATCAGGAGGATCTGGATATATACATGCATGTTGTATATAATTTCTACAGTAACTCCGATTTATCTGCTCTTCAATGAATTGAGGTGGCATAGTTAATATAGTTGAAGATAAGATGGCTTGCAGGTCAATATCCCGCATTCTAACCTCTAGGCATGCTTAAATCAGGTTTTTAACCCAGTAAGTACAAGGATATGTAATGGTCCTTTAACAGAAATATACCATACTTCCTATGGGCTCAGAATCTGAGGCTCTCATAATGCTATGAAACTAGCTCCAAAAATAGAAGAAAAGAGATATCAACCCCTTAGAAATAAGCCACTTCAAGGGGGAACCTCCAATACATTACATAATGAACAAATCTTGGATGATTGAAATGACCAAAACCTCCTTTCTATATATAGGAGTCCATGGGGCCACAATGTAATCCTAGACAACCTAACAATAATAATGTAAGGGCACAATAAAACAATATGGGGGTTACAGGGGTACAACAATAACAATAAGGGGGTTACACTAGCAACAATAAGGGACTATACTAGTAATATATGGACCTAACATGCTCCTCTCCTTCAAAAAAGTGTTGTCCTCAACGCTTGAGTAGCTTCAAGTGCTTCTGTATAAAATTCTCATCCTCCCATGTAGAATCCTCATTGGGTAAGTTCTTCCATTTGAAGAGATACTTTGAAATTGATCGATTTCGTAGCTGTCGAGTTCTTGTTTCCATGACTGCTTCAGGTTCCAATATGGTTTTTCCTTCCTCATCAAGTTCTGGAAATATTGTTTGAACTGGAAGTGTGTACCCTATAACCTTCTTTAAGTATGAAACATGGAAAATTGGATTCACTTGTGAAGAAGAAGGAAGCTCCAATTTATATTCCATAGTATCAATCTTTTGCAATACCTTGTAAGGACCATAGTACTTTGCCGATAAATTATTATCCTTCTTATCTTGCTTGAGGGACATTTTTTTGTATGGTTGTAGCTGTAAAAATACCCAATCTCCTACATCAAAACTTCTCTCGCTTTGATGTTGATTTGCCTGTTGTTTCATTTGATTTTGTGTGAAATTTAGGTTATCCTTTAAGAGTTGGAGAACTTCTTGTTGATGCTCAATGTGATCTTCCATTGCTTGAACCCTATAATTTTCCATTAAAGAATATGTGATGGACGACGGATGATATCCATAAAGTGCCATAAATGGGGTCATTTTTGTTGTAGTATGGAAGGAAGTGTTATACCACCATTCAGCGAGAGGTAACCACTTGACACATTGTGCTTGCTTATCAGATACAAAACAATGAAGATATCCTTCCATACATTTATTCACTATCTCAGTTTGACCATCAAATTGAGGATGATAAGATGAACTATGAGCTATTTGAGTACCCAAACAAGAAAATAATTCCGTCCAAAAATTTCCTGTAAAAATGGGATCTCTGTCACTTACAATAATCTTTAGGTTTCCATGTAGCTTTTGAATTGTTTCCATAAATGCAGTAGCAACTGTACTTGCTTTAAATGGATGAGATAATGCACAAAAGTGTGCATACTTGGTAAGTCTATCAACTACCACCATAATGACACTCTTTCCTTCAGAATTAGGTAAACCTGTGATAAAATCCATTGAAATCTCCTCCCAACATTGACTTGGAATGGATAAAGGTTGTAGAATACCTGGGATCTTAATTGTCTCAACTTTATTTTGCTGGCAAACCAAAAATTCCGCCACAAAATTTTGAATATCCGATTTAAGGCCATCCCAAAAAAATTCTTGCTTCACCCTGTGGTAAGTTTTTAAAAATCCTGACTATCCTCCTAAAGGAGAAGTGTGCAATTCCAAATGAATCTTTTGTTTTAGTTGGGAATTCTTGCATATATATAAGCGATCTTTGTACCATAAGGAATCATTTTCCAAAGAAATGTATCAGATGTACTAGGATCTTGCTGCAAATATTGAATGAGTGTCCACACTTCTTCGTCCTTCTTCCATTCATCCCTTGCTTCAGTTATCTAATCTAATTGGATAATAGAAATGGCACAAATTAATGCTTCCACCTCTTCATCCTTTCTTGAGAGTGCATCTACAACAACATTTAGCTTCCCTTTTTTGTAGATGATTTCAAAGTCATAACCTAAAATCTGTGTGACCCATTTTTGCTGCTCTTCTGAATATAGTCTTTGTTCCTAAAAGTGTTTAAGACTATCATGATCATTTTTTACCATGAAGTGTCTTCCCATTAGGTAAGGTCGTTATTTCTTTAGTGCATGTAGTATTGCCAACATTTCCTTCTCATAAATAGCCTTTTGTGAACACTTTCCCTTGATTGGATGACTTTCAAAAGAAATTGGTCTTCCTTATTGCATTAAGACAACACCAATTCCATTTTCTGAGGCATCACATTCCACAATAAAGGGTTTTGTGAAGTCTGGCATAGCTAATACTAGTGCTAGGCACATTTCCTCTTTAAGATGTTCAAAGGCCTTAGTTGCTTCAGGAGTCCATGAAAATGCATATTTCTTCAATAATGTTTTTAGAGGTGCTGCTATTCTCCCATAATTCTTAACAAACTTCCGATAATACCCTGTTAACCTGAGAAATCTGTGCAACTTGTTTATGGTTGTGGGGATTTTCCATTCCTTAATGGCTTTAATTTTGTTAGGGTCTACTTTAACACCCTTGTGAGATACTGTATGACCCAGATATTCCACCTCCAGTACTCTAAAGAAACATTTCGATGTCTTTTCATATAATTGTTTCTCCTCCAATAGTTTGAGCACATTGTCAACATGTTGAACATGATCCTTCCAAGACCTATTGTAGATTAGTATATCATCAAAAAATACTAGCACAATTTTTTTAAGGAAGGGTTTGAAAATGGAATTCATCAACCCTTGAAATGTAGAAGGTGCATTGGTAAGATCAAAAGGCATGACCAAAAATTCATAATGACCCTCATGAGTTAGAAATGTTGTTTTCAGAATATGTTCAGTCTTCATTCTAATTTGATGATATCCTGAACGAAGATCCAAGTTAGTAAAATAAATTGCTCCATGTAATTCATCCAATAATTCATCAAACACAGGAATGGGAAATTTATCTTTAATAGTGAGCTTATTGAGCTCCCTATAATATGGACACCTGCGCCATGATCCATCCTTCTTGTGCACTAATACTACTGGAGCAGAGAAAGAACTTTGAATAGGTTGAATTATGCCAACCTATAACATTTCTACAATCATACGTTCAATTTCTCTCTTTTGGACATAAGGATATCTGTAAGGCCTGATGTTTGGAGGAACACTTTATGGAATCAAATGAATAGCATGATCATGATCATCAATAGGTGGGAGTCCTTTGGGAGTTTCAAAAACCTTGGAATGATTGTCCAAGAATTTTTGGAGATCTAGAGAAATAGATGATTTTGATGTTGGAATTTCTAGTGAGCATAATTGTGAAATTATGCCTTGTTGTTATTTCTTTAGAAGCTTTGTCATGAAAATAGAGCTTATTATATTTCCTGGCTTCCCTTTGATACCCCATAATTCTATTTCATTTCCTTCCGAAAAAAAATTCAAGAAAAGTTCTTGAAAATTAAAAGTTATCGTCCCCAAAGATTGTAACCATTGTACTCCTAGTACAACATCAGCACCTCCCATTGGAATGGAAAGAATTGGAATACTCAATACATATTCCCCCATGGCTAGCTTGATATTATGGAATTTTCCAGAGAAATTTGTAGTTCCTCCATTTGCAACCATCACTTGACATTCTGGTGCTGGGTATAGGAAACAATTCAATTCCTTGGCTACCTTACAATGCATAGAATTATGGGGACTACCCGAATCAATCAACACTATTACCTTTTTTTTCTTGATATGTCCTTCAATATTAAGATTTTGAGGAGTGGTAATTCTTGCCAATGCATTACATGATATGGTCGGACTCAATTCTTCTTCTTCTAGGGTTGGTCCCTGGTGTATATCCAATTCTTTTGAAGTTTCTTGTTCATTTTCTTCTTCCTCTTCACAATCTATGTAAAATAATTTCTTCTCAGCACACTTATGACCTTTAGTGTATTTGTTATCACAACTGTAGCAAAGCCCTTTTTCTCTTTTTTCTTCCAATTGTTTTGGTTTCAACCTTGTAGGTTGTGGAAGTCTAGTAGTAGCAACACTTCCATCTTTATAGATGTGAGTGGTAGGATTCATTGTCGCCATAATTTTACATTCAATTTTTCTTGCCAACCTAAATGCATTCTCCAATGAATCAGGTTCCCAAACGTAAACTTCATGTTGGATTTTATCCTTTAAATTCCCTATGAAGACATCAATCATGTGTTCCTCTAGAATATTAGTTACCCTTATATTCAATTTTTAGAAGTCCTCAATGTGCTCCCCCATTGAACCCTTTTGTTTGAGATTTATCAATTGGCTAAAGAAGGTGTTGCTCTTTGTATCCTCATAATGTGCTATCATTTCCTTCGTAAAAATTGGCCAAGTAACATTTTTTTTACGAGAGCAAAGCCATCGATACCATACAAATGTATTTTGTTCTAAATGTAAAGTTTCAATGTGTTCCTTTTATGTGTTTTGCACATTATTGAGTGTTGTGTAACCAGCTTCAAAACGCCTTAGAAATAAGCCACTTCGAGGGAGAAACCTCCAATACATTACATAAATGCAAAATTCTTGGATGATACAATTTACAAAACCTCCTTTCTATATATAGAAGTCCATGGGGCCATAATGTAATCCTAGCTGACCTAAAAATAATAATTTAAGGGCACAATAATAACAAAATGTGGGTTACAAGGGTACAATAATAACAATAAGGGGGTTACACTAACAATAATAAGGGACTATACTAGTGATATAGGGACCTAACATGCCGCTCTCCTTCAAAAAAGTGTCGTCCTCAACGCTTGAGTAGCTCCGGGTGCTTCTGTATAAAATTCTCATCCTCCCATGTAGAATCTTCAGTGGGTAAGTTCTTCCACTTGATGAGATACTCTGAAATTGATCGATTCCGTAGTTGTCGAGTTCTTGTTTCCGTGACCGCTTCCAGTTCCAATATGATTTTTCCTTCCTCATCAAGTTCTGGAAATATTGTTTGAACTGGAAGATTTTCACCTATAACCTTCTTTAAGCATGAAACATGGAAAATTGGATGCACTCGTGAAGAAGCAGGAAGCTCCAACTTGTATGCCATAGTACCAATCTTTTGCAACACCTTGTAAGGACCATAGTACTTTGGCGATAATTTATTATCCTTCTTAGCTTGATTGAGGGACATTTGTTTATATGGTTGTAGCCGTAAAAATACCCAATCTCCTACATCAAAACTTCTCTCGCTGCGATGTTGATCTGCCTGTTGTTTCATTCGATTTTGTGCCAAATTCAGGTTATCCTTTAAGAGTTGGAGAACTTCTTGCTGATGCTCGATGTGATCTTCCACCGCTTGAACCTTCGAATTTTCCCTTAAAGATGATGTGATCGATGGTGGATGATATCCATAAAGTGCCATAAATGGGGTCATTTTTGCTGCAGTATGGAAGAAAGTGTTATACCACCATTCAGCGAGAGGTAACCACTTGACCCATTGTGTTTGTTTATCAGATACAAAACAACGAAGATATCCTTCCAAACACTTATTTACTATCTCAGTTTGACCATCAGATTGAGGATGATAAGATGAGCTATGAGCTAATTGAGTACCCAAACAAGAAAATAACTCCGTCCAAAAATTTCCAGTAAAAATGGGATCTCTGTCGCTCACAATAACCCTTGGGCTTCCATGTAGCTTTTGAATTCTATTCATAAATGTAGTAGCAACTGTACTTGCTTTAAATGGATGAGATAATGCACAAAAGTGTGCATACTTGGTAATTCTATCAACTACCACCATGATGACACTCTTCCCTTCGGACTTAGGTAAACCTGTGATAAAATCCATTGAAATCTCCTCCCAACATTGACTTGGAATGGATAAAGGTTGTAGAAGTCCCGGGTCTTAATTGTTTCCACTTTATTCTGCTGGCAAACCAAACATTCCACCACAAAATTTTGAATAGCAGATTTAAGGCCATCCCAAAAAAAATATTTCTTCACCCTGTGGTAAGTTTTTAAAAATCCTGAGTGTCCTCCTAAAGGAGAAGTGTGCAATTCCAGAAGAATCTTTTGTTTTAGTTGGGAATTCTTACAAATATATAAGCGATCTTTGTACCATAAGGAATAATTTTTCCAACTAAATGTATCAGATGTACTAGGATCTTGCTGCAACTTTTGAATGAGTGTCCATACATCTTTGTCCTTCTTCCATTCATCTCTTGCTTCGGTTATCCAATCTGGCTGGATAATAGAAATGGCACAAAGCAATGCTTCCACCTCTTCATTCTTTCTTGAGAGTGCATCTGCAACAGCATTAAGCTTTCCTTTTTTGTAGATTATTTTAAACTCATAACCCAACATCTTTGTGACCCATTTTTGCTGCTCTTCTGACGATAGTCTTTGTTCCAAAAAGTGTTTAAGACTATCATGATCGTTTTTTACCTTGAAGTGTCTTCCCATTAGGTAAGTTCGCCATTTCTTTAGTGCATGCAGTATTGCTAACATTTCCTTCTCATAAATAGGTTTCTGTAAATACTTTCCTTTGATTGGACGACTTTCAAAAGAAATGGGTCTTCCTTCCTGCATTAAAACTGCACCAATTCCATTTCCCAAGGCATCACATTCCACAATAAAGGTTTTTGTGAAGTCTGGCGTAGCTAAGACCAGTGCTAGGCACATTGCCTCTTTAAGATGTTCAAAGGCCTTAGTTGCTTCAGGAGTCCATGAAAATGCATCTTTCTTCAATAATGTTGTTAGAGGTGCTGCTATTCTCCCATAATTCTTAACAAACTTGCGATAATACCCCGTTAACCCGAGAAATCCTCACAACTGCTTTATGGTTGTGGGGACTTTCCATTCCTTAATGGCTTTAATTTTGTTAGGGTCTACTTTAACACCCTCGTGAGATACAATATGACCCAGATATTCCACCTCTTGTACTCCAAAGAAACATTTGGAATTTTTTGCATATAATTGTTTCTCCTGCAATATTTTGAGCACCCTATCATCAAAAAAATACTAGCACAAATTTTCTAAGGAAGGGTTTGAAAATGGAATTCATCAACCCTTGAAATGTAGAAGGTGCATTGGTAAGGCCAAAAGGCATGACCAAAAATTCATAATGACCCTCATGAGTTCGAAATGCTGTTTTTGGAATATCTTCAGTCTTCATTCTAATTTGATGATACCCTGAACGAAGATCCAACTTGGTAAAATAAATTGCTCCATGTAATTCATCCAATAATTCATCAATCACACGAATGGGAAATTTGTCTTTAATGGTGAGCTTATTGAGCTCCCTATAATCCGGACACATTCGCCATGATCCATCCTTCTTTTGTACCAATACTACAGGAGCAGAGAAAGAACTTTTACTAGGTTGAATTATACCCGCCTCTAACATTTCTGCAATCATACGTTCAATTTCGCTCTTTTGGAAGTAAGGATATCTATAAGGCCTGATGTTTGGAGGAACACTTCCTGGAATCAAATGAATATCATGATCATGATCACGAATAGGTGGGAGTCCTTTGGGAGTTTCAAACACCATGGAATGATTGTCCAAGACTTGTTGGAGATCTGCAGAAATAGATGATTTTGATGTTGGAACTTCTAGTGAGCATAATTGTGCAATTACGCCTCGTTGTTCTTTCTTTAGAAGCTTTCTCATGACATTAGAGCTTATTATCCTTCCTGGCTTCCCCGTAATACCCCGTAATTCGACTTCCTTTCCTTCTGAAAAAAAAATTCAAGAAAAGTTCTTGAAAATTGAAAGCTACCGTCCCCAAAGATTGTAACCATTGTACTCCTAGTACAACATCAGCACCTCCCATAGGAATGGAAAGCATTGGACTAGTAAATACATATTCCCCCATGGTTAGCTTGATATTATGGCATTTCCCAGAGCAATTTATAGTTCCTCCATTTGCAACCATCACTTGGCATTCTGGTGCTGGGTATAGGAAACAATTTAATTCCTTCGCTACCTTACAATGAATAAAATTATGGGTGCTACCTGAATCAATCAACACTATTACCTTTTCTTCTTGATCTGTCCTGCTATCTTGAGAGTTTGAGGAGTGGTAATTCCTGCCAGTGCATTACATGATATGGTCAGATTCATTTCTTCCTCTTCTATGGCTGGTTCCTGGTGTGTATCCTCTTCTTGTTCATTTTCTTCTTCTTCTTCACAATCTATGTAAAATAATTTCTTTTCACCACACTTATGACCTTTGGTGTATTTTCTATCACAACTGTAGCAAAGCCCTTTTTCTCTTTTTTCTTCCAATTGTTGTGGTGTAAACCTTGTAGGTTGTGGAAATCTAGGCGTAGCAACACTTCCTTCTTTATAGAATTGAGTGGTAGGCTTCCTTGTCACCATAATTTTACATTCAACTTTTCTTGCCAACCTGAATGCCTTCTCTAATTAATCAGGTTCCAACACACGAACTTCATATTGGATGTTATCCTTTAGAGTACCTATGAAGATATCAATCATGTGTTCCTCTAGAATATCAGTTACCCTTATATTCAATTTTTGGAAGTCCTCAATGTGCTGCCCCACTAAACCCTTTTGTTTGAGATTTATCAATTGGCTAAAGAAGGTGTTGCTCTTTGTATCCTCATAGTGTGCTATCATTTCCTCCGTAAAAATTGACCAAGTGACAATTTTTTTACGGGAGCAAAGCCATCGATACCATACAAATGTATTTTTTTCTAAATGTAAAGTTGCAAAGCGTACCTTTTGTGTGTTTTGCACGTTATGGAGATCAAAATATTGCTCCATCTGTAGTATCCATGTTACAGGATCCTTTCCATCAAACTTCCTCATATCCATCTTTGGAATATGGTGGTTCTTCGCGCCAACATTAGAGTTTATGAAATCAAAATTAACATTTATTTTGTTCTCATCATGAGGTTCTTCTACTATATGTTCACCTTTAGGAAACCTTTCTTGTATCAACTTTGTCAAACCTTCCATGTCTGCTTTTAGAAAATTCTTCATGTTTTCCATTTTATCATCGATCTTAGCTTCCATGTCATCCATCTTAGATTCCATGCTAGCCTCCATGCCATCCATCTTAGCTTCCACGCCATCCATCTTATCTTGCACGCCATCCATCTTAGCTTCCACGCCTTTCTTCAAAACTTCCATTTCATTTTTTGTTGCTCTTTGCGAGAGTGAAATTTGTTGCACTTGCTCTTGTAATTTTGATAGATCATGTTGCAATTATTCATCTTCATGAGTCATAGTAGAGCTTTCCAAAGGCTTAATGGGTGTTGAATTCTTTTTTGGGGCCATTTTACAATCCAATACTGATATCTATTCTAAAATATGCCCTTGCAATCAATTCAACTTGATTCTTCAAACAAGACTTATGCAATTCGGAAACAAAATACACACCTTTTACTTGCTTTTGAGGAGCTCGATATTGAAATTGTATTATCTTTGTGATTGCGTCCCTTCTATATCTGAAATTTAGCACTGAAGTAGCCCTCTTAATTCTCTTTTTAATGCCACAGTTCTGACCTGATTTGGATTCTCCAAGACAAAGTTGTGTCCAATCTCCCACAATGACCTAATTATGGACTGGTTCAGTAGAGCGAACTTGTACGACTTTCCACATGTCACTTTTTTTTCCTTTGTCTCTGAAATTGATAGCCAAGAAACTACAGTCTATGTACTTGTGACCACTTTTTACAGCACTCCAATCCGATGCCTAGAGAGAGAGTTATTGAAATTTTTCCACGATCACATCTTTGAGATGAAATTCAGGAGCCTGAAAAAGCACTACCTTCCACAGATCATATCTCCAAAAATATTGCGAAACAAGATCTGAAATTTTTTGAAAAATTTCCTCAGGATTTCAACTTCACACCATACGAATTTTAGATTCTGAACCTTCGTAGAAAAATAGTTATAGCGCAAATGCCACGGTGACCTATTTAGGAGCCTGAAAAAAGACCTAACTTCCACAGATCATATCTCCTCAAATATTGCGAACCAAGCTCTGAAATTTTTAGAAAATCTTCCTCAGGCTTTTGGCTTCGCACCCTAAACATTTCCGCTTCTGAAACTTCGTAGAAAAAAATTTATAGCGAAAATTCCACGATGACCTATTTGGAGCAGCAAAACCCTAGAATCCAAAGCTCTGATACCAAATGTTGTGTAACCAGCTTCAAAAATAGAAGAAAAGAGATATCAACGCCTTATAAATAAGCCACTTCGATGGGGAAACCTCCAATACATTACATAAATGCACAATTCTTGGATGATACAATTTACAAAACCTCCTTTCTATATATAGGAGTCCATAGGGCCATAATGTAATCCTAGTAGGGCCTGATGTAATCCTAACATTAACAATAATAAATTTAAGAGACATGATAATAATAAAATGTGGAGTTCTGAGGGTACAATAATAGAAATAGGGGTTACACTAACAATGTAAGGACTATACTGCGATACCAGGGACCTAACATTGAGATCAATACTCTCCAATTGTAGTATCCCATGTGCAGGGATCCTTTGAATTATCGAGCTTCCTCATATCCATATTTGGAATATGGTGGTTCTTCCATCCAACATTAGAGTTTATGAAATAATGATTAACATTTATTTTGTTCTCATCATGAGTTTCCTCTACTATCTTTTCGCCATTAGGAAACATTTCTTGTATCAACATTGTTAAACCTTCCATGTCTTCTTTTAGATCATTCTTCATGTTTTCCATGTTGTCTTTCATTTTTTCTTCCATCTCATCCATATTAGCTTCCATGCCATCCAACTTAACTTCCACGTCTTTCTTCAAACCATCCATATTATTCTTCAAACCATCCATCTTCGCTTCCACGCCTTTCTTCAAAACTTCCATTTCATTTTTTGTTGCTCTTTGCGAGAGCAAAATTTGGTGCACTTGCTCTTGTAATTTTGATAGGTCATGTTACAATTCTTCGTCTTCATGAATCATAGTAGAGCCTTATAAAGGCTTTATGGGTATTGAATTCTTTTTAGGAGGCATTTTATAGCCAAATACTGATATCTATTCTACAATATGCCCTTGGAATCACTTAAAGCCCAAGATTTTCAAACATAACTTCTGCAATTTGAAAAAAAAATACACACCTTTTTCTTGATTTTGAGGAGCTCAATATTGGAACTGAATTATCTCTATGTTTTAAGATCTTCAATATCTATAATTTGGCCCTAAAGTATCCCTCTGAACCTTCTTTCGAATGCCACAGGTCTGCCTTGATTTGGATTCTTGAAGTCAAAGTTATGCCCAATCGCCTACGATGACCTAATTATCGACTGGTTCAGTAGAGCGAACTTGTACAACTTTCCACGTGTCATTTTTACCTCTTTCGAATCTGAAATTGATACAGAAGAAGCTACAATCCATGTACTTATGGCCAATTTTTACAGAATTCCAATCCAATGCTCAAAGAGAGAGTTATGACGATTTTCCCACGATCACCTCTTTGAGATGAAATTTGGGAGCCTGAAAAATCCCTAACTTCCAGAGACCCTATCTCCGAAAATATTGCGAATCAAGCTCTGAAATGTTTACACGACGTGCCTCAGGATTTCGGCTTCATGCTGTGAAAATTTCAGCTTCTTAACCCTCGTATAAAGAAAATTATAGAAAAAATTCCATGCTGAACTGTTTAGGTTAAATTCAGGAGCCTGAAAAAAGCCCTAACTTGCACAGATCATATCTCCAAAAATATTGCAAACCAAGATCTGAAATTTTTCCACAATGTTCCTCAGGATTTTAGATTTACTCTGTAAAACTTTCAGCTTCTGAACCTTCGCAGAAAAAAAATTAAATTGAAAATTCCACGATGACATGTTTGGAGCAGCAAAACCCTAGAATCCAAAGCTCTAATACCAAATGTTATGAAAACAACTCCAAAAATATAAGAAAAGAGAGATAAATGCCTTATAAATAAGCCACTTTGTGGGGGAAACCTTCAATACATTACATAAATGAACAAATCTTGGATGATTGAAATGACCAACACCTCCTTTCTATATATAAGAGTCCATGGGGCCACAATGTAATCCTAGCCGACTTAACAATAATAATGTAAGGGCACAATAATAACAATATGGGAGTTATAGGGTTACAACAATAACAATAAGGGGGTTACACTAGCAACAATATGGGATATACTAGTAATATAGGGACCTAACACATAAACCCTCACATGTCCTTTTTTCATAGCTGCATTATGCAGTGTTGCTTCTCTACCATACATCTCTCTCTCACATATATATCATTCTATATGGATAAATTACACACTTTCAATAATACATCGTATGTCTCTCCTCTCTCTACACACTACTACATTTCGCGGAAATTCCGACACCTGTTTGATATGAAAATGTTTTGCATATGTGCAAGTGCAAGTTTGATATGAAAATGATTCCAAGCTACACAATTAGCATCTGGGAGGTCAAAGCCCTAACTAAGAATTGAGATAAAAACAAGGACCCTGAGTCACCAAGAAGAGTTGCACACTAATGAAGTTGTACTTGAATAAGCACAAAATGTAAGTTTAGTACCAATCACCAACATGACCTACCAAAACTTCACTGACAGATATCGTGTACTTTTGAGTTACAAGAATTTATGAAGTGATTTAAGCATTTAGTTCACATTTATTTTCTTTATGGCTACATTGTCCAGTGGAATTGGTCTACCTTACATATATTTCTCATGGACATATCATTGTGTATTTAAAATTAAACATTGAATACTATATTAAATGTGCCTCCTCTCATTACAAGTGTTATGCATATGTGCATGTGCAACTTTTATATGGTATTGATTCTAAGCTACCAAATCTATAAATCTTGAAAAGTAAGTGCCAGGGACTAAAATATTTGGTGATAGGCAAAATAACTATATCAAACAAAATCAAGAAACAATAATATTATGGAAAATTTTATAATAGCTTCATGACTAAGATCAAGGATCACCAAACTCTTCATTGCATGTTGAAGGGAGATATGCACCTCTCGTAAAAATATTGATCATTTCAGGACAACTTGACTTCCCATGCCATTAGGAAAGGAAGAGAGTTTATATTTTAATAAACAACTTTGTGCACCAATTTTTTAGACTTTCTTCCACTGAGGTTCCTCCCCACATACCAAAATTCCAACAATTCCCATAATAGAATCTAAGTTGTTCATCGTGTCTTCAAATACACATCCAAGCACGTAATATTTTCATATTAGTTGAACTTAGTCCCACACTAGTAATCTTCCAAAAGGAATATAAAGCAACAGTAAGAATTTTCCCTCCATCTCTCAAAATTATGCCACCGACATATCTCATCGAAAAAACTTCAAAGTCATTGCACAATCTTGTAGCTTTAAGGCCTCCAACACTGATGCCAATAATAATTTTAGAAACTCACTTTGAATAATGCAAGCAGTCGTATCAAATTATATCCCAAAATATTCCTTACTATTTTTGGAGTCCTTAAAACACAGTGAGTCCAGCCCTACAGCTTTACTGAACCCAATCCCACCATAGTAGAATTCCTATGGAAACTAAATACTTCAATTATTGTTATAAATTAATATAATTATTTGAAATAGTTCTTCCATTTATTTTATAAACCATTCACTGAATCCTCAATAAAAATTTCCACGGAAACTTCAATACCATACCTTGAAGGTCCTCTATAACCCCTAATTTCCACTGATTTGATGCAATAGTCCCCAAAGTCTTCCTTATGAGAGGTAAATCCTTGTCTCCTACAGATGCTTTCAAAAAATAAAATTAGACCTCAATTACCAGCTGAGATTCAACCTGTAATATGTCTCTTCGATACTCAAATATATATTCAATGTTGACTACCAGCTACAAACACCCCTTTCAAAGCTCATCTGCATATATATTAAGTTTTCCTCTTAATGTGAAGGAATGATATGCTAGATAAAATATGTTTCATGAGGTTGAATTGTTCCAGAATTGGCTACATTTTCATGTTCTTGTCCTATAGCTTCCTTTTATACATTTTTATGTCATCTTAGAATCCTCATAGACCTCCATCTTAGGGATCCCTTTGTCTTGTGCCAATTTTAGTAGGAACTTCAATGCAGACAGCTCAAAATAATTTTTTTCCCCATGCCTAGACCTTCTTTGAAGACCAAAAAATGTTTAACAATGATATACAAAGTCCAAACAACTTCTAGCATGCAAACAAAGAATTTTTCCTAACTCACTTAATCTAATAAGCCCAAGGACATTGACAAAACTGGGAAAAAAGTATCATCATTTGCACCACTTCTGAAATAGTCACCCTTTTCTATTCTTCATAAATATGTGTGAAATGATCAGTTCCCTGAGCATTTCCATGGAATAAAATGATGATTCCATCTGCCTTTGGCATTTTCCTAACAGTTTTAATGTTCTTGCAATGATTCATAAACTACTGGAAAATTATTTTTGCTATCCCCTTGATCTAGGTAGATTTCCTGGCTCTCAGGTCTCCAATCCTTGATCTCAGTCATGAAGTTGTCCTTTACTAAGGAGGTCTCAAAGGAGATTCTTCCACCATATTGAGTTCAAGAATCTTGGAAAGATACATCCTAGTTAGATTGTAAAAAGAAATGGTTTTAAGATAAATCTACCAAAACATAGATCTCTTCATTTGATTACACTTCGAGCCATTTGGCCGGCAATGAAATCTAGCATCCTCTAGGAGGATTTTCCTCCATTCCATGGTCAACAAAAAATCAAATACCTCTATGATGGAATTAAATATAACACAAAGCCAAAATTCCTTCTCCACAGAATGGGCCATCCTCACCATGAAGATGCTCAAATTCATTCACGTCATTGGTATTGCCAATATACACCTCATTAAAATACAGAAGAATAAAACATATACCCAACATTTGTCTTGATAAAAACATGCAACAGAATAAAGGAAAAGGAATGAGAAGAGTATGAAAATATAGCATTCAGCACAAAGGGAAAAAAAGACAAGCAAGAGCATACATATACCTTACCTCTCATATATTCAACAGTAATGATTATGGTATCCTTTAAACTCCCCTTCAAGCTCTCAGTAAACCATATCCATGAGTTACAGGGCTATTAAGACCCTTCGTTAGGCCTCTCATGAAAAATACCCTAAAATGTGAACTTTTGTAAAACAAATTTCACTAAGCATAAGAATGCTTCATGAGGATTTTTTAATGGTGAGAGCACCCTTAGTCACCCAAGGAAACCCCTAGGCTCACTTAGGGAGTGCTTTAAGTTCCTCGTGTTCATACCAAAAGAACTAGAGAAGGGCAGTTCAAAGAGTGCCTCCCATGGATGCATGGAACACTCTTTCATACCCTAAAGAGTGCTCCCAAATAGGTTTGTCACAAGAGTGTGCTATCAAAGGTTCTTCTAAGATTCCCGCACTCAAAACACTCAAAGAGGTCAAGAATAAAAAATTGTGGGAACAATTCATTTAAGAAAAAATACAAAATTCAAACTAAGAAAATAGCCTGAGGTAGCAACAAATGAGAGTTACTCACTATCATGATTCAAATGTCTGCATGCAAAATGAAGGAAGACCATAACGTAGAACAAGGTCAATGTATCTCAATTATTCTACCTTGTGCCCAGATAATCAAAATAAAGAAAAAATATATATGAATAAGGTCAATTTATATCAATTATTCTACCTTGGGCCCAGATAATCAAATTTAAGAAAATATATATATATATATATATATGACTAATGTTAGCACCCCTATATTCATAGCAAGGATCTAAATCTCAGGGTGAATTGGGTTTGATCTTGAACCTGCTAGTCTAGATCAAATAAGGGACATCTCCAAGCTCAGAGACATTTTTGCCTAAATTTTTTTTTCTCAAATTTTCTTTCTGATGGCATAGATGGATAGTTATCATAAATAGCTTTTCGGTGGTATATAGAAGTCCCAAAACTGATTTCAGGGCCAAAAGTTATTTCAATTTGAAGGTCTCTAAAATTGAGAGGAAACTTACTTCGCTCTGTTAATTTTAATAGAAGGTTTTATTGACTGCAGAAGTATTTGGAGGAATGGAAAGTAAGGTCTGCAAACTAAGTAATTTCATGTGTTTTATCTAAGCAGAGAATTAGATCACCCATTTTTGAATTTCATTTCTCTAAAAACCATTTCTCAAGATTGAAGCCCTTTGTATTATGAAGCAAAACGACATGGAAAAATGAAGCTGACATATCTTTATTCAGAGGGTATTAATTTTTTTTTTCAAAACACAACACAAGCCAGTGCCAGAGCCAGAATTAAGCACTAAGCCAACTAAGAGAAGGAGTCGGGGTTGTTCTTGGAAAATATTTGGAAAAGATTATGCAAGGGGGAGTTCTCTATGAAATGGTAGGAGATGGAGATGAAGCTGAAAACATCTTTTAGGAAGGTATTAAGTTTTCAAATTCAACATATCTACCACTTGGTCAGGCTGTATTTAGATCATTCTTACGTGAAATATATCGGAAACATCATTCATCGGAGAAGGCTAGAGAAATGTTGAAAAATGCAAAGCAATTTTTCCATCGTCATGACTTGAAGCTTGTGTGTAAGCTTTTCCAAATAACAATAGAGCCCATGTTTGACATGTGGATTGGAGATTTTGTACGTAGGTTTCCAAAGGATAGAAAATATGTACAATTTCCCGAAAACATGAGTTTTGTTGTTGATATTTACACACTGGCAAAAGAATTCATGTGGATATATTCCTCATTGAAAGGGTAGCATTGTTGTACCATATCACTTGGATTTCTATGAGTAAAATATTCTCTAGTTTATTATGGATGCAGTGTCGTAAATTTGTTTAAAATCAGATGTCATTGGTGTTAGGATGGCTTCATTATGCTTTCTTTATCTCTAGCCAAATGCGCGCACTTTTTCAAAAGGTGTCCATGCTATTAGCTCTTTTGCATCTTCCCTTAGAATCAAGTGGAGTATTTTCCTTACCTATGAGTCTTGGTAGCAGTCTTTCTACAATTCATTGGGCAACATATTTTCATCAAGCATCCCTTGGAGCAACATTATGTCAGCAACATATTATTGTTTTATAGTCAAAGCTTGAATCATTAGCTTCTGATAGTGAGGAACTTCATCATAACTCAAATGAATCTATAACAAGAGTGCAGAAAGTCCTCAGACTTATTCTAGAGACTTCGGATAATTGAACTTGATAAAAGGCTTTCTAAACTTCTGAGGGGAATTGAAGATTCTTGGCTTGGTCCATGGAAGTGCTTCTTATTGGTAGAACCCCGGGAAACTAGTATCACTAATCCTATATATGCACGTATAGAAGATGTCAAGAAAATGTTGGGCTTAGAAGCAACAAGTGCAGGTGTGGAAACTCATTTTTTAGTTGATGAAGGTCTATTAAAAGTCCTTTTAGCTGGCAATACTTCTCTCATATATAATGAAATTGAGAAGGGTGTTTATTTTTTGTTGTGGAGGAATTTTAATATTTTGCAGGGCTCTGGGGAAGATAACTTAGAAAGATCTAAACGAGAATAAATTGTTTGCAAAGCTGCCAAAGCACATGCACTTGCAATTGTCTTTAAAAATATAGAAGAAGATATGATTGCTCATAAGAAGGTGCATGATAATGAATTGGGATTGTCTCCATGATACTTGATGAAAATTCACAGGTCCTTCCCTGGGAAACTTTACCAGTACTTAAGAAACAATAATTTATTGCATTTATTCAGTGAGGAGCATCTTGGCAGTAATGAGTAGTATATTTAATGAAGCTTTCGTTGATGGATTTGAGAAAAAATAGAAGAATTTGTTGAAAGGAAGAAATAACACCAGGAAGGAAAGAGCTTCAAGGAAACCCATAAAGTTTTTGGTACTAGAACAACCAGCTAGTTTACCAATTGCTGACCCTTACAATAAATTCTACTTGTTGAATCCAAGTGGAGACCTTGTTAGCACACAAGCTGCATTTGAGGATTGATTCAATAACTAGAAAGGCTGGTAGGGTAAAATGGGAGTTGTTCCTTCTCCAGAGGAGTGCATTTCTTCTCTCCAAAAGCAGGACCTGTTTATCTATTTTGGACATGGCAGTGGGGAAAAATATCTTTCTCGAAGGAATATAAGAAGACTAGATCATTGCGGTGTTGCAGTTCTTATGGGATGCAGCAGTGGTAGGCTCTCTTATAGAGGGGATTATGAACCGTGGATGTCCCGCTATCATATATAATCACTGGATGTCCTTCTATTATAGCCAACTTATGGGATGTGACAGATGGAGATATCGATAGATTTAGCAGGATTCTGTTGAATGGATGCCTTGAATCAGTGTCTAGTCATTGTAGTGCATTGGAAATGCTTGAGGAATTTTAAAACCTCACAATATCTAGAGGCATCAAAGGCACCCAACACCTTGCCTAAACCAGGAATACTTGGAGGGTTTTTTAATTTTGGATCCTAATGATATACAAGTTTGGTCATTTCAGTGTGCCAATAGACCACTCACATGTGGGTAGATATTTACAAGTCTTGACAAAGCTCTTCAAATTTGAATGTAGTTGGATCTATGAATTAGGTTATCAATCGAATGAGAGTCAAATCTAACCCAGTATTTCCAGGCAGACATTTGAAGATTGCTTTCATATTCCATGGAGAAATATCAATAATCAAAGATGAAGTGGAAATTATCTATCATGTGGCATAGATTTTGAAGGCCAAATTCTTTCAAGGCCAAACTAGAAACTGAAAAACTAAATAGAGTTGAGGTCTATGACAAGTAATGAAATAAAAAATAAAAATAAAAACAAAAACAAATCTACTATCTATTATTGATTTTTCTTGCCATGAGAAATTCTCAAAACCTTGATAAGAAATGAATGAAATGAGTCCATTAAAATTTGAATAAGAAAAGAAGATGGATTGGAGTTTCTTATGCATAATTATGGATTACGGATAAAACACATTCCCTAAATGTGGTGCTATGGATTTATAACAATAGATCAAAGACTTTGCAGATACTTTTCCTAATATTAAATACACACACAGAAAGATGGAGAAACCTACTTGGAGTCCAAGCGCTTCCTATTCTCCTTATATCGCTCTTGATGTAGCTTCCAATCCAAATTTGAATGTTGGACTAGTTCCTGCAAGTATAAACACTAAAAAGAAAACATATTGCAATATACAAATGGCTATTTACTTTAATTAGTTAAATCAATGAAACATGAAACATATACATCATATAAGAATCCATAATATGAAAGACGGAAGCTTATATAGATACATATGTGGGAAAGTAAGCATCAATATTTATTAATGGATAGAAGGGGAGGTTACAACCACCGAATTATTTGATGACAAAAACTCCAGTATCATCCCATCCTCATCACAATGAACATCTCTCCAGCAGCATACCACTCAAATCAAACACTCAATTGAGAATCCAACAACATTTCTCTATCAAATTTCTTCCTTTTTAGGCACCAGGAACTGTGCTTATAGATGAGCTGAAGGTATTTTTGCAATCAATGACTTTCTAATAATAGGCAAGACATTTTCCCAAGCTCAGAGGTGTTGAATGGACACATGAATTCGAATTTTGACACATATGCACTCTTTTAGAAGGCACTGGTCATGTGGAGATTCCAGAACAATGAGAATTTCACTCCCAATTGACCAACGCACCCTTGAGTGTCGGGAAGTGCTTTGTAGTGCACCCTTGAATGGAGGTGACTACATATGCAAAGTAGTTATTCCCTTGAGAAACTGTGTTGGTGAGCTCATAGGTGATATAACATGTACTTCAAATCTTGGAAACCTTGCAATGGACGTCATGAATGATTTTTTCTTGTTCTTTGTCTTAGGGTATGTAGCAATTGAAATGATAGGGGATGATAGACCCTATTCATTGGTTCTGGGGATGATGTCCATTTTAACTAGGTCATTGGGAATGGTGCCCAAATTAACCTATAACAGATTGCTCCCTAAAGCATGAAGTCAGAATAATAATAACAATATTTTTTGAATGAGATGCTTTACACTGTAATGGGCTGGAGCTGAAGTGGAGTGGCGATGTGCATCAATCTTACAATTCATTACATCGTGATATATCCTCTTGATCATGAATTTCTAAGGGAAGGCATTCCAATGCTCATCACATAAACTATATAATAACATGCACATAGTGCAGAAAGTCGTCTATATTGGAATTTTTCCCAATACAGATGTTCCTAAATATATAGGCCATGTTCGGCTGATGATCTGTATGTAAGGTAACCATATAGACAATGTGTACAAAAATCCTGAAATTGTAGCCCGAATGGTTGAAACTAGATCCAGGGTCTTCTTATCTCGTTCACTCGATCGTTCGGGTACAAGTCTAGCCATGGGAATATATGATTTGTAGTTGAACATGGCAAGACATCATTTGATTATCAGCAAATGATGTGAGTTGTTAACAAACGTGAGAGAACCACCATTAACGTTAATGGCCCTTAAGGTACTACAGTACATTTCGTAAGGCATGAATAGATGATTTTATGTCGAAAGCAAAACAAAATATTTAGGTCAAAAGAAGCGAGGATCTTGTCGATGATGTAACAAGCCTCACGGTACTGAAAGATGATGTTTCAAAGTAAAGTTCCTAGATGATGTTTTGACGTTGACAAGAAGTCACTTTATTGTGAAACAAAAGTTACTGATTTTGAAGACAAATTATGACTTGATATAGCAATGTTCAAGGATGACTGTCATGAGAATGAAGGTTGATGAGTATTGCAGAAGGATGAGTATTCGTTGGATGACTTCTCTTGAACATATCAGTGACACTGATATGAGTTGGCAGCATTGACCCAAAACCGAAGTGAAGGTATCATGAACCATAGGTATTAATGAACCGTTAAGAATACTACCCAACCCAAATAGTCATGATGATGGAGTGAAGTGTCATGTTCAAGAGCAACCTACTACCGTAACAAGTTCTGTTCACTTTCCAAAATTTTCCTCGATCATTTGTCAACCAGTACCTCTTTATTTTTTAACAAGCCTGAGGAGGATAACATATGCTTGATCTATAATTCAACCCTTTGGGCGAATAATGTATCGCTAATTAATAATTTAACGAGTCTAGCGATGAATGTGTTAGGGTCCCGTGATTTGGCCGATTGGTGAGCCAAATGACGATGTAACATCAAACCAAGCTTTGGGGCCCAAGGACCTAGCCTTCCTGGACTCAGAGAGGGCTCTCTCTATTAGATGTAAAAGATATCGGTGTGTTTGCTTATGGTGTTCTGATAATAGGCTAGTTATGAAGTGAGTTTTTGATTTTTTTTTTTAAGTTTGTGAGGGATGAAACTGATCAAATATATAAAATGGATAGCAAGAAGTTAGATCAACTGGGCTATGGGGTCAAAAAGGTCAAGGAAGCTATGAGATGATGATGCAAGGCTGCTGTAGGGCCGATTTGATTCAAGGTAGAAAGGATCTTTGGGCAAAATGGAGTAAATGAACATCAAGTTTGTGAACAACAAAGAGTTTCAAGCATAACTGGTTCGATAGATAACATAAACATGGTAAAGAAAAACCCTTAATCATGCAAAATGTAACTATAAACTAATCAACACATCGAAACAAACATTCCAGCCATGCATAGAAGTATAAGACCCTCTAACTTTGGGAAATGGCTATCAGACTTTGGGGAAAACACATAAGACGGACTAACAACTCAAAATACTATGCCGGAACACCTAAACACAGTCTTTAAGTTATTGGGCACTTTGACAAACAAGCTTTCATAGTTTTAGGCAAAGGGCTAGATCAGGACTAGGCCTCCTTGGTTCAACAAGATGATAATCTTAATCAGTCAAAGAGATAGTTTTATGGACAGAACTATGGACAGTCATAGGTAAGCAGGGCACACCATATATCCTACTCAACATGCATAGAACTTATGAATAAAACTAGCAACAATATCCTTAAGTTACTAAACAGCAGTTAAGAATTCTTTAGTACAACTAAGGAAGAAGAAAACATAAAAGCTATGAAGATTCAGGAATTTTGAGGTGTCTCCATGGGCATATCTCAAACTTAATCTCTACTGATCTATAGCAAGCAAGAAGCATGTATCATGAATGAAACTAGAAGACAACAATAAAGCAAGAAACACTATACCATTCTACCATGTCATGGAATCCATCAGCAATCCTTCATCATTCATCAAAAGCATCCAAGAGGCAGTCCAAAATCATAACACAAGTATGTTCTTCAAAGCTCATATGACTAATATATTGCTTCTTCTCTCAAGTTCAGCCTTGTTTACAATGAGAGCTTGTGGAATAAATAGGCTCAAGTGAGGAAAACCTCATGGTTCAACTTCCATCCTCATTGGCCTAATCAAAATATCTAAACTTGTCCTTGAGGCTTTTCAAAGCCCAAGGCACAAAAATATCTCATAAAATATCTAAAAATTGCTAAAAAAGGGAATTTAATTGACTTTGGATCATTTTCCAAGTGTAAAAATAGCTAAACGCACATTTGGGAAAAGCAGATTTTTAAGGTTCAAAAACTACAAAAATACTTCAAATTTATATCAGAAAAAGGTCCCCTGACTTGCCAGAAACATTTGGCAGCCTTCCTGATGTCGAAACAAGGCTCATGATAGCTCGTTGGAAAGCTCTGAGTGTCTACTTTCCGGTGCAACTAAAATCACCTCAATCTGATGCCTGGAAGTCCTCCAAATCTGTACCTGTGTGTAAGAAGCCAGAAAATTGCAGACTGCTGATATGACGGGCAGAATGTGCAAAAAGTGAGCATTTTTCGCCGTTTTGAGGGGGCGAATGATCTCCAAATGCTCTGAAAATCGCTGAGGACCTGCTCATAGAATTATGGCATCAAATGGTATCATCCTCCTCTCTTGAAAAATCCTCAAAATGAAATGGAAAATTTATGAGTTTTTGATCAAAAACTCAAAAAATGCCAAAAAACAAAAAGTTGTCAAAATGGGCCAAAAATTGGTGCACATGACCCTCAAGGGTCCCTAGCAACATGCTCCGAAGTTGAGGCCAAAATTTCAAGTGCTGATGTTTCTTTCTCCTCTTTCCGTGCCGGGTGCTTCCCCTTTTCCTTCTTCAGTTTCTCTTGGGCTACCTTTAGTTTGCGCCGGGCAAACTGATTCAACTTTTGAAAGTGATGTGTCCTCTTCCTTTGTAGCTCCAGATCTCTGTTTTCTCTTTCAAGCTTCATCTCCAAGTGTTTGTTGGCTCTTTCTAGCCATGCCTCCTTATTTTCTTCAATTTCTTGCTCAAGTAGTGCAGTGAGGGGAAAAGCTTGAAGCTGGGCCTATTCTTCTTCCCTTTGATTTTCCAGAGCTCTTTTAAGCCCTATGGTCCTAGGCCTCTTCCGCCTAGGCTGGTCTCCCTCTTCTTCCTCATCAAAATCACCAATGAGTTCTTCTATCCTCGCTTGCGCCTTAGCTGCCTCATTCTTGTATGTGATAGCTTGTGCCTCATGAACTGCTGTGTGAACATTCATCTGTTTGTTTTGGATCTCCAAGAAATGGTTTAGGTTCCTTGCCCATTGAATATCATTCTCTAATGCCTCAATCTACCCCTCTCTATGGATTAGGAGGTTTTCAAGAATGCGGGCTTCATTATCGCTGTCATCACTTTGGATTGGGATGACAGCCAATGCACCTCCATGTTTTTCACTTTCTCCAACCTTGCTTTTCCCTTTGAAGGCCAATCTTGCACTTTTCCTCCTTGGCATGCTAGTGGGTGACCTCTTGGGCGATTTTCTTTTGTTAGGGACAAATTTTGTCACTGTTGGAGTGGCAGCCTTAGGCCCTTTCTTCCTTGCTGTGCTGGGCTTTGTTCTTTTGGGAGGAGGAGACACAACTGTTTTACCCTTGACATCTTCTTGAAACTGCTGCTCTCCTTGAGGGTGATGTGTGTCTTCTTCTTGCTGTTCAATTTGCTGCTCCTGTTCGCCAACATCAATTTGCTGTTCTACTTCAATGCCTTGTTCAATTTGTGTTTCAACCTGCTGCTCAAATTCCTACCCAAGCTGCTGTTCCTGTCCTCCAATATCAAGTTGCTTCTCTTCCTCTTGTACCTGTTGTTCATCATCTTCTGTTTGCTGCTGACCTTCACCACTGTCTTGCTGCTATTCTTCATTTTCAGTTTTCTGCTTTTCATCCCTTTCCTCTTGCTCATGACCTTTCTCTTCTTTTTGTCTACTTCCTTCTCCTTCCTCCTGTTGTCCTGACTGTTCTATGGTAATTTTGAGCCTTCTAGGAGTAGGCTTGCTGGAAAAAGGTATAGGGCGATGAATAGGCTGAGTGAGAGATATATGGACAAGAGGAACAGTAGAGAAATCTGGGTGACTGATGAATACATCCCATGGAACCTCTTTCTTCTCTAGCTGGTGTAGGATGATAATCTTGATCAGAGAATGATGGAAAAGGGAAGGTATTTGTAGAGATGGGGCCTTCTTCTGGACTGTGGATGACATCTTCTCGATGCTCTTGTATAAATAGTAAGGGAGATTTAGCTGCCTGGTTCTAGTGAAATGCATCAATAGTCGGACATGGTATGCATAAACTTGAGTAAACCTCCCTTCACAAGTAAAATACTTCATTATGACTTTCATAAGAGGAGCATAGCTGTCAAGAAGATAAGAAAAAGGAAAAATAGCAGTGAAAGTATCTCTATGCTCAGGCTTGATGAAAGGCTTGTAATCTTCCAAGTCAAGATGGGTCTGTTTGAACCATTTCTCGCCATGATATGGAATCTTAGTGGCTTTGGACACTGATCTGGGAGAAAACTTGAAATCAAGGTCTGCTACCTGGAAATGCTTGTTCTGGAACCTCAGGGCGCATAGGTGTGTTAATGGCGAGAAACTTTTGACCTCCTGTATCCTCTGGCAGAAATCTAGACAGCCTACTTCATGGAAGTTGAAAAGGATGGATGAATGAGCATTAACCTCCTCTGTAGAGATTGGCTCATATCTTTTATGCGCACCACTTCTTTTGTCCTGCCTAGGAGGCATTTTGACCTAAATGTGCTTTTGAAGAAACAAATAGCCTCACTGTCTATAAAATGCCTTCTTGGAGTCAAACTGTGTCAATTCACTGTTTAGATAGTGAACAATGTCTTTGGATGACTGCACACTGTTCCCTCACAATATAAAGAACCCCTGCTCCCTTAAAAAGTGGCCTTCCACCTTGAAAGTATCTCTGCCAACAGACTTTTCAATAGGATACCACACAGTGGAAAGGAAACAAACTGTTAGGTGAAAATTCTGTGTAAGGTGTCAAGAAATCACCTTGCTCTTGTGAATTTTGGAGGTCAACAACACATTTTGGTACCTAGGATCAATAGTGGACTTTCCAATCATTACAAACATGCCCTTCCTAGTGTGCCAATCACTCAACAAACTTATGTCTTATGCAATCAACCCTTAGTGTAATCAGACAGTCAATGTCACAGTCCTGGAACAAAGATAACAGAGTTTAAAAAGCTCCAAAAGTTTTAAGCAGAGGCTGCAAGAGTTTTCTCTTTTCAAAATAATCAAGGCCCCTTATCAATGTAACCCTTGCCTTTGTAGAAAAAACCTTTACTCTATATGAACATCCACTTATCAAATAAGCTCGAAGAACAAAGGAAAATCAAGCAACATACACAGTGAAAACTATCTTTTCTATGAGAAGTAGGAGCAACTTTGCCCTATAGCTTTCAACCAATAAACTGCTCTTTGACAAAACCCTTTTTTCTTATTACACTTCACTATTCTCTATTGGTATGTCACTCCATCAAAAAAAATCATACCACATACATAGTCAACCTCCAGTGTGGGCATACAGTCAATCTCACTGTTATGGAACCAGGTGATAGAGTTTTTGAAGAATGCTTTAAAATTTCAACAAGGCCTGTAGGAGTTTATCTTGTCAAATAGTTAAAGCAACCTTATCAATGTGAAACCCTTTCCTTTGCAGAAAAAACCTTTACTCCATCTGAATATCAACTTTATCAAAATAAGCTTGAAGAACAAAGACAGTCAAGTGGAATACTTAGTGAAAAATTGTCCCTTCTGTGGTTTATAGGGTTAACTTTGCCTTTTGAAGTTTGGAAGGTATAGGATCTTTTGTCCTTTGATTAGTAAAGGTGAAAACCCACAGCTCCTAGTTCAGCATATCTCTTTCCCTGCAAGCACTTTATCAGTATGCTCACCACTCCAGCACAGCTTCTGAACAATGGATATTCTCACATAAACAACCACAGTTTATAGGTATGGTAACAAAGTTTCAAATGAGGCTACAGGGTTTTATCTTCTCACACAAACAAAAATCCTTTTAGTATGGAAACCCTGTCCCTTCAAAACCATGCCCTTCCTTACCCCTGTCTATCAATCAGCAACTACTTATAATGTAATACACAGTCAAGTCAAAGAAAACACAGTGATGGCACTTTCCGGTGTTGGTGGTAAGAGAACCCTGCTTTTTGATGCTTTTATGATATGGCAACCAACAAACTATATGAGAATCCTCTCATATGACAACTATCTTTCCTTTGTATCACTGTTTCTCATCATTATTTGACCCACACGCCCTCAAAATGTCCTTGGCAAACTTCTGACTGTTTCAAAATAATGCATATAACTTGACAGTTTTTGACCTTGTTTTATCCCAATTTTGAGGGTAATTTGCAATGGTTACTCATACTAGTGCTAATTCAACCCTTTGGTGTTTTGCTTCTAACTCCATCACCACATTAATACCTCATTTTTTGTAATTCGAACTGTGGTTTTTCAAACCTCTTACAGCACTTAGCAATTTTGAAACCAAGGGGGGGAGCACGTAAAAATACCTTTATAACTTCGATGAGGGCCTTGTAAGAGTTGGAGTAGCTTTGCATATGAACTGGAGGCGTGTTGGAGGGTTTAAACTTGCGCGGCACTCTGTAGAGGAAGCACGTCGCGCAAAAAACCAACCGGGCGGTCTGTCGGGTCGTGGTCGGGCGCCGTGTATAGGCGCGTCGCGCACACGTACAGACGCGTCGCGCGACAGTCTACCGCCTGTGTAAAACCTCTCCTGAGCGCGTCGTGCAATTTTCCAGGCGCGTCGCGCTGTTAAACTGTTGTAAACTTTTTCAAATTGCTCCGAACTTCTTTGTTCGATGCTGAGGGTAGCAAAGAGGCTTTGCTCGGGCTCGATGAATTTCAAAATGGAATGACAACGGCTTTGATCTTTGTTTGAAGTATATAAAACCAAGGGTCCCCTTTGATTTTTGACTTGAGAGGGTTCCTTTCAAATTTTTGGAAAAGGTTTGTTTTCTTTTTACATCCATATTGGAAACCTTACTTTTCGCAAATGAACTAAATTTCTTTGTTTAATCAAAACCCAAAAGTGATGATTCCCTCTTTCGAAGCTCATTTTCCCTTCTTGAAATGACATAATATTTTGGAGAAATATGTCCTTTAGACTTCTGACTGTTCCTTATTTGAAGAAATGCCTCCTCCTGCAGCAGTGGTATGTGGATTCTGTCTTTGATGACTTTCAGAACCTGAAGAATTAAGCCAAAGTATTCTTGTATTTGCTGAGCTTGTAAACTTGTAGGAACCTTGGCTTTTTAAACTTGGTTTGACAGACTTATGTATCTATTTCTTCATCGACTCTCTCCCTAACTGTAGGTATTAACAACTTTCTGCATTTATTTGGATTTTGTCTATGGTCTATTTACTTAAGAAGGGCGCCCCTTTTCAATACACTTCTCTGCTCAAAACATATCATTTAACATCTCTGTCCATTGAATAATGAGACCCATTTTGGCCTTGAACTTTCTAAAACACTGACAGTCTATCAAAACACCTCCTTTGCCTATGATGAACAATAGTTCCAATGGTGATGTCTCTTGGAAATAAAAACTCAAATTGCCTTTGCCAGCTGATTTTCTTTCCATGCTTTCCAAAGTTTTCAAAACTTAGATCATAACTTGTGGATAAGATGTCCTTTGAAACTTTGACTGTTCTTACTCAGAGGAGGAAATGTCTCTTCTTGGAGCAGTGGTATTTAGATTTTGCCTTTGATGATTTCCAGAACCTGAAACACTGTGCCAAAGCTCTTTTTGTACTTGATGAGCTTGTATACCTGTTTGTAAGAGACAAACTAGATTAAATACATTTTTGCTCTGGGTATTATGCCATAATCTTGCCTGCAATGTAAATCTAATTAGGTGACAGGTTTTTCTTGACTGTAGATGCAACTGTTAGGTGTCTTTGAGCTTTCTTTTTTGACTGTGGGTAGAAAACAAAACAGGGGATGATGCATCAGAGTTAGAAAGTGAAACAAGGAGAGCTGCCCTTTTTGTTTCCTGTGAAGGAGGTCTTCACTGTCTTATTGCACTGCTCTTTGCTGAGGGAAAACTGAAATGTCACCATTTGCCTTGGTCAACTTATAACAAGTCATTTGAAAGATAATCTCTGTGAGTAGGGAGGTTGGCACCCTTTGAAAAACAACCATCTTTTCTTCTGCCTGTGTAATGACATGACTTGTCAACTTTTCTTCAATTTGGTCTTGTTGAAATAGCAGGCTGCTTATAATTAGAATTGTTTTCACTAATGATATGTCTCTACAAGGGTTTAACAATTCGTATGATTGAAAACTTCAAATGACTCCCTTTACAAGACCAAAAACTCTGTTTTCCTTTTCTTGCACATTTCAGATCCTAGCCCTGTTATGATAATCACTTATACTCAGAAACTTAGAGTCACTATTTTACTGTCTAGTAAAAAGCAAACCTGGGCTTCTGCAATCCTTAAAGTCAATATTGGCCAGCGCCCTCTGCTTTTAGATGAAGGAGGCGCCTTAACCCTCTGCTTGTAGATGAAGGAGGTTCTTGGTCATGACAAATTACCAGTCTGTGTGACAGTGGTGTCTTTCTCTTACTGTGATTTCATGCTGAAAGGAAGCTGCAAGGTCTTTATGAGTAACTCTCTGTCTTGCAGATAGATCTTAGGCTCATGTTTACATGGAGAAGCAGCTGTTCTTCTGAATGTAGATTCAAGAAATTTCTTCTGAGATGATGTTATATTTCCTGTCTTTGTAGAATCCAAAAACACTGTAAAACACTTAATAATCAGCTTGAGACTGTGGTTTATGCAGTGCTGAGACCTATGGGTGTGTAAGTGGCGTGACTTAGAGCTTTGATCAACTTCATTTGCAGAGTGGGAGGTCTGTCATGATTGGTCTGTAGCAGATGGAGGCTTTTTGGCCTTTTGATGGTTGCCAAGGGTAAAATGCCTTAAAGCGCCACTTCCTAACTTAGGGGAGGCTTTTGAAACAGACTTGGATTTTCCTTTTAGAGCTGATGGGCAGACTAGTAGGGCTGAAGCTAGATAGGATAGTGATAATGAGTTTTAACTTTGACATGGGCGGACTGAAAAGAAGGAGGGCGGAAAAAGTTTTATGAGGGTTTTCTAGATGACAAATTGACATATGGAAATCAGCTTCTAGAAAACTCAGCTATGGATATAGTCAGCACTAATCATGCGAAAAATACTGATGACTAACAGAATGAAAATTGATTCTTGCCATGATTGACAAGCCCATCGCTACTTTATATTTTAACGAGCCTAACGATAGTGACAGCCCGGTCCTTTTTCATATTTAGAGAGTTTGAAAAATAGGATGAAAGAAAACTCCATAAGTACTTTTTCGTAAAGTTGTCGCTCAGATCCAAAAAAGTGTAAAATAATATCTCAAAGAACCTCCTAGCCATGTTTGATTAAGGCATTCCTTTTTCGTAAATAATCTATCTCAGTCCAGAAAAGGGTTAAACTTATACTGAGTAGATATCAATTAATTTACTTTTACGAGCTCGAAAATACTAGTGCTCGGCAATATTTTCACATTATCGGAGTCTGAAAAGAGCTAAAAGAAGACTCCAAGGGTTCGTTTTTTGCTGTTATCGAAGCTCAAAAAAAGAGATAAAAGTTTGCTTCAAGTCCTTCTTCATTTTTAACAAAGCTCAGAAAATAAGGATAAAGGTATCCTTTGTGGTCAAATCATTATTGAAATAAATCTACACGACTAATCTTCTCATCAGTTGTAAAACCTGTTTAGAACAACATCAAATGGATTAAAAATACTTGTTTCATGATAAAAATAGAATAAAACCATAGTCACAGCAATAAATATGGTTTACAAATAATCAAATGACTAATAAAAAAAGTTTTACTATTAATTTTTACCATTTGAAAGTTACCATTTGCATTTTGGAGCTCTGAACCTATTTTTGCCCCCAAACTTTAGTCGTTGATTGCGATTGATTCTGTGGACGGATTTCATCGTCTTTTGATCCAAGTTGGTACCATTGATCTAAAAATGGTCTAGATAACTTGTATGTATTTCAAGAACCTACCACTTAGTTTAAATTAAAATGATCTAGCTTTTACTTGACAATTTTGCGGAATTATTTACTTGAAATTGGTGTATGAATTTTTATTTTTTATGTGTCTTAAATTCATTTTTTCTTGCTATATTTTAACATGTATAACAGCAACATAATTCAGAAAATAATCATTCAAACACAACAGCAATTTTAATCTAGGAGTTCACCCGAAATCTCATGGGCTACGTCTCCTTTGAGCTTTGTCATCATGACACAGCTCTTTGGGATTATGGTAAGTTTTTTTACAAAGTAAATACTTAATTTCAATGAATACAACAATGAAAAAAAGGACTGAAAATACTATAAATATCCCTCAATTGGCTGTCCAAACTCTGAAAAACAGCTTTAGGCTCTTGTTGACACGATTCCCTCTATCGGTGCACTAAGCTACTTTGAGCTTCTATATGGCACAAACTCCATCAAAATTATATTTATATCACTAAAACCACTCCTGTTGTATCCAACACACATCAGACACCCAATACCAACTGATAAATTGAGCAAATCGAGCACTGCATCCCCAAAATAGGCTACCCCCCACGGTTTGCCCAGGGCTGCCCAAAACTTCACATCAGCTTCTCGAGCTCTAGAAGTTCTCAAAATGTTCTGAAACCACTTCCATTAGTTCCAAAATGACTGAAATAGTCATGATAGAGTTCTTTTTCATAAAAAACGGCCTTCGCTTCTCTGGTTTCGCCTCAATCACCTATCGGCACCCCCTGGCACTAGGGTCAAGGAAAACTTCTCTGATGAGTTTTCGACCTCTAAAAGTATTTAACACTTGATTAAACCTCTTTAAATAGAATCATAATGAGGTTTTTAGCCAAGAATTACCACTGGTTCACTGCAAATGGTCTTAAACATCTCTTTCTAAGCCCTGCACTACTGCTCACAAAAGCTGGATAAAATGGCCTCTGAAACTTTAATGAAGCTTTTCGGCCTTCAAACGTTCTCTACAGGCTCTGAAAACCATTTCATCAGATTTAGAACATTTTAATTGTCCAATTTAGACTATCGGAACTCTTAAAAAGGACTCTAACTCCCCTGGTTAGGCCTCAAACTGAATTTGTCTCATGGTGGCCCTGATGGCTCCTTCATCTTCCCTGAAGCAAAAGTTTCTAAATATCACCTCCATTCGACCTGAAACCTATCCCAAATTCTTTAGGATGTTGAAGAGACTCAAAATTGACTAAAAATTCATCCAATTTGGTTGAATAATGAGAGATTTATGACCAAAAAATACTTTGCCCCAATTTCCTCCACTAAATGTGGGGCAACTGCCAGTTAACTCCACTAAAAGTGGAAGTATGCCTAAAGTTGGGAGCGCCTCCAGAATCTCCACCATATTAAACTCCACTTAACAGAAGCTTAATTAAATATTAAACCTGAGATTAGGCTCCTTAAGCGCTCTTAACATTAAGCTCCCACACTGGTCATATGATGAGGTTCCATGGGAGGAGGGTTGGCCCCTCCGTGCTCCGCCGGACCCACTTGGCATTCAAGGTGAAATAACTTCTTCATATGGTGTCCATTTTTCGAACTGTTTGTGGCACCGGAATTAGGAAGACAGTAGCTATGCAACCATCTTGGTTTCAACCCAATCTTGTAACCTTGAATTTTGATCTAATCCTTAGGTCCTTGATCCAGTTCTGATCACACCTCCCAAATGAGAAGCTTTTGGACCCCAAAAGCTCACTGGGACTACTGAAATTGATCTGTACAACAAATGAGAGTACTACACCCTCTTCTCTTCAGCCTCCAAACACTTGCCTTGCATGGATAGTGACTTTTAACCACAACTATAAAGCAATTCACACTTCCCTTCCTCGATGCGCTTATCCTCCTGTCAAGAGCTACCTTTCTTCCACTCACTCAGAAAATTTCTGGCGAGAAATTTGTAGAAGTAAACTGAACATCACTGCCTTGATCAACAATCCAAGGTGGCTCAAACATAAGTCATGCAACATGCGACATCAACAACAAGTCGTCATAAAATGTGCTATACAATTGACACAAAATCAATGTAAAAAGTGTGCAACACAATCGACACAAGTTGACAAACATGTGCGACACAATCGACACAAGTCGATAAACAACATGATACATCTTGACAAACATATTTGCATGTATCAATGTACAATGAACCTATTTAAAGTTCGCTATTTACACATACAACTTCCATGCACATGTACACCTTCAAATCTTCGTTTCAAGTACCAACAAGTACATAATCCCAAAAACATGTGGGTGGCTAAAGAGCTGATCTAAAAGATATTTCTACAATATAAGTGAGTATCATACTCATCTTTTACACCTCCATGGTGAAATTTTGCAACAACAAAGAAATTCCTTGAACTGAACCGCGTTTATATGCAATCTTATATCAAACTTTTCAACAGAAATACATGCATACAACCGAAATGTGCATATGTACAAAGGAGTATTTCTTACTGTATTAAGAAGTCCATCCACTTCTTTCCAAGCCACCTCCATGGCGAATTTTTCTGCTGCAACACTTCTTCATGTGAATCTTCCATTTTCACGTCGATAATGGAATCCATAGTTCCACTTGTGCCAATCTTTCTGTCCTCTTGCTGCATGTGATTTGGACGACTAGTTGGATGAAAAGTCCAACAATGAGAGACAACATGTCCCCTTTTTTGGAAATAAGTGCAAAACTCATGCACCTTCTTTGAAATTTTTTTTTGCCTCATCTACTTTTTGTATGCTTTCTTCTTCATCCAGCATCTCGAAACATGATGGTTAAATTGACCACAATATGCACAACAAATCTTTCTTCCATTTAAGCATGAAAAATTATCATGCTTTGCAGAAACACAATCAAATTTATCATGAGAAGATTTATACCTCTTGTGCTGCTTTGAATGTTCATCCTTTTTGTCTTCATGAGAAGATGAACTAGTAAAGGCTACATCTTTCATTTGCATACTAACATCATCATTCTTGTCTTGAAAACTGTATGAACTTGCATGCTCGCCATAAGCTGCATGTCTTCCATCTTCTTGCTGAAACAAAGGCTTAAAGCAATGGAAATCATATTTGAAACAAATTTGACATATTTTCATCATAGAAATTGGAATAAAGGTTCTCTTTAAAGTAGCATCACATGCCAGTTCAAGGATTTGCAGTCTTCACCATTAAATTGCACATAACCAAGACCAAGAATCTTGGGTCGCTACTCAACTTAAATGGGATCAACCATGCCTTGTGCATGCTTGGCTAATCCCTTGCCTTCATAGCCCATTTTAATCATTAATTTGGACCCTATTCCCCTTGTATATTTTTCGAAAGAACCAACACATATTTCTAATGAGGAAACTGAAGACAAGTTAGAATGGCTTACCTCTTCCTCATGCATTTTCTTGGTCAAAGCCTCTTGGGATTGATGGAGTTGCCTCTCCATATCATGCAATATTTGAAGAATTTCTTCCTTCTCTTCCTTCATGGCAAACAACTATTCACAAAGTTCAGTACTTTCTTTTTTGTCCTCAAAGAGAATCTGCACCATGTCCTTCCATATAATAAAATCATGTTTCATATCATCATCGAAGAATCTTGTGGAGGAAAATTCACTTGTAGAAGTTTTCATTATGATGCCAATCAAAAAATTAACTTAAAAAAAGTTCTCAAAGCTTTCAAATCAAATGAAAAATCTTTTTTTAACCAAATGGCTGTAAAGACAAACTCTTATTCAAGCAGCCAAACAACAAACAAACTCCAAGAGCTTCTTAACAAACAATCGTCAAGAGGGTTTGTTCCAAAAGTGACCCTGAGGTCCCTTGGGGTAAGGAATATGCCTTAATGCATTTTCTTAATTTTTTGTCCTCTCCAGGACTTAGCTAATCAATAGCTATCACTGAATCTCAAGCAAACTCAAACAACAATCAATTTGCAAACAATAAAATAGTCAATCTTTTACACTGTTTAAACACCTTTCAAGCTATACAATCAAACAACCAAGTGCTCTTTCAAGCAAGAAACTATGCTCCGATACCAACCTGATCTGAAAATGGTCTAGATAACTTGTATGTATACTCAGTTTAAATTAAAATGATGTAGCTTTTACTTGAGAATTTTGTGGAATTATTTACTTGAAAGTGGTGTATGATTTTTTACTATTTATGTGTCTTAACTTCATTTGTTCTTTCTGCAATTTAACATGTATGATAGAGACATAATGCAGCAAATAATCATTCAAACACAACAATGATTTTAATCTAGGAGTTCACCCGAAATCTCGTGGGCTACGTCTCATTTAAGATTTGTCATCATGACACAGCTCTTTCGGATTATGGTAAGTTTTTTTACAAAGTATATACTTAATTCCAATGAATACAAAAATTATATAAAAGGACTAAAAATACCATAAATATCCCTCAATTGGCTTTCCAAACTCTAAAAAACAGCTTTAGGCTCTTGTTGACACGATTCCTTCTGTCGGTGCACTAAGCTACTATGAGCTTCTAAATGGCACAAAATCCCTCAGAATTATGTTTCTGTCATTGAAACCAGTCCTACTATATCCAACACACATTAGACACCAAATACCAACTAATAAATTTCTCAAATCGAGCACTGCATCCCCAAAATAGGCTATCCTCCACGGTTTGCCTAGGGCTTCCCAAAACATCATATTAGATTCTCAAGCTCTAGACGTTTTCAAAATGTTCTAAAACCACTTCCATTGGTTCCAAAATGACTGAAATAGTCAATATAGATTTTTTTTTCATCAAAAACAGCCTCTGGCTGCTCCAGTTTCGTCTCAATCACCTATTGTCACCCCCTGGCACTAGGGTCAAGGAAAAATTCTCTGCTAAGTTTTTGACCTCTAAAATTCTTTAACACTTGCTAAAACCTCTGTAAATAGATTCAAAATGATTTTTTTAGCCAATAATTACCACTATTTCACTGCAAATGGTCTCGAACAGCTCTTTCTAAGCCCTACACTGCTGCTGGAAAAAGCTAGATAAAATGGCCTCTAGAGCTTTAATGAAGCTTTTCAGGCTTCAAACGTTCTCTACATGCTCTGAAAATAATTTCATCAGATTTATAACATCTGAATTATTCAATTTAGACTATTTTAACTCTTAAAAAGGACTCTAGCTCCCCTGGTTAATCCTTAAACTAAATTTCTCTCATGGTGGCCGTGATGGCTCCTTCATATTCCCTGAAGCAAAAGCTATTTAAGATCACCTCCATTCGACTTGAAACCTATCCCAAAATTTTTAGGAGGTCAAAGAGACCCAAAATTGACCAAATTTTCATTCAATTTGATTCAACAATGAGAGAGTTATGACCAAAACAAATTTTCCCCAATTTCATCCACTAAATGTGGGGCAACTACCAGTTAACTCCACTAAAAGTGGAAGTCCGCCTAAATTTGGAAGCACCTCCAGAATCTCTGCCATATTAAACTCCACTTAACTAAAGCTTAATTAAATATTAAACCTGAGATTATGATCCTTAAGCGCTCTTAGCATTAAGCTCCCACACTGGTCATATGATGAGGTTTCATGGGAGGAGGGTTGGCCCCTCCATGCTCCGCTGGACCCACTCGGCATTCAAAGTGCAATGAATTCTTCATACGTTGTTCATTTTTCAAACTGTTTGTGACGCCGGAATCAAGAATACGAGAGCTATGCAACCATCTTGGTTTCAACCCAATTTTGTAATTTTGAATTTTGAGCTAATCCTTAGGTCCTTGATCTAGTTTTGATCAACCATGAAACCTCTCTTTCTTTCAATAGTCAATTCATTTCCTTTTATTCAAAATTTTCAGGGATTTGGGCCCCCTAGGGTACATTATTTTTCCAAAGAGGGAAGCACGCCCTTGAGCATCAAAAACTACATTTTGGAGCACCTAAATTGAAGCCTAGATGCATATGCAATGCACTGACCCTTGTTCAGGACTACGTTGGGCACAATTCACATTTTGTATTCTTGTATTGTGCCCAAAATTTGTCTAATTTTTTGCATTAAAATGAGTCTAATGAGTCTTATGATTATGTTTTAGGATTTCATCGGACGAGAATGACGATTAGTTGGAGATAAAGAGAGCATGAAGAAAAAATATGGTTGCCCTAAATGATCTGGGTACAGTAAAAGCCCTAAGAGATTGTGGGTTGTTAATGTACTTCCGCTTGTCAGGGATGACGCCAAAAATAAAACCCTTGGATTTCCTAGTTCGAGCATGGGATCCAGCTATTGAGGTATTTCACATTATGAACAAAGTGGTTCCTATTACAGTGGAGGATGTATACTTTCTTACAGGCTTGTCGACGAGAGGCTTGCCTATTTCCCTCTCAAGGTCTGCTCTTGGAGGAGAGACAATGAGAGATTATGTTTTGCAATATTTCTATCCAGGGGTAGAGCCAAGCAAGGATGGGAAAATAAACATTCGTGACGTTCAATATTTTCCTCTAATAACCATTCTTTTCACGATCGTAAAACTTGCCAGCACCGTTACACTACATGTAGCGAATAGATAATATATGCAGTATGTGCTAGAGTGCATGGAGCCAACAGTATTAAACTGGTCTAAAGTTGTATTTTCTCAGATAAAAGAACAACTGAACAAGGAAAACGGAGGAAGGAAGAAAAAATTTAGTTATGTTTCGAACCTCATTTCATTTTCCTTAGAGTGGATTCCACTAATGCAACCTCGGCATGTGACACTGGGTATGTCTAACCCTAGAGATCTGAGGATGCAGAGATGGGTAGAAATAATGGCTAGGCATGTACGCCAATCATCCATTGTGTTCTTGACTGCATTCTTCGACTGGTTTAGGCAATAGGTTGTCACCATCAATGAGTATGCATACGCAGACGTAGATTTCTGAGGAGATCCAGACTCAGCTTTACTAGAAGGCACTCAGTGGGGTGCAATAGGTAAGAATGTTTTGACCATGTTTTTTATTTTTCTAAGGTTTATATAATGTTTTTGTATTTTGATGTTTTCCCAAGACTAAACTAAAGTTTTAATGTAATGCAGATGTTGGTCAAGTTCAACCAGTGGAGGAACTAAAGCATGGAGTGGATGAGCTAGCAGAGAGGGTTGTCGGGAGAGCAGTCCTTCAGGATCTAAATATGGCTAAGACTCTGTCTGAGCTTCGGCAGCACATAGAGGGGTTGACCTTCAGGATTTCGGATTGTCGGATCAAAGAGTTACCCATGTGACTGCAGTGCCACACTATAGGCATTCCTAAGTGCTAGATGCAGTTACTGCGTAGGATAGCTAGATCTATAGCATGTTACCATGAGCATCACTAGTTTACTTTTGACATGTTGCATAAATTTTGAGGTCAGATGACCAATGTGTCTTGAACACAAATTTTTGTAAAAACCTATAACTATCTATCTATTTGATTTCAGTGTTTTCCTATGTTTATTGCATAATCTTATTCAATTATGTGAATGTATATTTACATGTGTTGCGAATGTCTGTCTAAAACTTGATTAGCCAAAGAATCAGTCAATTTGTTCAAGTTTTTGGAAATGTGTTGATATTGAATAAAATCAAAGTGTATTTCCAAAAGTCGAACTCTTAGTAACAAATGATGCAATGTTGGATTTCTAACAGTATAAACACTAGTAAGTTGTAATACCACAAGTTGTGAGTCTAACCTTATGATGATGTTGTTAATACCAAATGAAACGGCATCAGAGAGAAGTTCGATCAATGCACTATATTCAGCGATATTGTTTGTCAATCTACCTATACAAATCCCTTGAAAACTCACTAACTCGCCATTCGGAGTGAAAATGGCCCACGCTGCAAAGGATAGATTTTCCATACTACGACTAGCACCATCAGCGTATCCAACAATTTTTTCCAAAGATTCATACATCTGCGATGAAATGTAAAGTGGATTACTAAAGTTAAGAAAAAACTAAAAAACAAACTAAGATAATGAATGCAAATCAACAGCATATATATACAATATAATACAAAAAATTGATACGCTCATGATTAAGCATAGTAACGTTTTAGATACAACCCATTTTAGGGCTGCGCCAACGAAATTCCATCGTAATCAACCAACTTGTAGGCTCCTTTAGCAAGAACTCTTTTAACAATATAGGGGCCATGCCAGAATGGCTCAAATTTCCCTGTACCTATTACATCAGCTTCCTTATCATAAAGAAGGACCAAGTCGCCCTTTGAGAAAATGTGAGGCTGGAAATTTTTGTCGTATTGCGCCTTTATACGTCTCTTATGTGCTTTGTTGGCCAATTTGGCTTCACGACACGTTTAATCAATATGGATGAGGTTAAAAAGATGAACTTCTTCTTCTGAGGTGTTAGGTAACAAGTCAATTACGAGTTTTAATGATAGTATTTCACATTGGATTGGCAAGATAGCTTCCAGACTATACACCAATTGAAAGGGAGTAAATCTGGTTGCGTTTCTCACCGAAGTTCATTCTGCCCACAAGGCTGAGTACAAGATCAAATGCCAGTTTCTTTTACAAACTCCTATTATTCGTTGAAGCATACGTTTAAGAATTTTGTTAATAGCCTCAACTTTTCCATTTGATTTTGGATAATAAGGAGTAGAATTATCATGTGACAATCCTAACTTGGCAGTCAATTCAGTCATCCTGTGGTTGCGAAAATGCTTCCCATGATATGTAAGTATAGCCTATGGGACCCCAAACCGTGCAATAACATGATTAAAGAAAAACATTGCAGTTGTTTGTCTTGTGTTGTTGAATGTAGGCATCGCTTCGGCCCATTTGGTAAACTATTCTATTGTGACAATATTATATCCATGCCCCCCGGACGAACAAGGGTTATAGGTCATGAAGTCAATACCCCATTTTGAAAATGGTCCCACAGAGAAAATAGGATGCATTGGCGTTGGTGGTTTGCATATTTTACGATAAAATATATGGCATGCATGACAACTTCTGACCCCGAGGATGCAGTCGCAAAATATGGTAGTCCAAAAGTAACCGGAGTGGAGTATCTTCTACATGGTAGCATATCCAGACAAGTGTCCACGACAAGCCCCAACATGACAATCATTTAAAACCTTTTAGGCCTCCTCATGATTAAGGCACCTTCTTAAAATTGTATAGACACCACGATGAGAAAGTGTATCGCCGATAATCAGATAATCTTTGGCTTGGTATCGAATACGTCGTTGGTCAGAGCAAGAGGTATCAAGCCGCAAAGTCTGAGTCTTCAAATGATCCAATCAGAAATAGAGACTTGTCAAGAATAGATGGTTCCGAAGTAGTAGCAGTACTATCAGAGGGAAGGTCACATAGAAGCTCAGCCAAAACTAAAGACTTCTTTGACTTGGATTTGATGAATTCCAAATCAAATTCTTGCAAAATGAAGATCCATTTTGAATGCTTCCCCCCCGGCAATTTACGTGATAAGATATAAGTCATGGGGTTGCAATCTGAAACGACAATGGTCTTCTGGAACAGGATATAATGGTGAAATATTTTGACAACGTGAACAGCTGCCAAGGCAAGCTTTTCTACATACGAATAATTCACTTCTGTATCATTGATATTACGAATCAAATAATAGATCAGATGTTCTATTCCATTTTCTACTTCGACCAATACCATAGCAATGGTCGTATCAGCCGTGGCGATATATAAGAAATAATCACTTGGATAATTGGGGGGATACATTAATGATGCTCATACAAGAGTATCCTTGACAGCATCAAAAGAAGCTTGTGCAACTTGGTCCCAATGGAAGGGAACCCTCTTTTTCAAGAGTCGAATAAATCCTTTATCCATTTCAGCGTAGTTTGGTATGAACCTCCTTAGGAAGTTAGCCTTTCCTTGAAGTTTCTATATATGAAATGAATTTGACGGCGCAGGCAAATCTAGAATGGCCTGAACCTTCAACGGGTCGATTAAAATTCCTTCTTTTGAGATGACAAATCAAAGCAAACGACCAAAAACAACACATAACACACATTTATGTGGATTGAGGCATATTTTTTAGTGTCAGAAGCATAAGAATATGGCTCTCAAATACATCGGGTGATCAATCTGATTTCGTGAATGTGAGGGTAAATCATCTAGATAGGGTTGAACAATTTGCTTGATGTCATTGAAAGCATAGTCCATTGCTCTCTGAAAATTTTCCCCAACATTCTTTAAACCAAACGGTAGTTTCCTATAAGCGAATGTGTCCGAGGGACAGATGAATGTTGTCTTATATTGATCCTCAGGGTGGATATTGATATGATTGTATCTAGAAAATCCATTCATGAACGAAAAGATTTCGCATCCAGCACAATCGTCAATAATCTAGTCGATAAATGGAGTAGGATAGTTGTCTTTTGGACAAGTAAGATTAACATCCTGATCATCGACACACACTTTTATGGTTCCTTATTTTTTCATGACAGGAATGATGTTGGAAACCCACTCAGTTAGTGGAACAGAGTAAATGAAACCAGCAAGCAAAATTTTCTCAACTTCTGCTTTAATGGAAACGACCTTCTTTGGATGAATAGGATGAAGGATTTAATGCACCGGCTTGACATCAGGATACATATTAATAGTGTGTTCAAAGATACTAGTATCTATGCCAGGAATTTCCTCGTAAGACCAAGAAAATACATCAAATAATTCACGAAAGAGAGAGCGATATGTTTCGAGTTATGATGGAGAACAAGATATTCTGACATGAATATTTTCTACAATGCCAGGTTTGGTCGAAATATTGATAGAAATGGTTTCTTCAATGTTTAACAAATTTCGCTCGGAATTGATTGCATTAATAGGAAAAGAATTCAAAAATAAATTTTTGATCGATGGGTGATATAGTTCACTAAGATTATTTTTTCATAATCGGGAATATGGGAACGATGATGATAATCTTCCCATGGTTCTCCTTTCTACATCATGGTTTCCAAAATATTATCATCTGTCAATAAAGTTGAGGAAAAAGGATCAGATGGAGTACCAAAATCTAAGGAACGATCAACCCAAACAACTGGAGACGATGATTTCGGATTCGCCGCCAAAGCCAGATAGATTGATTGCTATTCCAACTCAATAGGGCTGAGCGGCAGAAACTCATCCAACGTAACAATTTCATAATTACCCATACTCTTCCTTAAGCCATATGGAGTGGAAGAGATCATGTAGCAGGTCTTTATACTTCAAATTTCTGACGACGTCGTAGGTGGCGGTAATGCAAAGGTTCCCATGAGAGTGGAATAATTTAAGAGTCCTACACCAATGTTATAAAGTGCAAGTTGGGGTGCGTGAATGAACGGAACACTTCCAGTTACCTGTGAAGCGGAGGCAAAGAAGGATAGTTAATTGATGACTGTGATAGCATATTTATATGGAAACGCGATCATTCTAAAATATGTAGAAACAATTGCAGTCATAACATATACCCATGGTCTTCCAAGTAGAATATTGTAATCAAGGGGTCCATCAATGACCTCAACATCAACATTCACTATTTTTCCCCCTAGTTCTACATGCAGGTTATTGATAATACTGCAAGGCTTATATGTACGTCCGTCAAAATCCTTCAACGTCATTGATGATTGAGATAGGTGCAGCGAGCCAAGTGACTTCCAATAGTTTAGAGACATAATTCACGTAAATGTTCCCTCATCAATAATAGTACGATGAACAAGGTGATTGAGAACATTTACTTGTATGGAGAATTCCAATTATGCTGGTAATTTTGGCACATAGCCCGTATGGTTAAAGACTACGACATTAGAATCAGTCGGATCAGTTCCACCAATAGCCGACAATAAATCCTGTTTCTGGGAGGGAAAATTTTGTAATACCTCAAGATCTGACATAGCTGAAGAGGATTGAGCCAAATATTCAACTTTGTTATAATTTTGAGTAGCTCTTTCTTGAGGATTATATGTCGATTTATGAACGACTCCCTTCGATTGTCAATTCAGGAATGGTAGGTGGTGGTACCAATTCAGTGGACGGATTTGTGGTCGAGGTAGTAGGTTGATCAGTAGCCTGACTACCATAATATTATTACACGTTGACACCAAAACATCTGTTGAAGGTTTTGTGACAGATAACATAAGCACTTGGGAACTAGAAGTTGGATCCGTAACAACCAAATTTGTGTCCAGATTCGGAAACGGATCTACCAACACAATCGATGCATGTGAAGTCTTAACCATTTTTGAGACTTTAGCACGGTGAGGACAATCTTGAATAAAGTGTTCCTCATTACATATTATGCATGGATAACGAGGTTTCGTATTTCTAGACGATTAATCATATGATCTTTCCTGCGGGTTAGAAGTTTACTTTTTCTTATATTTCCCTTTTTTCTTATTGTTACACCATTTTTTGGTCATCTAACCTACTATAATTAGATGGACCCAAGTACACCATGTAAGACCAATTTTACCCTAAGTAAAATTGCTTTCACTATGTAAAATAACTTAATAAAACACATTTATTAGGTTGTTTATGGTCTAAACATGAAACCCCAAAAGGAAATATTAAACAAACTTATATTTGTTTGATTTTCCTCAAGGAATAATTAATTAAACAATAATTCAATTATTATTCCTGGTCATGTTTAACCCAAAACAAAGAAATTAATTAGATAAATCTTTATTTATCTTATTATTTTCTAGGAATAATTATTTAAATCTTATTTAAATAATATTCCTTATTAAATATGACTAAATCACCCATAAATAATTAAATAAATCATTATTTATTTGATTGTCTTTCAACCACTTCCTTAAAATGATAAATAAATCATTTATTTATTTATTATTCACAAATAAAGGGATTTGACCCAAGTCAAATACTTTTTCCCTCCAACAAATATAATAAAATATTCCATAAAAGGTGGATCTAGATTTGGTTAATGCTATTTTAATCATGCACCAAGATCTAGAATGACCCAATATTTTGTTATAAATAGGAAGGTTTTCTCCTACCATTCTTCACCTTTTGTTGCCTATTAGATCACTCTGGATCTATACTCTTGGTCTGACTTTGAGCCATTATCATTGTCATATTTTTCATTATTTGATGTGTGAGCTCCCTTTGAGTTCTATCTTTGTCTGGGTTTTCTACACCAGCAGGAGAGAGAAATGCTAGATCTGAAGTGCTGAGGACTTCCAAGAACCCATCCCATTGAGGAGAATTGGAAACACCTTCTTGTTTTCCTCCCAGGTGCCCTTAATACAAAAAATTCTTTCAAAAATTGTTCTTGTCTTGTCTATTGGATATATGGAGCAAAACCTTTGTTTTACTGCTTAATGTCTTTTTATGCATAGATCTGGTTTTTGTAGCTCTTGTCTTGATCAACTAACTGCAGATCTGAAGATATTGGCAGCACTATTTGATGTTAGGGCTATTAGTTATGCGTAGCTAAAGTGGTATTTTTTCATACACTTTGACAAAAGATTCATACTAACAATCGGCGACTCCACACGGGTTTTCAATTACGACCGCTGTTGTTTTTCATATTCCTGCATATCTAGCTACTTCAGACCCTAGGGTTTCTTTTTAGCTTTTTGTTTTTCCTATTTTCATGTTGTTTTTCACCTATAAAACCCTAAAACATTAAAATTTCTAACTTCCGCGTGTTTACATTTTATTGTATGGTGTGGGACATCGATCGCACACGAGCCCGGCAACTTTTCGGAAATCTGCCGTGGGGACACAGGCTTCAAGTCTGCTTTTCCTTGACTACCTTTGGACTCTAGGTCGCACCCGACCTAGTATCTACGCTTTGCCTGACTTGAGTCAAACACCGATGCTGCGGTTTTCTGCTATTTTTACCACTTAATTTTTGGTTTTCTGAGCATCTATCGAGTTTTCATCCTCTGTCTGATAGGTATAACTGTTTCTGGTTGGGAGCACGCTGGGGCTTGAGGTACCCTCCATCTTTGGTGGAAAGGTTTAGCTTTTCGAGTGTGCGACTTTTGAGTTTGACCTTCCTTTTCGAATCGTTCTCCTTTAATGGATCCCTTTTAATCCGCTCCTCTCCCTTTCAAATCACCTCCTAAATTTTTGTTTGGATCTACCTTTAGGGCCTCCTCCTTGTCCCTTCTACTTTTTGCTGATTTCCTCCTTTTTTACAGCCACCTTGCCTCTGCCTCTTGGCTGTGTTCTGCACCTCTTTTCAGCAGATTTCTCCTTTAGATCCCTGTCCCTCCCTACCTTAGATCTATTGGCCTCTTTTTAGTGTTTTTTGACTAGATTTTTTCCCTCTTTTAGACTAGTTTTGAGAGACACTCCTTTTTGGGTTAGATCGATGCATTGTTAGCTGTTAATTTTCTGTTATTTCAGCATTATATATTGTTCTCTGCAGATTTATTTTCAGTTACGCAGCACACTTTTTCTTTTACTCTCAAAACGTCTGGGTTTAAAAATTAAAATTAACGCACGCCACACACTCACCCTAAGCGAAGAAGAGCCTGGTTAACACCGCCAGGCAAAGACTTTAAAACATTGTAAAATCAATTGACACTGCACCTTTCTTCCCTTGTTTCGACATTGTAATCACTTGATTCTGCACCTCCCTGCCTTTGTTGGTCGTTCTTCTTCCCATTTTGCTGTGTTTGTTTTGTCACCATTGCGCCCCCAAGGCGCACATCCCGGAGACTTCTTGGCCTTCACCCTCAGTTTCCGGTCGATCGACCTACTCCTTCCCGTCGTCGTCGAGTTAGTCCTCCTCCGAGTCCGCACTCTGACTCCTCTTCTAATTCATTGGGTTCTCCTTTTACTTCTGGTTCTCCCCCTGTCACCTTCACTATGTCTAGTCCAGGGTCTAACGCTAGCGGTAATCCCGGCCCTCATGTTGGGACTACTACTAGCGGAACCGTTGTTTGGTCAATTTAGTGTGTCCTAAATTGCTACATTAATTTATCAATCCGGGATTCGTAAGCTGATGAAGTGTGGCGCACTATATGTGCAAGATAACCTATTTCTTATCTTTTTGTCGTTTTTGGTTTTCTAATGTGTGATGGAAATTCTAAAATAAAACCAAGTATGGTTATGATTGTTCAAGGCAATGATATCCTTTATAATGATTTACCAACTTCAAACTTTAAAAAGGAATTTGAAACATACAGTGACAAAACTTGAAAGGAAATGAAAATGTGCTGCTAGCCTAATAAATCAAACAGTGAACTATTGATCATGAAAACCAAACTATCCTTGTTGCTGTCTAAACACAAAAGAAACTATGCTTAAAGAAATCCAAGAATTGCAACAAAGTAAATCTAAATCAAACTACATCAACTTATATTCTGATCCCTCGCCATTAGTCAGGCTATGGCTTTGGAAATATTATAAACAACTTGAACAATCGATATCAATTTTCATAAAAAGAAACTAATAAACCACACACTCCCTAGCAATCCCTCACCATCGATCCAGCTTGTAGCTTTCGGAGAAGTAACTAGAAATGGCATGAGAAATTTATTATATCTCACTTTTAAAATGGCTTCATATCAAACTACACACTCATGCACCAGTCCCTGTCCATCGATCAGTGACACCGAAGTGGCAGAAAATTACAGCGATTTAATATATCCTAACTGCGGAAAGTAAACTAATATCAAACTGCCACATTCATGCTTCAATCCTGCCATCGGTCAATTTGTGGCTTTCGAATGGCTGAAAATGACATGAGCAGTTTAATATATCTAAATCTAACTACTGAAACAAATGTGCAAGACTGAAATAAACAAAGCAGTACTGGAATTAAACAAAAACTCAGAAAAATAAATTAGCAGCAGAACAATATTGATTCCATGTCATTAGTCAAAAGATATGCAAATGCCCGGGCTACCTATTTGTAATCTGAAACAAGAACACTGATCAATTAACAATAACATAAAACATGAAAGACAGAAGTAAAATGTAAAGCATGAAAGATTATGAACAGTGATGAAGCATAAATACCATGAAAGATGCAATGTATAAACACATGAATGAATTATGGTACAATGAACTTAAAGAAATAAACAAGAAACTATACAATAATGCACAAAACCTCAGCGTGTGCAGGGGCCCTCTGCACAGACCTCGGGAAACAGCCTTCAAATCCGAATTACGCTTGGAAACAGAGTCTTCTTATATATTAAAATGTAGTCATAACAGAAAGGTGATATTACGGCACAGTGGCAACGTAATTACATTACAGAGCTATATGGAGGCTAATGGAGATTAATCTAATATGTGTATGCAAACGCGTTATTTATAACAAAGGAAATATAACTAATTCCCTAAAGTTTGTGCTGATAGAAAACACGTAAACCATTACGTCCAGAGATCTAGGATCATGGCCGCGTTGAGGAGTAAATCTATGAAGAGTGGATGTTGGATTCGGCTATGGAGCCGTGTACAGGTGTTGATATGTCTCCCGCAATTCAGAAACGGCCATATAAATCTTCACGTGACAAGAAACAGAGTCCTGTCACCGTGGGACTCTACGGTTGACTTCCACTTGGCCACCTTTGACCGCAGCCTCCTTAAGTGAATTTGCTCGAGCCAATAAAACACGATCCATGTCCACATCATTTCTGACTTGCCCATGTGGCTCATTTTACCTGAAGACACCTGTAACATAGACTTTCACAAAATGGCTGCGGAAAGTTGCAGCAGCTGCGGAAAGTGGCAAGATTCCGCAGTTAAATGAGCAAAAATCTAAATCAAACAACAGACACAAAACATAGTTAAAAACCATTTTATATGCTCTTTTGCAATTAATATACAATGATATTGACAGCTTGGAAGGTTCAGGTGAATTAAAAAGGTCTAGGAAGGTGTATAAGAAAGATGCAGATTTGAGACTCAACAATCGCCACAGGAACTACCTCAGTTGTTCAGTTTCCTTTTCTCCCCTTATACCGGGGCCTCGGCCTCCCGATCTCAGTGGTTGATCAGCTGACCCTATGTACGATGTTGGTTGGCTTTGCTATGCCAACCAGAAGCTCCCCACCTCAGGCATCCCTAAGTTGAGAGGCCTTCTTGGAGGAGAAGGTCCCACCAACCATGTCCGATCTTTCCCATGCTGGGTGTTCCTCAATTATTCTGGAAGTGATTCCATCCACACAGTAGTCATCCACTCGATTCGGAAGCAACTGGATCTCCCGAGTTGGCCCCCTTCCACGATCACCCTTCGAGCGTGGGATGGCCTACCTCGACCCATTGGCCAGCACTAGTAATTGTCTGTCACTCTTCGGGCAAGGCTGTTTGCCCGTTGACATCAAAGTCATTGACGCCCCTCTAGACTACAACATTCTATTGGGGCGAAGCTACACCTATGCCATGTCTGCTTTCCCATCCGCGGTTTTTCGCAAGATGTCTTTTCCTCACAATGGAAAGATAGTCACCATCGACCAGTTGACTTATCATGAGCCAAAGTCTCAGACCTCCCCTGAGACGACCATCTCTTCTGTAGCCAATAAGAAAACCGTCGATTCCTTGACCAGTGTCTCTCCTGGCGTCTACAAAGACTCTTCTTTGCTTGGAAATTTTCCTGGTCTTCCTCCTCCTCCTATCTCTGATCCTAGCTTATCGACTATTTGCATGATGCAATCGTCCCAAGCAACCCTTAAGAAGCCCGCTGCGGCTAGTCAGCAACCTCAACCTCGCCCACCGCAACCCGCTCCTACCCATTCATCTCAGCCAGCCAGAACTCCTCCTTCTGGCCCCTCTCCTACAGCTGGTATCCATGAGCCCGTCTATACTCCTAGATCGGTTCCTCCAGGCCTTAGCCACCTCGGAGCTGTTCTGCCCGGCCATTACCCCTCCGGTCAGATACCGTTATTCCTTCCACTTCTTGGAGTGTACTCGGTTCCTTTTATGGCTACCCTCTCTCTCCCCAATTTGACCCTAGGTATCCCTGTCTAGTACCTTGACCCTCTAGCCACTACCCCACCTGGTCACCCCAAACCCTACCTTGCTTTGACTCCGGTTCAACCGATCCCCGTCACTTCTCCCGCTACCACGGTGCCTCACACACCTCAGCCTGCACCATCTTCGGTTGCGACGGTATCAGGCAATGGGGGAAAATCTCACATAAAAACCAATCAGGACCAAGCCGCCCCGACGAACCCTACCCCTCCCCGACCACCAAAGCGCGCTATCCAGTGCACTTTGTGTGATATTGTCGGTCACGCCACCCATATGTGTTTTGAATTTCCGTATCTCAAGACCATGGTCAACGAGACTTTTTTGAAATCTGATATCCCTGAAGTCTACGTCACTATCCCGGATTCTATCCCGAAACTCAAAACCTTGCGCCCAAATCACCCTTGTGCTTTGTGCGATTTCCATGGCCATTACACCCACCTCTGTCCCCGCCTTGACGAGTATCGTTCCTCCTTAGACACGTACCGCCAATTCAAGGCTACGCATGACAAGATACCTTCTCACTTGTTTGCGAGTTCTACTTCGGTAGGACCAGAGGATCTTCCTACTCCCATTCACATTCCTCCTCCCGCTGTCGAAACGACAGAGCCTTCGACCACCATTTTTTACCTATCGTCATCCTTGAGAGATTATTTTCCTAACCTCCTACCTGCGGACACTCTCGTCTCCACCTCAGTAGACCTTGGATCTGCTGACGTTGCTCATGTGAGCCCTTCTCCACAAGATGACCAGTCAGGCATTACTACATCATCGGGTGATCCTCCTTCCTCCATTCTTCCCATCTTCCAGTCCGATGAAGACATCATGGAAGCCATGACCAACCCTAACTTTCCGTGGGATGATATGCACCATCGCGCATACTTCCTCCCACAGCAATCCCATGACCAATATGCTGTGGAAACTAAAGACTTCATTCCCAATGCAGTCGATTGGTTCAAAAATCCCATCCCTGCACCTGATGCTTTCGAAGAAGGGAACATGGCCAATATCTCTCCTACCATTAAAATTGACATTTCGGTCAAACCGGGAATCGAAGAATATATCACCTTGGGCGCCCAATGCACCCCGGAAGAAATTGAGGCTTACACTAAGCTTTTCAAAGAATTCCGCTATATTTTTGCCTGGTCCTACTCCAAAATGCCCGGACTCGATCCCACCATCGTCGAACATCATATCGACACATGGCCCGATGCCAACCCAGTCCGTCAAAAATTGAGACCCATTAATCCTTCCAGATGTGATGCTATCAAAGCTGAAATCGACAAGCTCAAGCAGGCTGGTTTCATTTATCCCATTGAATACACCACTTGGGTGTCCAACCCAGTTCCCGTCCTCAAGAAACAAGGCACCATCCGTGTCTGCACGGACTTTCGCGACTTGAACAAAGCTTGTCCCAAAGGCAACTTCCCCACACCATTTATTGACCAAATCATTGATGAGTGTGTGGGGCATGAGGTTCTATCCTTTATGGATGGTTTCTCCGGATACAACCAAATAGTTATCTGTCCTACTGATCAACTTAAAACCGCGTTCATCAGTCTGTGGGGAACTTTCGCTTACCGAGTCATGCCATTCGGCCTTAAAAACGCTGGCGCCACTTTTCAACGGGCCATGTCTTATTATTTCCATGACTTAGCTCATATTATCCTTGCTTATTTAGTTGACCTCACTGCGCATTCTAAGCATCGGGCGCAGCACCTCCACGATCTGCGTACTGTCTTTCTCTGATGTCGCAAGTATCATATCCGCCTTAACCCGTTGAAATGCATCTTTTGCGTTCCTGCTGGCCACCTCCTAGGCTTCATAGTGTCTAAGGACGGTATCACTCTTGACCCTTTGAAAGTTCAAGCCATTCTTGAACTTCCCATTCTGCGCACCTTACGCCAGCTACAAAGTCTCCAAGGCAAAGCTAATTTTCTTCGTCGATTCGTTCCTGACTATGCCACCACCGCACATGGGTTCCTTAGACTCCTCCGATCTAACATCCCATTTGTATGGGATACCTATGCTCATGAGTCTTTCGATTCCCTCAAGCAGGCTCTCACATCCGCTCCCTTGATCCGCCCTCCCGACTTTGATAGGGACTTCATCCTGTACATCTCCGCTTCCACCTATTCGGTCGCTGGAGTTCTTATCCAGGAAGATGACAACGGTATCGAGCATGTGATCTACTACGTCAGTAAGAACCTTGTAGGGCCTCCAGTTTCCTACTCACATGAATAAAAACTAGCACTGGCTGTCGTGTTCTCAGTCCAAAAACTTCATCATTACATCCTCATGCGTTCCATTAAGGTTGTGACTAATTCCAACCCGATGGCTTTCCTATTGAATCGCCACATCCTCACTCGGAAGTACACCCGTTGGGTCGTCATCCTTCAAGAATTTGACCTCGAATTTGTCACACCAAAAAGTAAGAAAGATTTAGCCCTTGCTAAACTCATTTCTGAATTACCTACTGGAACACAGGATCCCCCAGTTAATGATGATTTTCCTGATGAGCACTTATTCTTCATTACTTCAGATGATCCTTGGTACGGCGATATCCTCACTTACTTGCGAACCCAAAAGTTCGCCCTTCACCTTGATCGTGATGCTCGACGACGTATCTGACACCAGGCTCCCCGCTACCTTCTTATCGGTGACGACCTCTATCGTCGTGGTATAGATACTGTCCTTCGTCGTTGTCTCACACACGCTGAAGCTGAACAGGTCCTCAATTCCTGCCATAGAGGCGCTTGTGGTGGCCACCTCTCCGGTCTTGCTACTGCCCAGAAAGTCATGCGCGCTGGGTATTTTTGGCCTTCTCTCTTCAGTGATTGCATTAAGGCAGTCAAACACTGTTCCAATTGCCAAAATTTTGCCCCTAAGGCGCGAGCTCCCCCAGCTCCCCTCCATCCTGTCGTCACAACTGGTTCCTTTTGTAAATGGGCCATCGACTTTATGGAGTGTCACCCGCCATCCACTGGTAACCATAAATACATCATCGTGGCGGTCGACTATTTCACAAAATGGGCCAAGGCTATGCCAACATTTAACAACACGGCAGCTACCACAGCCCTCTTTTTCTTTAACCACATTATCGCTCGATTCAGGGTTTCGAAACAACTAGTCTCCAACCATGGCCAACATTTTGAAGATGAGATATGGCGTGAGCTATCCTCACTGTTGGGTTTTGAGCACCAATATTCCTCCTTCTATTACCCCCAAGGTAATGGCCAAGTTGAAGCAGTCAACAAAACCCTCAAGACTATGCTTCAACAAACAGTGAATAAGTACAAAACCAACTGGCATCTTATGCTCTTCCCTGCTTTGTGGGCCTATCGAACTTCTATTAAAACCGCCACCGGGTTTACTCCTTTCCACCTCGTTTTTGGAGAGGAGGCAGTCTTACCGATCGAGTGTGAAATCTCTTCCCTTCATTTGGTCGTTAAACTTCTCCCTGATACCCAACCTCTAGAACAATGACTTATCATGCTTGAGCGCACCTTCGAAGACCGTTGTGTTTCATTGCAAACCATTGAAGCAGCTAAGAAACGCACCAAAGCTCAGTATGACCGAAAATTCCACCCTCGTACTTTTCACGAAGGCGACCTTGTTCTAGTATATGACCAGGCCCATGATGTCCTTGGTCACAGGAATTTCGACTCATTATGGCTAGGCCCTTACATCATCAGTAAGGATCTCGATAAGGGGGCATACCTCTTAGAGGACTTCGAAGGCAATCCCCTTCCTAATCCTCGCAATGCACTCTATCTTAAGAAATATTACCCTTAGCATTTCCCTTCTGAAATGCAGGTTTTATTTTCTTTTAGATAGTCGGCATCTTTTTCATTTTCATACTTTGATACTTCACTAGGACATACTTTGTCCCAGGAGGGTGACTTCACCTCCCCCCAAAATCGAATTTCCTCACTTACAACACTTGTACTTGGGGCACCACTTTGCCTCCATACTTTTCTTTGTTCGTGTCGATTTTCGTAATGAGATACTATCTTATACTCATGTTTTCATGGTCCCCCATGGGACCTTTTCTGTGTGGCAGCACCATCGAGTCGCCCTTGTTTAGAGCATCCAAGTTGAGTCATCATCGCATTCATGGAGTCTATCCCGAGTCCCTTTGTACCCCGCTATAGTCCTCCATCCTTCATTGCTTGGTCTCTCTCTTGTGTCGCACATTATGGCCGTCAGTCCCACTGTCCCCTATCCCTTATGATACTATGTCAGTCGCTGCCATGTCATTCATGTCATTTATGCTCTAACAAGGGAAGTTTTCCATTTGCTACTTAGTCCCCTCCATTCCATCACCATCATTGGTATTAGTCTTTCAGTCGCTCTATTATTTTCTCTCGTGCCTTAGTTGAGGATCTCTCATTGCCTCACCTATGGCAGACCTCCTTCTGTCGACATCAGCTCCTTCATTCCAGAAGACAGGTCTAGAGGGCGGTGTACGTTGGTTCCAGCTTCCACTCTTGTTCGGTGCCTCGGATCAGGCAAAGGGATCTCTCATTTCCCTTTGACTTGATTGTTTCTCCACTCCAGCTCCTTTCAGCATGATCGAGATCCGTATGCTTGATGGTTCAGTGATGCAGCAGTCGCTTTTGGTGATTCCCGGGTGTGTGTGAGATGTCTCAGCCCTCATGAGGGGGTGGCCCTGCAGGTAGCCCCCCACATGCCCGGATGACCTCTTCATTGCATCCTTCGATGCAGCTCCATATATTTGATGATGTCGGCCTTAGCCGCTTGCAGCGCCTCTTTGATTTGCATGTTTCAGTCAGATTTTGTGAGCCCTTCCCTGCTTGTAGGGGGCATTTGGGTTGTATTGGTATCTCATGTACTCAGATATTATTGTATAAGTCCTGGCTGTTATCCCAGGCACAACATGTATATGGGATCCCTCATTGTATTTCTATCTGGCTCATGTTTATGCTGGCTGTACTTTATGGTTCGGTCCCTTGTTTATTGGACACACTATTATTTTTGTACTTTGTCACGGCGGGCATAGGTATGCCTCCCCCGCCGCCTTTAGCACAGGTACCCTCTCATAAAAAGAGACTTGTTGCACCTGTAAGTCTCGTCTCCTCAGGGTCTAGTTCTTCAGCACATTAGTCTACCTTACATTTCTCTCTCCGACTTCCCTTTTGATGTCTGGTGATTGAGTTCTTACAACGTACTTCGGTCATACGATTTGCTCCTAACACTCGCACGCTGGGGGGCAATCTGTTACACCATTTTTTGGTCATCTAACATACTATCATTAGATGGACCCAAGTACACCATGTAAGACCAATTTTACCCTAAGTAAAATTACTTTCACTATGTAAAATAACTTAATAAAACACATTTATTAGGTTGTTTATGGTCTAAACAGGAAACCCCAAAAGGAAATATTAAACAAACCTATATTTGTTTGATTTTCCTCAAGGAATAATTAATTAAAACAATAATTTAATTATTATTCCTGCTCATGTTTAACCCAAAACAAAGAAATTAATTAGATAAATCTTTATTTATCTTATTATTTTCTAGGAATAATTATTTAAATCTTATTTAAATAATATTCCTTGTTAAATATGATTAAATCACCCATAAATAATTAAATAAATCATTATTTATTTGATTATCTTTCAACCACTTCCTTAAAATGATAAATAAATCATTTATTTATTTATTATTCACAAATAAAGGGATTTGACCTAAGTCAAATACTTTTTCCCTCCAACAAATATAATAAAATATTCCATAAAAGGTGGATCTAGATTTGGCTAATGTTATTTTAATCATGCACCAAGATCTAGAATGACCCAATATTTTGTTATAAATAGGAGGGTTTCTCCTACCATTCTTCACCTTTTGTTGCCTATTAGATCACTCTGGATCTATACTCTTGGTCTGACTTTGAGCCATTATCATTGTCATATTTTCCATTATTGGCTGTGTGAGCTCCCTTTGAGTTCTATCTTTGTCTAGGTTTTCTACACCAACGGGAGAGAGAAATGCTAGATCTGAAGTGCTGAGGACTTCCAAGAACCCATCCCATTGAGGAGAATTGGAAACACCTTCTTGTTTTCCTCTCAGGTGCCCTTAATACAAAAATTCTTTCAAAAATATTGTTCTTGTCTTATCTATTGGATGTATGGAGCAAACCCTTATTTTTACTGCTTAATGTCTCTTTATGCATAGATCTGGATTTTTGCAGCACTTGTCTTGATCAACTAACTGCAGATCTGAAGATATTGGCAGCCATATTTGATGTTAGGGCTATAAGTTATGCGTAGCTAAAGTGGTCTTTGTTCGTACACTTCGACAAAATATTCATACTAACACTTACTTCTAGGTTGCTTGTCATTTCTGCCTTTGTAAAATGTCACAGCATTGATTTTGGAATAAGGTGTAGGATTGGATGCAGTAGTATGATGTGTGTTTTCAATACCAATCAAACCATCTCTGGCATGAGAGTCCCTTGATGGAGGAGGAACAGTAAAATTAGATCGCGGTGCATTAGGAATTTTTTCGTAGAGCATGCCAGACTGAGTATAAATCAAGTCTAAATATTGGGAACAATTAATAACCTGCTCTTCAGTGACGATGACACCCTTAGGAACATCCTCAGTTATAGATGGTAACAAAGACTTAATGAACCACTCAGCAAGAAGCTAATCAGGAACAAATGTCTTAAATATTCTACAACAACGACGCCACTCATGAATATGATAAAAAATGTGAGTAGCATTAGTCTGTTTAAAATTATTCAAGAGTTTCATTCCAATTTCATATCATATGGGTAACTGGAAGTGAGTCAAAAAGATAGTAGCTAGGACAGTGAAATTATCAAAAGAAGCTCTAGGTAATTCAATGTACCATTTTGCAGCTGGACCAGTGAGCGTACGCTGGAAAATACGTAGTCGAACAGAGTCATCATTTAGGGAGTTTGATGAACACCACACATAATAAGTCATAACGTGAGTTGACGAGTCTTCCCTATAGTTTCCATTGAACTTATGGGGTATCACCGACCACCAACGAGCATAGTTGACTGGATCATTGGTAAGCCGATTTAAATCTGGTAACTCTAAAGTTGCAACAAAGGGAAAATGTCGATTAAGGTCAGGTTGAGCATAGCTAGGGTATGATGGAATTGCTTGGGCAACAGGACTTTGAGCACCAGCATAAGGAATCTGCTACTAGTAACCCAGATAGGGGTTGTTTTGATAGGAAAAAGCTTGAGGATTCTGTTGACCAAAACTTGGGTATGATACTTGTTGAAATGAAGGTTGAGGCATTTGCACCTGAGGTTGCCAAGGATTCTGTCCACCAATGTTATATCCCAAATTAGGATAACTTGGATTCGGTTGAGGATAGGTATAACCTGGTTGGGGCTGCGACATCCCATAATATGGTAGTCCAACTTGTGAATAAATGATTCCGGGTACATGTTCTTGTAAATTAGCCGAAGGAGTTGGAGTCTGAGGGCTAAATACTTGGGGTTATTGAGTTGAAGGACCCGCCTGAAACGGTTTTTGTACAACAGTTTGATTCTGTAACATGGGTAAAGATGTATTAAAAAGTGGAATTGATGTGGGTGCAACAGGTTGAACCGATTGATACAAGTGTGCAACCGTTTGTGGTTGGATAGGCAGAGTGGACTGCCATTGACAAACATTCATTTTGACATTAGTATGACCAAAACATGACGAAGTACTGTCAAAGTGGGTGACCAAAGGTTTCCCCCCAGCATGAGGACGATAATAAGACAGAAAATATTATTCTCCAAATGCAGGGAGTCAAGTTGAGATGGTATTAGACGAAATAGACCCAGATGGACCAACTTGATATTGCCTTGATGATGGATATAAAGGATCAAGCCATTCAATACTCACTATAGGTTTACCAGTTAGAATAATAGACGATGACATTGGTGAAGTCCATAGGTTTGAAGATGCACCACAGAAAATTCCAGATAAATATTTATAACTTGATGGGACCAAAGGGCCACCATGAAAATATGACTCTGGTGAAGTCGTGAACATCGATGGGGTAGCGAGAGCAGGTGTTGACGCAATTGAAACAGATGGTCCAACTGAAGATGTTGGTTCAGGCATGGTTACTTGACCAAATGTATACCCTTTTGAATCGATGGGAATTTGAATAGGAACAGGATCAACAAACGCAGAGGATGGTGATTGAGGAAAAGACTTGTACATGTAAAGATCCTCCCCAAAATGGGTTGGAGTTAAAGGTGTTTCATCTTGTGGGATTTCTTCAATCGAAATTAAACCAGGTGGAAGGATTTCGCCGTCATGCCCAAATTATATTTCAGGAGGTTGACTACGTGATATGGGAGACTCAATGGCTATAATAGATTATGGGGCGACCGATACAGAAACAACTTCCGTTCGTTCGACTTCAGGATGCAGATGTTCTGGCAAAAAAGAGACAAGATCTGGATCAACTTCCAGTTGAAAAACATCGGGTTCGAGAGGTATGGTCTCATTGATATGATGGATCGTGACCACGGGTAGTTGTGAGGACTTTGTCTTGACACCAGTAGAAAAATCAAGATTTGTAGAAGCAACTTGTTCCGACTGTGATATATGGAAATATGATGCTTTACCAGAGGTACTGATGGTATTGATTTCAGTAGAGAGATGTCTCCTTTGCCTACCAGAAGTGACTTCCGGTGGTAAAGTTGGTTTCAATGCAAGTCTACGCGAACGAAGAGGAAATGGATTTTCTTCTTCCACGATGACTAATTTATTTTATGATCAAAAATAAATAAACAAACTAAAATGGTAATGCTAGGTAAAAGATTTACCAAGAAACTGTGAACTGTAGAATACCTCCTGGAAAACCAAGTACGGGCAGGCAATCTCCCCGAATGTTGTGTTCGGTGTGTCATAATTTACAAGGCCGTTGACTCGGTTCACTATGGATGGATAGCAATCTAAAATTTTCCTCCCAAATATACATGAAGGTACGTGGAGGCCCAATTCCATATTAGCATTGTTTGATGTGAAACCGCACAGTGAGAGCACCCCTTTATACTTTTCATGCTATAACACCACCCGATATACCCGAAGGTACATGGACGAGCTATGATATACTTACGTACATGGAGTGAGGTATCACACTCGGAATGTATTGCAGAAAACTAACGACAGCTGCTATGTTTTACAACACCGGAAAACATCTCTAGCCTGGACCATCTAAATATTATCGTTATGGTTCCAATGCTTTGTTAGGTAAATTGATGTAAGTTTTAAGTTTATATTGTTTATCAATTTTCCTTTCATGGTTCACCGCAATGATGTGATGGAAATTCCTAAAATGAAAACTAAAATGATAAGAAAACTTTTCACTTTAGTTTTTTCAATGAAAATCTTAGCTACTAAATGGAAAGAGCAATTAGTTTTGAGAGCAAACAGCAAAGAGCACAAACTAATATGAAACTTTCCTAATTTGTTCCTATGCAAAACACACAATTCACTACATGCAAATGCAGGTTTTTCTTTTCAGTCCCCTTAACGTGAATGCAAAAATGAAACTATATGCATCAAATCAACAAAAAAAAATTCTTTCTTCTTTGAGAAATGATGAATTTAACAAAAATTTCTCTTTTAGGAAAAATGAAGAATGGAACTACAATTTTTCCTACAGGAAACGAAGAATTTAATGATAATTTACTTTACTAAAAAAAATGGATTTAATGCAGAAACAAAATACTTTGAATTTGATTTGTCAATGATAAAGAAAAAAACTTGAAGAGAACTTGAAAAATTTTACTTTTCAAAGGAGGAAGATTCAGGTAAATTCGCTGGTCTCTATGAGGTATCAGACAGTTGAAAACACAGCAAACAAAAGGCTGAAAGTGATGGAAATGAAAAATTCAAAGGGAATTTGGTTGGCTTAGGGGCAACGCACTCTCTAAGGGGAGACAGTGCGTTGCAAATCACCCTTGAGTGGGAGACAGTGCTATGAAAAGCATTATGTCTTGACCAACAATGCATTGGGCACAACAAAGAACAAAAAACTCAAGATACTGACACACTTCTAATGCAATTCTTAGTTTCAAAAGTATAATAATTGAGAGTAGATGCTATTGGGTGGATAAGCAGAGGCAAAATGCACCAAGGATGAAGGTAAGCTCCCCAATGGAGTCACCAATTTGTTATGCGAAATTATGGATTACGGATAAAACACATCCCCTAAATGTGGTGCTATGCATTTACAACAACAGATCAAAGACTTTGCAGATACTTTTCCTAATAGTAAATACACACACAAAAATATGGAGAAACCTACTTGGAGTCCAAGTGCTTCGTATTCTCCTTCTGTCGCTCTTTTTGTAGCTTCCAATCCAACTTTGGTTGCCAGACTAGTTCCTGCAAGTATAAACACTAAACAACAAAGAGAATGCAATATACAGATGGCTATTTACTTTAATCAGTTAAATCAATGAAACATGAAACATATACATTAGATAAGAATCCATAATATGAAATACATAATCTTATACAAATACATATGTGGGAAAGTAAGCAACAATCTTTATTAACGGATAGAAGGGGAGGTTACAACCACCGATTGATTTGATGTCACCAACTCCAGCATCATCCCAACCTCATCATAATGAACATCTCTCCATTAGCATATCACTCAAATCAAACACTCAATTATTTCTTCCTTTCTCTACCAAATTTCTTCCTTTTTAAGCACTAGGATCTACGCTCAATTTATAGATGAGCTTAAGGTAGTTTCACAATCAATGACTTTCTAATAATAGGCCAGACATGTTGCCAAGCTTAGAGGTGTTGAATGGACACATGTATTTGAAGTTTGACACATATGCACTCTTCTAGAAGGCACTGGCCATGTGGATATTCCGGAACAATGAGAATTTCACTCCCAATTGACCAACGCACCCTTGAGTGTCAGGAAGTGCTTTGCAGTGCACCCTTGAATGGAGGTGATTGCATATGTAAAGAAGTTAGTCCCTTGAGAGACTACGTTGGTGAGCTCATAGGTTATATAACATGTACTTCAAAAATTAGAAACCTTGCAATGGAATTCATGGATGATTTGTTCTTGTTCTTTGTCCTAGGGCATGTAGTAACTGAAATGATAGGGGATGATAGATTCTATTCATTGGTTCTAGGGATGATGTCTATTTTAACGAGGTCATTGGGAATGGTGCCCAAATTGACCTATAACAGAGATTTTATAAGCTCTAAACCATCCTCCATAGTGTTTGGGGCCTACTAGGGCCTTCACATAGTCCACAATGTTTTTAGAAAAAGGAAAATAATTAGTCATCTTTCAACCATATGGGGAGTGTTCCCATGAGTGTTAGGGACATTCTTGGGAGAAATTGGAAGTGTAGCTGCCCAAGTCAATCACACACTCCTACAACACCATATTTAGCACAGGAACGAGAGGGGAAAATTAACTCCCATGCAATATAGGTTTTTACTAGGCCCTCCACATTTTGCCCCTGACAAATTATTCTTGGAGGCTCCAATGAAAATGAGCCTCAAAAGCCGACTTTCAGGATTTATCCAACGCGATTAAAGAACAAAACATGTTAAATATCCAATAGTACTCCCATGAATAGATTATTTTATTACATATGAATTTCTAGGGTTGGAATATGGAATGATGTCCTAGAGGTTTTGAAGATGGACAAAAAGGCTAGATTTTAGCATTTAGATATCTAAGTGGACAAAAAAGCCAAATCACTGTAAGTAGCAAAAGTTTGCCTTAGAAATATTTTGTACAGGGGTAATAGTGAATAATTTGATTGGACAAAAAGAAAGCATTTTTAGCTTTATATGTTTTTAAATCGACAAAAATAAAGCATTATGAGATTTATATGTTTTTCAAAATTCAAAACCATGTTATTATTGTTTACTGCCTTCATTATTACTGCCATGAAAAATTCCATTAAAAAGTAAGTTTTCCATTTGATTTATCTTTCTTTTTTTGTTGCAAATCCACTTGCTAAAGCTTCCTATCCATTGATGCATGTTGTAGTCATCGGGACATCTGAGTAGGAAGAGCCAAATCTAAATTTTGTTTTCTTGCAATGTAGCCTTTTGGAAAGAAGATACTAACATGTATTCCACAAAATTTATGGTACCGTGAAGGTTGAAAAGTATCGAAGGAATGGATTCCTTGATCTGTGCCTTGATTAGAGGAATCGATTTGGAGATATTCTTAGTCATGTATGAGTTCCAGTGATCAGGATGAGTTCAAGAAGAAGTTTGTCTAGTGCAAGTTTGTGGAGGATGAGTTAGATGTCCTCTAGTGTGAGTTAAATTTGGAACTGAGTAATAACTGGAGTTAGCCTCCTAAATTTTAGGAGGATCCAGTTAAAGTGTGTTGACTTTTGTTAATTAGAAAAGTTCCAGTTTAACTCCTAATTTAGGAAAACTATTAACAATAGCCTAATCGAAAAGCTTATAAGGATACCGAAGACACACAATCAATCAATCAATTCTGAGCATGAGTTTGTGAGCAAGAGAGCTTGTGGAGGAACGAGCCCAGTGTTCCTTGTGTGAATTATTGAGGAATGCAATTTTCTCTTTGGAGTGCACTTAGAAATAAGGGAAATCCATATTTAATAGGAGCTCAGCCAGTGATAGGAAATGGGAGATTATTTCCTAAGGTTTTGTGCTGAAAAATCAGAGCCTCTAGTGCATATAGGAGGAGCAAGCAGGTCAACTATCAGGAAGAGGTTTCAGGCCTAGGACAAGCAAGAAAATTCTTGTATTTTTACATTGGAACCAGCTTGTATGCATATCATATTTTTTATTCAATTTCCCTTAATAAAATTTTGAAGCAAATGAGGGTTTGACCTGTTGGGTTCCCTAAAAAAATCATGTTTTATTGTGTGAATTTTATGAAATTATTTATGTTCTATTCTGTTGCTATTTGGTAGATAAATATTGTGTCTGTGTGAAAGGAAAAATTGTTTTCAAATTGTTCATAACATCATATCAGAATCTCGTTGAAAATCAACACGGTATCAGAGCTGTGAATAGGAATCGATCAGCATAAGAGTCTTCAAGTTTGCAAGATGAAAACTCACACAAGATTTGTATTGAGAGAGTAGGATAGATTGGATGGCTCCTCAAATTTTTTTGTTTGAAAGGTCTTCATATTGTTCTTGTTGGACGAGTTTGGGCTAAAGGAATTCACTGAGAAAGCTGTTGGAGAACCTTCAGATCTAGAAAATCTGAGGCTCTTCCAAAAGTAGATGGTCAAGGCCAAGTGGGTGACCCTGTATGGAATTCGGGATCATGTCATCCCTCATGTTTCAGTAAAAAATATAGCTTAGGGAATGTGGTATGCCTTAGTCTAGCTCTACCAGAATTCTTCTGAGAATCGAAAGATGGTCCTCAAAGAGAATCTGAGGAAAATCAAGATGCATAAGGGTGAGGGTGTCACTTCCTATCTCACCAGAGTTGAGGAATTTTGTGATGAGCTAACAACTATTAGAGAGAAGCCTATAGACACAAAGCTATTCTATGTAGCTCTGAGTGGGTTTACCAAATATTGGCATACTTTTTTTCATAGTATTACTGGATGAGATAAGTTTTCAAATTGGGAATGCCTATGGAGTGAATTAATCGAGGAGGAGCTAAGGCTCAGGCTAGTTGAGACTTCTAGAAATAATGGAAAGGGTTCCAAGGTCGAAAAGGAGGAATATAATCTTATTCTTGCAGGTAAATTAAAAGGAAACAAACACAAATGGAAGAGCAAAAATAGTCAAAAGGGTGACAAGAAGAAGATAGATCCGAGTAATATCAAATGCTTCCATTGCCATACTTTTTGACACTATGCTTCCAAGTGTCCTAATCGAAAGAAGAAGGGGTAAAATAAGGATCATGTAATTGCATCAACTAAGGTAGATGAGTTTTCCTCTCAATTTTAGAAGGAATTATCATTGATGGATTGCATGGAAAGCTCAGAAGGGAGAAGTACATGGTATATTGATTCAGGAGCCTCTTTCCATATCATTGGAAATCAAATGTATTTCAGTCAGTTGGATGAGAAGGATATGCAGGTAAATATCGAGCTTGGAGATAATGGAAAGTATGCTACTAAACGAATTAGTATTGTCATCATTGAAATGGAGTCAGGTACTACTCTTAACCTCAAAGATGTTCTTTATGTTCTAGGGTTGAAGAAGAACTTGGTTTCAGTAGCTATCCTTGAGGATAAAGGATATGATGTCACCTTCAGCAGAGGTAAGGCTTACCTCCAGCGCTTAGCTTCTGTATGTAATAAGCAGATAGGTGTAAGGGTAAAAAATTTCTACAATTTGCACGTAGAGACTGGTGCAACCTTGAGAAGAAAGGTAGGATGTGCAGATGTAGGTGAATTTTGGCACAGGCGCATGCGACACATACATCATGGGGCATTGAGTATTCTTTAGCAAATTTCCACATGATTACCAACAAGATACCTTGACAAGAGTGGAGTGTGCAAGGGATGCACTCTTGGAAAATATGCCAACTCCTCCTTCCATGGTCAAGACATTAGGGCCAAACGTATTTTGGAGTTTATGCATTCAAATGTGTGTGGGCCCTTCTCTTCTCCATCATTGATGAGACATAGGTATTATGTTACTTTAATTGATGATTTTTTTCAGAAAAATTGGACATATTTTATGAAAAATAAAGATTAGGTCTTAAACTGGTTCATGGAGTTTAAGACCTTGGTAGAGAAGCAAACCGAGAAGAAAATACAGGCAGTGAGAAGTGACAATGGTGGATACCATATCTCCAATGCCTTCAAGGGTTTTTGTGTCAAGGAAGGTATTAGGAGAGTGTTGATAGCACCTCATAACCCTTAACAAAATGGGGTGGTTGAGAGGAAGAACATGAGTATTGTTGGAATAGCTAGAGCTATGTTGCATGATCAAGATCTGCCTAGGTTCTTGTGGGAAGAAGCATGCAACAATGCAGTATTTCTACAGAACAAGAGTCCACACAGGGTGCTTGGACAAGCTACACTAGAGGAGGTCTTCATAGGCAAGAATACTAATGCTTCACACTTTCGAATATTTGGCACAAAGTTCTAATATGATGTGTCCAAATATAACAAGAAGAGGTTGGATGCCACAACAAAGAAGGGTATATTTGTGGGGTATAGTGAGACATCTAAGGCATACATGGTGTATCTTATAAAATCTAGGACAACATTTCTCAAGAGAGATGTGAAATTATAGGAGGATCAGGATTTGAGAGTTTACTTAGAGCGTGAGCATATTTCAGTACCTGAGAAGCTACTCCCTATAAAACAGGAGGTACATCCAACACCTCAAAGTCAGCCACAATAATAGTCTAGTGGAAAGAGGGTAGCGTAGGAGGATGAGGAGGATAAACCATGTTGAGAGCAAACAGGTTAGCCAGAGCTAGCCACCATAGGGAGGAAGAAGGCCAAGTGGGTCGAGAGGTGATCCAAGAGGCTCAAGAGCATGTCGAGGCTCCTAGCACCATGGTTAGGCATTATTTCCTTGGCTTGGAGGTTTGGCAGGGTGATGGCGAGATCTTTGTGGGACAAGGAAACTACACAACAGAGATTCTCCATAAATTTGATATGCAATGTTGTAGGCCCATGGCCACACCTATAGTCACAAACTAGAGGAAGGTGGGTGCTACTACAACAGAGCGAGTGGATCTTAGAGTATATGTTAATTTTGGGCAACTAGGTCCAAACTCCATGTTTTGATGCTCATATGACGATGCCAATATTTTTATTGGATTCCTCTTTCGGAGAGGTGCAAGATCAATCTAAATATCATCTTGATCTAATGAGAAGAACATTTATTTTGAATTAATTCCACTTATGTGCAAGGTCGGCCATAATTGTAATGTAGGCTTGGAGCCCCAACAGATTTGTCACACACCCTCACTGATGGATATATATTGGTCAACGTTGGAGGTCATTTTCACCATCACTCATCACACATTTCTCTTTTTCATCTGATTGGTTCGATCTCACATTTGGAGGCTTCTCTTCTCTCACACGTGGGAAAAAAACAACTAGGGTTTTTTGTTCTAATCTAGGGTTTCATCGCAGCTTTGACCAGTGTCGACCGTCAACTTGACCTCAAACTCTCCCAAAATTACGATTTTTGTAGTCCGCATTTTCTGGCACAAAAATCGAGGCTAGACCTTTGACCATGCTGCATTGAATTTTTTTTGTTGTTGTTCTGTGTTGACCATTGAATGGAAAACGTTGACTTTTGTTGACTTTGGGTTGACTATTGTAGAGTTGTCTTGAGGGTTGTGTGACACATTCTAGTTGGCTGACCGTGAGGAGACTTTTTTGGTTGAAGCATTCTGTTGACTGTCGTAATGCACCACAACACATATATTTTGTTGATCAAGTTAAATGTATTTTTGGCTTGTCTTCCGACAGTCTATTGGTATGTTCTATCGGCATTTTACTTCCATGTTTATGTGATTGCTATTTGATATTGAGTTTAAAGTAAATTTGCATCAACAATAGAACATATACGAAAATTTACATGGTATCGGAGCTAAGGTGAAGATAAAGCCCAAGTATGTATTGAGAGCAATCACCAAAGAAGTAGTATTTGTCAAGGACTCATGGGTACCTCAAATTATTTCAAAGCTGATGACAATTTGATTGAAAAGTCTGAATTTCATGCTTGGAAGATGTATTTGAATTTGATCTTGGAAGATCAAGATGTCATGGACTATGTGCAGGGTAAAATCCAAGAGCCTCCATCATCTGCACCTACTGGCACCAAGATGAAGTACAAAAGAGGAGAAATCAAAGCTAAGCTGATCATCCAGGATTCCATCCATAAAATTTTGGTTGCCTACATCTCTAATATGGACACATCTAAGGAGATGTATGATAAGCTGGTCAATATGTTCAGGGCTAACAATGCAAATCAAGTTCTTTTCTTTAAGAGCCAATTGAAGAATCTCAAAAAAGGCAGGGATGAATCTGTTCAGTCTTATTTTCTGAAGTTCACTGAAATCAGAAATAATCTTCTTTCCATTGGGGAAACAATATCTTATCGATAAATTATTCTCATGCACTTTTAGGTCTCCCCTCTGAATGGCATGTATTCATTACTACCATTATCAATAATAATTTGATTCTTGATTTTGGCGAAGTATTGTCGAGATGCACTCAAGAGGAAACAAGAATGATGGAATATGAAAATGAAGGTAATGTTTCCTTCACTGCTCATGCTAAGAAGAAGAACAATTGTGGTGTGAGGAACCATGGAAGAGCAGGGGCCCAAGAAAAGAAAGGAAGATGTTACACATGTAACAAGACGAGCCACTATGCTAGAGAATTCCCTAATAGAAAGGATTCTCATGGGGATGATGACAACAACAACAAGAGGAATGGAAATCAAAGGAACAACATATTCAAAGGAAAGAGGAAGGCTCCCTCTGGTCGCAATGGAAATGGGCAACCTTTCAAAAAGTCAAGAAATTCCAGGTATGAGGAATCTAATGTTGTTGATGATAAGAAAAATGAATTCATTTTTTTATCTTCCCTCTCTGCTGCATCTCCATCCGACACCTTGGATGTATGGTTGATTGATAATGGTGCTTCAATTCACCTCACTGGGTTTAAATAAGTGCTTTTTGATTTGATTAAGAAGGATACTAATCTAAAAATTATCTTTGGAGATAATGCCACCTATCCTGTGAAAGGGACAGGTACTGTGACACTCCATCTATCTCAAGGTCAGGTCCTTCGCTTGCAAGATGTACTATATGTACCTGATCTAAAGAAGAACCTTGTGTCTATTTCGTCCATGGAAGACAAAGGTTTCAAGGTGGCATTCATTGATGGAAAGGTACGCATCTGGAAGAAGAGTTTCAAGGAATATCTCACGATTGGGTTTAGAGTTGATACACTTTACCAAGGTGGAGGAATTCCACTAGGGGCTATGACATGTGATACTATTCATCAAACCGAACTATGGCACCAGAGGTTTGGACATCTTAATTACAAAACCCTTCCCAAAGAAAGGAAGGTGGTGACAGGGATGCCCGAATTCAAAAATGATCATGAAGGTGTATGTCAGGGTTGTGCCAAAGGAAAGCATACAAGGGGACCTTTCCCCTAAAGTATCACAAAGACATCTGATGTCTTGCAATTAATACATTCTTATTTGTCTAGTATGCTACCCGTGACATATTTGGAAGGATGTTCTTATTATATTATGTTTCTAGATGACTTCTCTTGCAAGACCTAGATATAATTCTTGAAAAAGAAGAATGAAGCTTCCATGTGGTTTCGTACTTTCAAAGCCTTGGTGGAAAATCAAACAAGGAAGAAGATCAAGATTTTGAGGACCGATAATGGCACCGATTATGAAATGAACAATTTCAATAACTTTTGCAGAGAAGATGGCATCAAGAGGGAGATCAAAACTGTATATACTCCTGACCAAAATGGTGTTGCTGAAAGAAAGAACAAGACCATTGTGGAAGCTGCCCGTGCCATGTTGTGTGACCAATATCTTCCGAAGTTTCTATGGGGAGAAGATGCGAACACTACTGTGTACATACAAAATCGATGCCTACATTATGCTCTAGACTCCAAAAATCCCAAAGAAATTTTCTCTGGAAAGAAACCTGATGTTTCTCATTTTAGAGTTTTTGGTTGTCCCGTTTACTTTCATGTGCCAAAGGAGAAGAGAAGCAAGCTGGATGCTTCTGGGAAGAAGGGAATGTTTGTGGGTTATAGTGAAACTTTGAAGGCTTATAGAGTCCATGTGCTAGGTCAAAGACAAGTGGAGATTTTCCACGATGTCACCTTTGATGAAGATGGTTCCCTCGAGAAAGTGGTAAATTTTCCAAGCTCTTAGGAAGGTCATGATGTAAGATCTGGGAATCATGAAGAACTAAAGGATGAGATGATGCCCGATGTTGAAAGATTGATAGACTCCATTAATCCACCTACTTCAATGAAGTGAAGACCCGCATGGATCCAAGATACTCTCAAAGATGCCAAGAAATATATGGCCCCAAGGGGGACATTCTGTGAAAACAAGAAGTGGAATAGATACCAAGGTTGTCTAGTAGCCATGAGTATAATCGTACAATCTCAGCCTGGATCTTTTGAAGAATCTGTAAAGCATCAAGTCTGGAAGGATGCTATGAACGAAGAGTATGAGTCCATTATGAAGAACGATGTTTGGGATGTGGTTCCAAGACCAGAGGACAAAGTTGTTGTCACCTCGAAATGGCTCTACGAGATCAAGCATGGATCTGATGGCAGTGTTGAAAAATTCAAGGCAAGATTCGTTGCCTATGGCTTCTCTCAAAAGGAAGGCATAGACTATCATGATATTTTTGTACCTATGGCCCGATATACCACCATCCGATCTATTATTTCCCTTGTTGCTACGCAAGGATGGAATCTTGATCAGATGGATGTGAAGATCGCTTTTTTGAGTGGTTCGATAAAGGAAGAGGTGTATGTGGAGCAACCTTTGGGTTTCAAAGTCTACGATAGAGACCCTCGTGTATGAAAGTTGAATAAATCCCTCTATGGGTTGAAGCAAGCCCAAAGGGCTTGGTACGAGAGGATAGATAGCTACTTGATGAAGTTGGGCTTCACTCAAAGTAAAGTTGATCCCTCATTGTGGTTATCTATGTAGATGATTTCTTCCTGACAGGTGTTGACCCTCTTATTCATTAGTGTAAGAGGGAGCTCACTTCTAAGTTTGAGATGAAGGACCTAGGACTGATGCATTACTTCCTAGGCCTAGAGGTCTAGCAGAGACCCGGCGAGATTTTCCTCTCTCAAGGAAAATACATTGTGAAGCTACTGGAAATATTTGGAATGGTGGACTGTAAATCCATGTCAACACTGGTGGAGTTTAAATTTAAGAATTTGAGTGGAAACGTTGTTGGGCCCATGCTAGCAAACCCTACCAAGTATCGTCAAATTGTAGGGGCCCTGATGTTCTTAGTGAACACCCGTTTGGACGTATGTTTTGCAGTGAAAACTTTGATTCAAAACATGGTTGTTCCTCATCACATTCACTGGGTTGGTTCCAAGAATCTGGAGATATCTTTGGGGCACGATAAACCATGGGCTGAGATACACTGCCAGGAGTTTGAGACTCCATGCATTAAGGGATTTTTGAGCTCTAAAATGGGCCCCCTAAGAAATATGTATAACCAAAATCAACTTTATGAGAACCAATAGGATTCAAGATGATGATCTCAACCATGGGGGATGATTGACCATTTTTGGAGTAAAAAAGTAAAAACATTAAAAAATAATAAAATAATAAAACTACTTTTTCAACTCGTATTTTCAACTTATCTCCTTAAGGTTTTACTCAAATTTTGAGTGGGAGTACTCATTGGATGAAAAACTTTATTCCCCATCCAAGGAGTACCCATGTTACATACTTTTGATGGACCTTGCTACATGAAAAATGATAAATACATGAAAAAACATGATTGCTATCACGTTTTTCATGTACTTCTCATTTTTAGTGTAGCAGGGTCCATCAAAAGTATGAAACATGGGTACACATTGGATGGGGAATTAAATTTTGCATCCAAAAAGTATTCCCACTCTAAATTTGAGTAAAACCTTAAGGAGATAAGTTCAAAATACGAGTTGAAAAAGTAGTTTTTTCTTTTTTCCCTCTAAAATTTGATGATGTAATCAAATCTTATTTTATTATTTCCACAATTATTTTATAATTGCATTAGGAGGCTCATTTTATACCTCAAAATTCCCCTAATGAATATACTGATGTCGATTGGGCTGGGAGTGTGGTGGATCGCAAGAGCACATTTGGATGCTGCTTCAGACTTGGGTCTGCTTCGATATCTTGGATGAGAAGGAAGCAGAAATCGGTAACATTGAGCACCGCTGAGGCTGAATACATTGCAACGAGTATGGTCGGTTGTGAAGTTGTTTGGTTGCGAAATCTCTTCAGTGAGTTGTTCAGGCATGTGCTAGATACCACCGTTATCCTTTGTGATAACCAAAGTGGGATTCGTTTTTCATAGAATCTCATGTTCCATGATCAATCCAAGCATATTGATATTAGGTACCACTTTATCTAGGATATGGTACAGTGAGGTGTCGTAAGGCTCGATCATATAGGAACTGATGAGCAAGTCGCAGATATTCTCACAAAGCCCTTGGGGAAGGTCTTGTTCCTAACCTTCCGTGAGAATCTTGGAATCATGGAACGACCCTATTCTAAGAGTCATGTTGGACGATGAGCTCTAGGAGCTCCAGGGGGATTTGGGGATAGCTTCTTGGAGCTATAAGCAACTACAAGGCTAGGCTTGCCAAACCTTGTTGGTGTGCTTCTGCCCCACCATTATGATATTGAGTTGGTTCACCTCTCTTTGATATGTGGCCCATATGCATCCTACCCATGGAGTCCTAGGCTCATGGGAAGTACCTCTCATCTTGGCCAATGAGGTGGGAAAATCTAGAGACCAGTAGCAAGACCGATGAATGAATCGGAGATTGTCGTACTCTCTATGTCTAGGATGGCACGTGTCCAACCACTTGATTTAGGATCAAGTCTAGTGAGATTTTGGACCTCCAACTGACTTCGGGTCAGTTAAACCAACTTCTAGTTGGTATGTGACTCCTTTGAGTCCTATAGAGGTTTTGGACCTTTGAGCTTATTTTTTCAACTGGGAGTGATGTCTATGTGACTCGCCTTTTTGTTTTGAGATAAAGAAGCTAGCAAAGCATGTTACTGCAGGATGACGCGCGATGTTTGGATGGCACAGGTGGATGGATTCTCCCTAGTTGAGAGGGAGTGTTAATTTTGGGCAACTAGGTCCAAAGTCCATGTTTTGATGCTCAGATGATGATGCTAATATTTTTATTGGATTCCTCTTTCGGAGAGGTGCAAGATCGATCTAAATATCATCTTGATCCGATGAGTAGAACATTTATTTTGAATTAATTCCACTTATGTGCAAGGTCAACCAGAATTGTAATGTAGGCTTGGAGCCCCAACAGATGTGCCACACACCCTCACTGATGGATATATATTGGTCAACAATGGAGGTAAATTTCACCATCACTCATCACACATTTCTCTCTTGCATCTGATTGGTTCGATTTCACATTTGGAGGCTTTTCTTCTCTCACATGTGGGAAAACAACAACTAGGGTTTTCTGTTCTGATATAGGGTTTCAGTGTGGCTTAGACTAGCGCTGACTTTGGTCAACACTTGGTCAAATTAACCTCAAACTCTCTCAAAATTACGATTTCTACAGCCTGCAGTTTCTAGCACAAAACTCGAGGCTGGACATTAACCTTTGACCATGCTATGTTGACTTTCTGTTGTTGTAGTTTTGTGTTGGCCATTGACTAGACAACGTTGAATTTTGTTGACTTTGGGTTGACTGTTGTAGATCTGTCTTTAGGGTTGTGTGACACATTCTGGTTTGTTGACCGTGAGGAGACTTTGCTGGTTGAAGCATCCTGTTGATTGTCATAACGCACCACAACACATATATTTTGCTAATCAAGTTAAGTCTATTTTTTTCTTGTCTTCCGTTGATTTATTGGTATATTCCATTAGCATTTTAAGTTCATGTTTATGTGATTTATATTTGATATTAGGTTTAAATTAAAGTTTCATCAAGCATATAACATCTACGAAAATTTACAGTATACATGCAACTCAGTGCATCGTTGATGTACTTTCTCAACACACAACTTGATATTTGTTTTACAGTCAACCAGCTAAGCCAGTTAATGGTTGAACCAACCAGAGTGCATTGGGTTGTTGCAAAGCATGTGTTTAGATATCTCAGAGGCATAAAAAACTATTTATTTTGGTACAAACAAGTTTATTGACTGAGGCTTGAGGGCTTCACTGATGTAGATTGGGCAAGGAGCTCCACAGACTGGAAGAGTACTTCAGGTGGTGTCTTCAGCATTGGGTTAGCTACAATTTCTTGGTATAGAAAGAAGCAGAGATCAGTTGCACTCAGTGCAATAGAGGTTGAGTACATGGTTGCTAGTGAGGCATCTTGCAAGGCTATTTGGATGAGGAATTTACTTGTGTGACTTTTTAGACAAAGGATGGAGCCTACCATGATACATTTTGATAATCATAGTTGCATTAAAATCTCTCATAATCGAATGTTTCATGATCGCTCAAAGCATATCAAGATCCTGTATCACCATATTAGAGATTGTGTGTAGAAGAGGAGAGTCAAGCTACAATACATTCCAATAGGGGAGCAGACGACAGACATCTTGACCAAGGCATTGGCAAGAGGTAGTTTTTTTCATCATAGAGATAAGTTGGTAGTTGTACAAAAACCCTTCCTCGATAACAGGGAGTGCTAAAAAGTAGTAAAGAAATGGATTCCTTGGTCTTTGCCTTGATTCAAGGAATTGATATGGAAATATTCTTAGACATCTATGGGTTCTAGTGATGAGTACGAGTTCAAAAAGTAGTTTGACTAGTGCGAGTTTGTGGAGGATGACTTATCTATCCTCTAGTGTGAGTTAAATTGAGAATTGAGTGAATAAGTGAAGTTAGCCTCCTAAATTTTAGGAGGATCTAGTTAACTAAGAGTGTTGACTTTTGTTAACTAAAAAATCTCCAATTCAACTCCTAATTTAGATAACTCACTAAAAATAACCTAATTGAAAAGCTTATAAGGAGATCAAAGACACAATTAATCAATCAATTCTTGAGCATAATTTTGTGAGCAAGAGATCTTATGGAGGAACGAGCCAAGTGTTCCTTGCGTGAACTATTTAGGAAGGAAATTGTCTCTTTGGAGTGCACATAAAAATAGGGGAAACCCATATCTAATAGGAGCTCAGCGAATTATAGGAAATATGAGATTATTTCCTAAGAATTTGTGTTGGAAAATCAGAGCCTCTAGTGCATATAGGAGAAGGAAGCAGGTCAGCTATTAGGAAGAAGTTGCAGGCCTAGCACAGGTAGGAAAATTCTTGTATTTTCATATTAAAACGAACTTGTATGTGTATAAGATTTGTTGCTCAAATTTCCTTAATAAAATTATGAAGCAGGTGAGGGTTTCCATGTTGGGTTCCCTAGAAAAATTGTGTGTTTTATTGTGTAAATTTTGTGAGATTATTTTTGTTCTAATCCATTGCTATTTGGTAGAGAAATTATGTGTCTGTGTGAAAAGAAAATTTGTTTTCAGATTTTTCATAATAACATATCATAATTTCATGGAAAATATACAGTGAATGCCACATTAAATAAATAAATAAATATGATAAACTGCCAAGAAAACGAATCCAATGTGATCTATTGGTTAAAGAGGGTATATCTTTATCCCTAAAACAAAGTCATTCATTTTGTTAGTTCTAAAATGTATCAATACTTTACAAGAAATATCTGTGTTTGAAAGAATTTAATAACCCATATTGTGAATGTTGTGAGGATGTCATGCCAAAGACTCAAGGGTGCCTATTTGATGAAAGGGCAGCAAGTTCAAAATCTATCAGTTATGTTCCAGGTTTCTTTGTAGCATACGTCTGTAGAAGTGTGACCCCATGAGTTAGTATCCATGTCATGGCATCAGTATTGATTGATATGATAACAGATAGGGATTCCTTAAAAAGGCTTGGTACAATAAAAACAAGTTTTTGAAAAGTTGACTTTGGTGAAACTTCACAGGTCTAACGGTGCCATCCCAAAAATTGTGTCAATTGAATGTATAAGGACTAAAATAGTTTTTTTTTTTTTTTTCTAAACTAAGATCATGTAATTTTCACATTTCTATATTGATTCCATAGTTACTGTAAATATATTTTGGTTATCTTAGTAATATTCAAATGCATTCATTTTCAAAATACAATATAAAAAACCTACTACTATAAAGAAGCTCGAACAAACAAGTAACACAAAAAATAAGTACATTAAAAAAAAAACCACAAATAGTGTCAGATGTGAGAAAAAAACCTCTACTGCATCTAGAAAGTGCCCTTCATATTTGTACAAAACTCTACAGTGCGTGAGAGCACAATAATTCTGGGGATCGAGTGCAAGAGCTTCTACAAAACATTCAAATGCCTTCTGAATGAGACCTTTTACTTGGAGACAAATTCCATTTCTAATGTGAGCCTCGATAGTGATAGACTCTGTTTCCAAAACAAATTCATAGAGACCACTACCATTGTGCGAAAGATGGTTCATACTCCACACAATGTCATCCTCTGCACTCTACGTTGTTGAAACGTGTGGGTCCAGTCTCACATTTATCGATTACCGGCAAACTAAACCCCAAGCATTGTTAATGGCGATTGTGTTATTCCCATTTCACACTCGTAGAAGCCTAACCACATCTTATCTTTGTTGTTTGGAATTTGAATTTTCGACACCCATTTTCCCATCTTTCTCTTTCACACTCCCTTGAATTATTGCTACTCTACGCACTGTGGAGCATAATCGGCTTCTATGTTACACATTGTATACATATATACCTGCAAGATAAGATAATGAATGAAATTAACATCCAAAGTGTAGATCAAATTACAAAAGGAGTTAAATAATATGTAATAAGGCTTAATGTAAAATATACCATGGTCTTAAGTGCATCAACAAACTTATTCCTCCATTACAGTATTTTAACATATGAAAATGCTTCCCTCCTTGAAACCTTCTTAGAGGATGAAGGGGGAGGAAATAGGAAGAAGAGCAGAAGTAGAATTAGGGATTATACTAGAAGTGTTGCTCATTGAATAATGACTCACCACTCCATCAACATTCGAAAGGTAATGGCCTTTGTGGGTGCCCATTGTTGCGTGCAACATCCCCGCTCTCTTCCAACATCACTATCTGACACTGAAGAGACCCAGTGAATTGATGTTCTGTCCCTGCCATAGCTGCACCCATTCCACTCTTCAACGCCCCCAATTTTCTTGTTCCACTTCGCAACCCTACTTTACCAAAATGAAAAATAATGTGCATGGTTATCCTCCTGGAGCCTCACATGAAATTTAATATTAGAACACACTGCATTCAAAATAAAAGGCCCTAATCAAAATCTAGCAAATGCATTCAGTGTTTGGGATTAATCGAAATCTAGCAAATGCATTCATTCAACATTTGAGATAAATACCTTACCATTGGGAAGGATAGAGTGGAAATAGTTTTTGAAACCATGAAATTTTAAACTCCGCCAAATTAATAAATGCTTAGAGGATAGAGTCGAAACAGACTTTGAAATTTTAAACTCCCACCAAATTAATAATGTTAAATTAATAAATTTTTAGAGAATAAAAAGGTAAAATCGAAATCACTTTTAAAAAAATGAGGGAAACAAAGAGGGCTCTCGTAACTCTTAATTGGGTGACAAATGGGTAATGAAGATAATTTTATAGCTTATAATAAAGAATATTTCACACATTACATGACTTCTAAATAAATAAATAAATTCTCTTTTGTTCTTTGTTTTGAAAAGGGTGGCTTAGGTTGTTTGAAGGAAAAGATCACTCACATTATTATTATTTTTAAATAGTTTTTCTAATTTTTATTATTATTATTATTATTTTTCTAGTCATTTTATTTTCTATATTATTATGTTTTTTTATTGACATTTATAATTTTTTTTATTTTCATCAAAAACCGGATTATCCACAGTATCATAGAACAATGGTCAATATAGTTCTATGATACTATAGATAATCCGGTTTCTAATGACAATAACTATAACCACAGAAGTTTGAAAACCATAAAAAAAAAAATATTTTCTATGTTGTTAGGAAAATTTAAGCAAATATCGAAAAAATCTATCTAAAATAAAATGATAAAAAAACAAAAGATTAATAAATGTTGATATATATATATATATATATATATATATATATATATATATATATATATATATATATGGAAATATAAATTCTTAGACAATTACAAGAGGAGGAAAAGATCACAAGTGAGGTGGCTTAGGTTGTTTGAAGGAAAAGATCACTCACATTATTTTTTTTTTAAATAGTTTTTCTAATTTTTATTTGTTGTTTTAGTCATTTTATTTTCTATATTATTATGTTTTTTTATTAACATTTATCATTTTTTTTATTTTCATCAAAAACCGGATTATCCACAGTATCATAGAACAATGGTCAATCTGGTTCTATGATACTGTGGATAATCCGGTTTCTAATGACAATAACTATAACCACAGAAGTTTGAAAACCATAAAAAAAAATTATTTTCTATGTTGTTAGGAAAATTTAAGCAAATATCGAAAAAATCTATCTAAAATAAAATGATAAAAAAACAAAAGATTAATAAATGTTGATATATATATAGATATATGGAAATAAATTCTTAGACAATTACAAGAGGAGGAAAAGATCACAAGTGAGAGTGTAACATGAAGAGTGGACATGAAGATACTAGTATGCATGGTGGAAGATTTATATCCCTTGCACCTTGTAAATTGTTAATTTCATATAACTAGATGGAATTATTTGATTAGTTTAATTTAATTTAATTATGTTCTTCCAGATTAATAAATGTTAATTACGAAAACGGATCACTTCCCTATGTTTAAGTCTTTATTTTGCATTAGTACACATCTCTTCTAATTTGATGTATACTTATATATTTAATTGTTAAAAAATAAATTGGGGTGAAAATGTGGTGGTGGTGATAGTCGTCAAGAATAATCGTGTGTGTTTATATGTACATTGAATAAATTAGAAGGCTTTAAAATCACACATGATGCTTACAAGTGTATAAAGAGCACATATAACCAGGTTTGAGGGTACATTTTACATGTATCATAAGGTATATGAAGGGGAAAATGGTTTTCAGTGCTAGTGGTCTAGTTGCACCAAAGTACCCATAAATTTTCACTAATTTGGGATATCCCCAAGATTCAATAAGTAATCGAAAGTGAGAGGATTCATTGCTCAGCTGACAATAGAAACAACCCTCTAGTGTTAAACTTTAGAGACAAAAGGGTATTCAAAATTTTAACACTGTAGATGGATTCAAAGACCCTTTTGTCTCTAAATTTTAATACTGCAGATGGATTCAGATACCCCTGTAGTGACATGTGACGACACTTCGGTATGAAAATTGCAGTTTTTCATTTCCAGAGTGACACAATTAAAAATTACTAACATAAATGGTTAATTCATATGCTTGTTGTAATTTTTATTTGGTCATATTTTTATTCTTGGACTATAATAGTCATTTACATTAATCATTATTAATTTTGTCCCTTATTATGTAGTCATATATTTTAGTTCTAGACTAAATTAGTCATTTAAGTTAGTCGATTTTAGTTTAATCACTTATTATCTAGTTATATGTTTTAGTCCTAGACTAAATTAGTCATTTAAGTTAGTCACTTTTAGTTTAGTCAGTTATTATCTAGTCGTATATTTTATCCCTAGACTAAATTAGTAGTTTCAGTTAGTCGCTTTTAGTTTAGTCACTTATTATCTAGTCGTATATTTTATCCATAGACTAAATTAGTCATTTAAGTTAGTCATTTTTAGTTCGGTCACTTAAAATTGCTCAAATTTAGTACTAATTCACTTGAAATAATTGCAGTGACTAACGTTTTTAGTCACCTAGTCACTAATTTCATCATTTTCTACTAGTGATTGCACAGTCATGACTGGAAATCCAAACTTGAGCTCGAGAATTTCATAGTCATGACAGGTAGCCCAACACTGAGCCCATAAACTATGCAATCACTTACTGAGCTCAGGAACTGCGTAGTGCACTGAGCCAAGAGTTACCAATTCCTCAGAACTATGCAATCCTTCCTGGTGAGGTGCATGGAAATTTTTCCCAGAAAATTATAAAAATAAAAAAAGCATCCATGAAATTTAGGGATACAATTTTAGTAGCCCGAAAGAAGCACACCTATTATTTTTGGAAACTCTCTCCAAGTGTTGTTTATTCCTTGATTTGTGGCATGCACATCATAAACCTTAATTCTTCAAATCTATTTAATCAACACCCCCAGATCTCATTCTCACATTCGATCTTGGAGTTCTAGCATTCCCGAGGAGATAAAGGAACCTTCGGTGCGATTGTTGTTGCTTTTCTCGGTGAGTTTTGCATTTATCACTTTTACTCACTTTTTATGTCGCTTTTTTCCATTTGGCTTGCATGATTGTTGTTTTTCTTGTTTGTTTACATGTAGGTTTCCGTTTTAACTTGCTTTCGATTGTAGAAGTGTTGTTTCATTTTTTTGTCTGCCTTTCACAAGTGTCAAATCAGTTTTTGTATTTTTGCACTGATGGTTGTTGTTATGCTGACTCTCCTCACCGATCTCGTTCAATTCTTGTTTTTTCAGTTTCTACACTTGATTTTCTTGATTTATCGACACTTAGTCAGAACTGCACCCATACCTTCACCGTCTCTTAGATATGCTTGTTTTTCACACTTCCCTTGGGAAGATATGTGTTTCCATTGGCCAGAATTCAGTTTTCCCAATTGGGCATTGCGCAATATGGAAGCTCAAGCCTCAATATTGGCCTCTTGAACTACGCAATGCACATTATAGGCTGCCCTCTCTGCACATTTTGTATCTCTAGGCCTCAGTCATCCTCCTTGGCCACTGAGACTGTGCAATACACAGTTTCTCCTGACTCACTGCCCAAGCTGGACTATGCATTGCGTAGTCTTAATCCACAAGCTTCGACACTGACTGTTCATACTACACAGTTGGCAGTTTCCCCAACCAGTCAAACCCTCTTCCCATCAATAATTATGCAATACTTACAGTCAGTGTCCCAGTGTGTTGCGTGGACATGTCTTGAAAGTAGTTTTGCTTATAACTGATATTTTCTTCTTGTTAGTTTATTTTTCTGTCCCAAAAGTACAACAGTTGTTGAGCATCTCTCCAGCAGTCACTTCCACAATGGAATCAAAGAGATCTTTCTCAAAGGAAATCGTTGAAAGAAGTATTGGGGAAGCGGTTGAGTAAGCTCCGGTTAACTTGCTAGTTTACACAAAGACTCAGTTGTTCATAGAAAAGGGATCAAAACTAACATGGAAGCGTATCAAGTATGATTTCACAAATGAATTTTAGGCAGACTTAGAGGACTGAGAGGTGTATTCCAACATCATGTAGTTGGGTATTTACAAGGTTGCATGCAGGTATCCAGTCTTCCCATGTGCGGATGTGATCCACGGGCTTGTCTCAAACATCAATGTAGAAACCATGCCATTGAACAACACCAGCAAGAAATAGCTTTCCACATTTTTGGCAGCAGATGTATCATCTTCCTGGGCCAGTGAAGAACACAGACTCACTTTTCTATGCCACCCATAGCTACACAAAAAAATATATATCATCAAGTGTTGGGTGAAGGAGCCAACGAAGTTAAAGCAGACACCCACCCAAATGTATAAGACAAAAACACTCAGGAAAGCCTATCAGCTTTTGGTTATACTATCTTGTAGAATATATGGCCAACCAGACATGGAGACCTTTCATGAGGGGTGGGTTATCTTGTTGAACCAGGTAGTGAACGAGGGGAAGTCATTCAACTGCTCATAACTATTGGATCATCAGCTGAGATTCCATGTGACAAAAGCTCGCGATCCACCCAAGGGTGAGTAAGCATGATTTTACATGTTTTCATACTTATTGGATGCAATTTGTGCCCATAATCAGTTCCCTTGCATGAAATGGACATGGACACTGAGATAAAATGACGTACATATCTATTGCAAGTGACTCTCGAATTGCAGCCATCGTGGAGTCATGGAGAAACTTACTAATCACTTCATTATCCTACTCTACAGGCTCATATTTCATAAGGAACCACCTTGCATGTCATGAGAAATTATGGAGGTGATATCAGAGATTGCTAATTGGTTCACCTTACCAGGTCACACATTGATAAAAATATTCGGTAGTCAGAATCTGCCACATCTTTTACCAAGATATGTCACCGAAAAAATGGTCATGCAAAAGATAGCTTATCACCTCTCCACAGGATTGTCAACAACACTGCATAGGATGAAGAAGGCACCATGGCCAACTCTTCCTTTTCATGTCGAATTATACGAGATTAAGCATCTCAAGATTGTAGATGCCGAAGGGAAAGCCATTGTCATATTTGAGTTCGACACAAAGAGTTACAATTTGTATGATCAGAGGGGGATTTGCAAAGAAAATTGTGTGAGAGTATACTTCAATTGCATCAACATGCTATATCAGTGGTCGTAGGAGGAAACATGGAAGAATTGTTATAATTCCTCCTAACCTTGTGAGACAATCAGTACGGCTGGGACTTATCAAGTTTTTCTGCGGATGAAAAAAGTTCCAGAAGAAGCAGCAACAAAAGGCAATAGTGTGGTGCACGACAAAGGAAAGAAGAAGGTATCTGAGAATACAAAAGAGGAATAAAGCTAGAAAATGAAAGAAGATCCTCTCACTAAGAAAGTAGCTTTGGAAATCCAGTCGTGGATGTGTATAATCTATGATTTGATGAGCTGCAGAAGAATATTGTACAAGCGCGAAGAAATTACTTCCCGAATGATCATGCATCAACTTCATTCATGAGAGAAATGGTGATCATGACAAACACCAGCAGGAATCCAAATTCTATTGTCGAAGCCAACTAGGCCTTCATAGGAGAAACCAGATGTAACACCCAATGCTTGGGGGGTGATAATAAGCAGTTGGTGCAGAACATACAAACACTTCAGCAAGAGAATGAACAACTCTATGCATCAACACAAAATGCACCTTCTGCATAGGTCTACTGCAAGGAGATAAGAGCAGCAATACTTGCTGAACTATTCGCACTTGGAGACACTATGTGGGATCTTTATGAGGAGTTAACCATACATAAGGCAGTTTTCCACCTGAGTGAATTGCTACGAAAGAGCATCGAGTGTGTTAAGATCCTTAGGAATATACAAATTTCCATCACTGTCGTGCATGAGTGGAAAATGTGATACAAGGTCGTGCTGCTTACACTGGTAAAGAATATGAAGTCGCAGTTAGACTTTGGATGTTGATCAAAAATAAAAAGAAACTCGCCTCATTCATCAGAAGTATTCAGGCCGCATATGTATGAACATACACCATTTTTTATTTCATGGTGAGAACCCACCGAATCCCATCAATTTGTACACTCACCGAGGCTAAATGCAAACAACAAGTCCGATAGGAGATTGATCTGTACCTGAAGCAACTCAAGCAAATGGCCACCCAGGAGGACATGGAGATCAACATATCAAATTTTTAGACCTATATCGGTGGCCTAGTTCATATCAATATAATGTTTCACCTGATTGAAGAATAAGTGAAGACCAATTCCATGATATTGTACCCAGACGCATTGGAGGCAAGAGTTCGCTTCCAACCTAATATTATCTTGCGATTTTGGGGGACATTGCATAGTACCAAGCTTGGTATTATTATGTGACCGAGAGACACCAAGTCCAATATACTCGGCTTGAGTTCACCCCAACACCAGCATCATAGTATTATGCCTTGTTAGGTTGTCAAATTGTCTCTACCCTATTTTGGCTTATATGGATACAAGTGGAAATTGCAAATTATTTATAATTATTATATGAGTGAAATTCCAAGCGCCCATGATGGAATGTGAAGAGTTATGAGGGGATTCCAAGAGTCACAAAGGGGGTATACCAAGAGTCACCCCCCTTTGTTATAAATACATCCTCATAACTCTTGTAAAGGGATTTTGGGAGCCAAGCTTTTGGCTAGGCTTAGGCTTAGAAAAGGCTTGGGAGTTATGTGTCAGCCTTGGCTTCTCCATAATGTAGAGGTATTATACTTATTTGGTAGGATTAGGTGTTGTTGAATTCATGCTCCACTATTTTGGTAAGTGGTTCGTCATGTTGTATGTATGAATGTAACTTTCACTTGTAATAAAATCAGAGCCGACACGTCTTCATGCGTATATTGTAAATGTAGTTGGACTATTCTGGTTATGTTTGCGATGTACGTTGTTTAACTTACACATATGCTTATGAATTATTTCATTTTCATTTGTACAAATCTTGTTGAATGTCTGCTCATGTTTTAATCCTTCAGCTTTATCTTCTGGACTATTCTGCTTGTTATTTTGTGTGATGTATTTTCATCTCGTTTGTTCCTTTCAAGTTGTGTACTATTAGAGGCTTCCAAAGAGTGTAGCTCCTTTCCCTTTTGTTGTTAGAACCACAAATGCATCATATTGACTTTCCGCAGGGTCACACACTTTCTTTAACCAAAGACATTTTGCACCACTCTATGTGTTTTTCAATCCAAGGCATATCATTAAACACCCCACTATTGGGACTCCTACTCCAAATTGTGTGAGGTCTAGTTGGGACCTCATATCAGGGAGACCCCTTGAATATTGGAAAGTTCAGCACTGTCAACATTTCTAGCACTCAGAAGGAGGGATAGATGACAAGCTGGAACCTTGAAGTTTATTTTGAATTTCGACACTCAGTTTTATGACTTCTTCCGTAATCATACACTCGACATGATTTTCTAAAAAACTCAATTTTCAAGTGCTGGAAGTTATCATTGATGACTTGTCACATATTAAGTTTAAAACAAGGGTGAAAAAACCATCCTTGAGCATACTTATTGTTTTCTTCAATTTTGTGAAGAGCACGACATCACCCTTGAGGATTTTGGCTATTGGTTGTTCATTCGCATGTTCGAAAGGAATGTAAGGAAATGGTGTTACACATTGACTTATGCCTCTATCCACTCTTTCAAACATCTTTTCACAGATATGTTTCACACTTTTGACAACTTTTACCATAAACTTATATGTAAGAGAATTTTAGAATTGCGAAAATCACCTGATGAATCAATACATCATTTTCTTAATCGTTTTTTGCATCTCTGTTTTGAATTTTCAGAAGGTGAAGTTGATTGGGATTTATTAACTAGAAGATTTATATATCTTGTTCAAATTTCACTTACTCTACACGATTTACGATCGCTTAAATGACACCCAACAAACCTCTCTCATAAAGATTCCAAATTTGCGACAGACAAGGGTGTTGTTTTAAGAAAACCTTGTCTGCTTTTCATCTAACAACTTTACTACTAGGGGTTGTGGTGGGAAAGATTTGGAATTCACCTGTTCAAGAACCACCATCTCCTCCCACCCCACATACTCAGATTTCCTGCACAGTTTTGGACTACAAGCCTAATGAGTGTGATGAAGTGTTTTCTCCTCATCCTCCACCCTTTGGTCCCTCTGATCCTCTGAATTACTAGTTTGTGTGTTCATCTTTTCCAAATATTTCACTTGATGTTCATGAGGATCAGGTGCTGGATGGAGTTTTTATTTTGTAGAAAAACCACGATGTCATTTGCGATGAGTATGTTTGGGAGGCAAGAGTTGAACAAGAATTTGCGACAAAGAATGGCTCTCTCCATTCCGTAGCTCTTCCGCATTATCCTGACATTGCCCACGGTTCTGTCATTCTGGTTGAATCATGTATAAATTTAGTTTCTGATATTCTTATACTTCCAATCATTCGCAGAATTCGTGGAATGCGAGTTTTTCATTTAAATGTGGAGAAGATGAATCTCCTATCACTAATCTTACCAACCTTTCATCTTACCTTTTTGGAAACGTATAGGGTGAAATTTCTTGTTTTCCACCATCCCCTCTATATGATTTATCATATAATGAGGATACCTCTATTTGTGATATTGAACTTTATGATCGTGATTGTCGTGAACTTTTCATTGATTCAGCTTGTCATGATTCTGATTTTCATGTTATCAATTTTTCCCAGCCGTTGATCTTTCATGATCTATCTTTCGATGAGTTGGATCCTCCTCAAGCTATCGAGGCACTTCAACCCATGTTGATGGTTATGTCAGGTTCACGTAGCCTTGAGTTCAGTTACATCTATGATAATAATACTGTTGAATTTTTTGAGGATCCTCATTTCTCTATTGTGCGTATTGAAAATCCTTCTGTTTTACAATTTTCGCATCCTCCCTTGGTTTTTCACAATCATGTCGCTCAACCATTGGAGGAGTCGTACTTGGTGAGAACCTTAGCGAAACTAAAATTTATTTCCTTATTTATGTTTTCTTGCTTGCATGGTTCGAAATTTTGTGTTTTTAAATCCTCGACACGCGATGTGTCACGACACCATGATACGTCCGTAGAATGTCTTTTGTGTGCTTTTCGTCATTTCTTTTCTATGTGCAAATTCAAACTTCGAACGTTTTGGTTTGCAACGTCTTATATTTATGGTGTAGTGCTATGCATGTATATCTTTCTTGAAATGTATTCCCTTGCCAATGTAGGCCTACTAATGCACCGGTGGATGCATTGGAAATATCACTTTACATGAGGATGACCTACTTTCTGCTTAGGTTAGGAGTAGGACAAGTGTTTGTTTTTTGTTTTTATTTGCTTTATTTTCTTTCGCTTGTTTGATTACAATTTTGCTTCTTTCCTTTGTTTGTTTGTTTTCAGTCTTAGGTTAGTTTCTGCATGAGACCGTTTTTGGCTTCTGAAACAAGCATGGTGAAATCCAAGAGGAAAATTGTTCTTCTACCAACACTTGGCTTTCTGTCTATTCCCTCTCATTGTGAAAATATAATTTTTTTGTTTTGGTTGATGACACTATGAAGGAAAATATGTTCCTTATCGGAGAGAGTCATGGTGAAATGATGACGTTGGGTTTTAACTAGTTCGGCCTACTTTGATCAGTTTTTATATATTCGATTAATTCTTGTCACTCTAGTCTAGTAGAGTAAGGAGGGGAGGAAAACCTTAACAAGTATGTTAGAGGTGTACATAAACATGATTTTCTGAAGGAATAACCTCTTCTTCTCTGAATAAGTCGGGATCTCTCTTCAGCCCTATGAAATAAATAAGTTCCTATGCACAGTTCTTTGGAAAAATGAAAAATAAAATCAATAAAATGAAAAAAATGAAGTAAAGGGTGAAAGAAGAGAAAGGCTTCCTACTTAGAGATATGAAGCAAGAAACTCTTTTGGGGTATTTTCCAGACTCATTGGTAGGGGAGAAATGTTTGTGTTTCTGAAGTGACTCCGTCAGGGTACTTTCCAGGGCTACCAACTGCAGAGAAACACCATAGATGAAAATAAAGACTCTGACATTTTTTTCTTTTACTTGTGCATCTAAATACTCCTCTTACCCAATAGAAACAACTTACTGTGACTTGGCTTGGTTAGTGTTCCACCGATGAAGAGGATGGAAGGGGCTTTGTCTTTAATTCAGACTAAGTGAGGGAGATGTGATAATCAATTAATTAAACAATACTTATAGAAGGGTGAGACTCAGTTTTACATGAAGAAAAGAGTTGGAGCAATGTATCACAAATTTTGTAGCGGCTACAGCCACCCTCCAAAAATTTTCCATTGCTTAGATTTTGGAGCCTAACTTCCCTTCACAGGAGCTTACCTTTCACTTCTATTTGGTATATATGCTTTGATTGATGTTTATCTTTCAATTTTTTTTATGTTCACTTTCTCTTCACTTAGAAAAATTTTCTAAGCCACAAGATGACCTCCTGTCTAAGTCTTGCATAGCAGTTCTGGGATTGCCTCCAAAAATTGTGCAATTCATGGAGCCAGTCTTGACCTTCATGTCCAAAATTGTGCAGACATGACAGGTAGCCCAACCTTGAGCTCGGGAACTTGGCATTCATGACAGGAATCCCATCACTCATCCCATAAACTAGCAATCACTCAGTGAGCTCAGAAACTGCGCAGTGCACTAAGTTGGGAGCTGCGAGTTCCCTGAAACTATGCAATCCTTCCTGGTGAGGTGCACGGAAATTTTTCCCAGAAAAAGCATAAAATAAAAAAAACAAAAAAGCATCCCTAAAGTTTAGGGATCTATTTTTAGTAACCCGAAGGAAGCACTCCTATTATTTTTGGAAACTGCCACCAAGTGTTGCCTTTTCCTTGATTTGTGGCATGCACATCATAAACCCTCATTCCTAAAACCTATTTAAATCCCCTAGAGCTCATTTTCTCATTCTATATTGGAGCTCTAGCATTCTCGAGGTGATCAAGGAACCTTCAGTGCGATCATCGTCGCTTTTCCAGGTGAGTTTTGCATTTATTTATTTTAGTCGCTTCTTCTGACGCTTTCTGTCGTTTGGCTTGCATGAGTGTTGTTTCACTTGTTTCTTTGCATGCATGCTAGTGTTTTAACTTGGTTTAGATTGGATAAGTGGTGTTTCAAGTTTTTGTTTGCCTTTCACAAGTGTCGCATCAGTTTTTTCATTTTTGCATCAATGGTTGTCATTGTGGTGACTCTCCTCATTGATCTTGTTCACTTCTTGTTTGTTCAGTTTCTTCACTTTATTTGTCTTGATTTATCAACACTTAGTAATATCTTCACTCATACCTTCACCATCTCTCATATATGATCGTTTTTCACACTTCCCCTTGGAAAATATGCCTTTCCCTTGGTCAGAATTCACTTTTCCCATCTGGGAATTGCAATTTGGAAGCTCAAGCCTTAATATTGGCCTCTGGAACTAGACATGGATACCGAGTGAAACTATCGTACATATCTATTGCAAGCTACTCTCGAATTGCAGTCATAGCGGAGTCATGGAGAAACTTACTGATCACTTCATTATCCCGCTCTACAATCTCATCTTCCAGGAGGACCCACCTTGCATGTCATGAGAAGCTATGGAGGAGATACCAGATATTGTCGGTTGGTTCACCTTATCAGATGGCATATTGATAAGAGTATTTGGCGGGAAAAATCTACCACATATTTTACCAAGATATTCCATTAAGAAACTGGTCATGCAAGAGGTATCTTATCACCTCTCCACAAGATTGTCAACATCACTACTTAGGAAGAAGAAGGAACCATGGCCAACTATTCCTTTATAGGTCAGATTATACGAGATTAAGAATCTCGAGATCACAGATGTCAAAGGGAAATCCATCATTAGATTTGAGTTCACCACAAAGAGTTACAATATGTATGATTAGAGCCCGAGGATTTGCAAAGAACATTGTGTGAGATTATACATCAGTTGGGTAAATGAGATATATCAATGGCCATAGGAGGAACCATGGAAGAACTTTTATAACTCCTCCTGGCCTCATGGGGCGATCAGTATGGATGGGACTTCTCAAGCTTTTCAGCAATCGGCAGCAATTCCAAAAGCAATAACAACAACATAAAATGGCCTGGTGCACGAAAAAGGAAAGAAGAAGGTAGATGATAATACATAAGAGGAACAACACTGGAAAATGAAATAATATCCTCTCACTGAGAAAATATCTTTCAAAATCTAAGTGAAGAGGGGATAAACGCAACATAGAGTAGAGCGGAGAAAGAGAGAGAACCAATCCTTATAAGGAGAAGTGCAGAGTGCATAGAGAGAAGAACAAGAGTTGAAGGAAGAACGAGAACTTAGAAGAAGAGAACAAGAGGAGAGACACAAGCAAGAAGAGAAAGAGATGCAAGGTTCCATGGCAGAGGATACGACACCTACATAGTTTGAAGAACAGGTACAGGATTAGCAGAAAATAGAAGGAGTGAGTGAAAAAATGTAGGAACAATAGTTTTCTCAAGATTTTGAAGAGTTGATTGAACTCACAGACATGGAAGTGAGACCAGAGTTCCAAGATGAGGACATGGACTTGATTCCTAGCATACCTCAGGACACCATTCAGATTCCACCACCTTCAGCCATAGAGAAAGCCCCTAGCGAGGAAGGGGAGGTAGTTCCCCTTGATGATGATCCGGTCATGGATGTGTAGAATCTATCATTTGATGAATTGCAGGAGAAGATTGTACAAGCATGACGAATGCACTTCCTGTATGATCATGCATCACCTGCGTTCATGAAAGAAAGGGTGATCGTGGCAAACACCAACATGAATCCAAATGCCATTGTTGACGCTCACTGGGCCTTAGCAGGAGTAGCCAGATCTAACACCCATTGTCTGGCAGCCGAGAATAAGAAATCGTCGTAGAACACACAAGAAATTCGGCAAGAGAATGAACAACATTGTGTAGCAACATAGAATGCACCTTCCGCGCAAGTATACCGCGAGGAGATAAGAGCCACAATACTTGTTGAAGTATCCTCACTTGGAGACATTGTGGGATCTTTATGAGGAGTTGGTAACCATACATAAGGAAGTTGTCCACCTGAATGACTTGCTATGGCAGAGCAGCGAGTTTTTCAATATCCTTAGGAATATAGAAACTGTCATTACCATCATACATGAGTGGACAATGCGATATGAGGTCGATTCTCTTACATTGGTCAAGAAGATGAATCCGCAGGAAGAGTTAGAGAAATCGAGAGTTCAGATGTTGATTCAGAACAACAAGCAACTCACATCATTCATCGGAATCATTCAGGCCACATATGTATGGATATACAACAGTTTTGATTTCATGGTGAGAACCCACCGAATCCCATCAATTGGTACACTCACCAAGACTAAACATAAACATCAAGTCCATCGGGAGATTCATCAGTACCTAAAGCAGCTTGAGAATATGGCCACCTAGGAGGGTATGGAGATCAACAGATAGACTTTGCAGACCTATATCAGTGGCTCGGTTCAGATCAAAACAATATTCCGCCTTATTGAAGAAGAAGTTAAGACCGGTTCCAAGATATTGTACCCGGATGCATTAGAGGCAAGAGTTCGCTTCTAGCCTAACATTATCTCGCGGTTTGGGGAGACCATCACATAGTACCAAGCTTTGTATGAGTATATGACCAAGAGACACCAAGTCCAAGATGCTTAGCTTGAGTTCACCCCAAAACCAACATCCTAGTATTCTACCTTGTCAGGCTATCAAGTTCTCTCTACCCTATTTTTCCTTATATGGGTAGAAGTGAAAATTGTAATATTATTTGTAATTATTATATGACTGAAATTCCATGTATCCATGATGGAATGTGAAAACTCATATGTAATGTGAGGAGTCATGAGGAGATTCCAAGAGTCACGGATGGGGCATGCTAGGAGTCACCCCCCTTTGTTATAAATACATTTTCATAACTCTTGTAAATGGCTTTTGGGAGCCAAGCTTTTGGCTAGGCTTAGGCTTAGAAAAGGCTGGGAGTTTTGTGTCAGCCTTGACTTCTTCGTAGTGTAGAGGAAGTATACTTCTTTGGGAGGAGCAGGTGTTGTTGACTTCATGTTCCACTATTGGGGCAAGTGGTTCGTCATGTTGTATGTATGAATGGAACTTTCACTTATAATAAAATCAGAGTTGACATGTCTTCATGCATATATTGTAAATGTAGTTGGACTATTTTGGTTATGTTTGCGATATATATTGTTTAACTTACACATATGTTTATGAACTATATCATTTTCATTTGTATGAATCTTGTTGAACGTGTGCTCATGTTTTAATCCATCACCTTTAGCTTGTGGACTATTCTGCTTGGTTGTTTCTGTGATGTCTTTTCAGCTCGTGTGCTCCTTTCAAACTGGGTACTATTATAGGCTTACAAGGAGCACACTTCCTTTCCCCTTTTCTGTTAGAACCGCTCATGCATCATATTGAATTTCCGTAGGATCACACACATGTTTTAACCAAATACATTGTGCACCCTCTATGCGTTTTGAAATCCAAGGCATATCATTAAACACCCCATTGTTGGGACTCCTACTCCAAACGGTGTAAGGTCTAGTTGGGACTTCATATCGGAGACTTCCCCTAAATGTTGGCAGGTCTAGCATTGTCAACAGATCCTTTTTTCCTTTCTTCAAGACTCAACACTCTTTCTTCATGTACCTTGGTATACCACAATGAAAGGAAATGAGCCTACCCCTTCTTGATTTCAATTGACTTCTCAATCTTGAATACCCTTGTTAGCCTCGATCAATTCTCATACCACGATCAGCTAGAGCTAGAGCTTCTCCTCCCTGGTTTTCCAAAATTGACTTGCGTCACAACCCGTCATTCATTAAAATGTTGCTGACATCATCAAAATTCAAGTTCCTGCGGGTGCTGAAGTGTTCATAACTACAATTAAACTTTCCCAACTTTCTGGCATAGAACACATTAACAAAATAGCTCTAATTTCATCATCTAGAATTATTTTAACAGAGGCAAGTTGACTAGTAATAATATTGAATTCATTCAAGTGCTCAACAACTGAAGCACCCTCCTCTATCTTGAGATTATAAAGCTTCTTCATCAAGAACACTTTGTTTGATGTCGTGTTCTTCTCAATATAGATCGTGGAGCTTCTTCCATAATTGTTTGTCATATTTTCTCTAGACACATTGAAATACACATTCTTTGCTAGATATTGGCGGATTGTTACAATCGCCTTTCTATCTAGCTTATTCCATTCTTCATTCATCATTGATGAGGGTTTCTTTGTTATACCCTCAATCGGCAAATAATGATCTTTTAAAATCAATATATCATCCATATGTGATTTCCATAGGGAAAAATCTGCCCCCACTCAACTTCTCCATGTTAGTTAATGTTGCTTTCTCCATTCTCATAAAATTCACACTACAAAAAAAAAAAAAAAACACCACCACTTCTGAGGTGAGAGACTTTAACCTTAACACAACACAATTTGATGTCGCTTTAATAAAAAAATTGTTTTTTTCTTTTATTATCCTTTTCGCATATAACAAACGATAACCACCTTCCTCATATCTTCCCCTATTTTTTTGTTAAATTATTTTATTTATATAAACTTCTTAGAAAAAAAAACACCAAAACTATGAGATTTTAAAACGTACGGATTTATAAGCTTCTCCCATAATCTTTATAAAAACTGATCTTAAAAACGCACGCATGATCTGACGAAATTTTATAAAGACTCAAACAGCTGAAGGCTTGAAGAATGAAATTCCACCACAAGAATCTAAGGAAACTTTGTCGGAATGGAAAATTCACGGCTAGAACTTTTCGCAGAGATTCAATCGATAAGTCAATGGCGAAAATACTCACCGACGGAGCCTTAGTCGAGACTCGACACTGCAATAACATCTGCTAGGAATAGAATTGATGACGAATTCACGAAAGAGACCAAGCGTGCTAAGTATTGAACGAATGAGGCACAAGTCTCCTCTCACCATCAAGCAACAACCCCTTGGATCTGATACCAGTTGATGGAATCAGAGGATTCAAATACGAGACAACACTTCAAAAGACTAAACCATTAAAAATGGAGAAAAACTCACATACTTTATATTGCATTGCAGGCCTTTCCTTTCTTCCATGCTTAGGCTGAGGTAAATTAAAAATTTATAACGGATGGGAAGAGCTCTAGAATTATCTACATGTTTTTCTCATTAGTTTCACAGTGATATTACAAGTCAATGGACGGTTGGAAGTTGGCATCGACATGGGCGGTGGATGTCCGGAGTCGGCGTCTTTGTTTGGCTTCACACTTAACAAGACGTTTCCTTAATTTCCTTAATGGCGTTGACATCCATGTCTTTTAAGCTCCTTGATTACTTCTGCCACATCCTTCATAACCTTGTCACTGACCTCCACATCTAAATTTGATTCCAAAACATATTTGGAAGGCACAGGGAACTCAAGCGGCTCAATTTCAACATTTCGAAACAACGAGTGCCTCAGCTTTAGACTTATCTTGACTTCCGGCCTACACCTTGAGTTGGAATATGGATTTGGAAATTATTGGGCTTGACCTTTGTTTCCTTGAGGACAACATATGCAGAGTTTAGAGTCTAGAGAGTCTCTAAAGTCATGTGTTTTCTCATCAGCAAATATCTTATCCTTATCCTTGCAAAAACAAACTAGGTAATGTATTTCAACAATAGAATATTGTGAATTATTTGTTCTTAAAATAGTAGCCCAGCGGTACTATAAAATGCTTGCTTCATTTCTCTGATGAGATGGTTGATGACTTTACTACGATAGTGCAGATTTCATGGTTTTTTTTTTATATGGCTTCGCTGATTGCATCCTTAAAATGGGTAAATCATTTTCTTATTAACTAAATGGGTAAACTACCATAGAGTGAGCAGGCTGACCAGAGCCACATCCGAACTAACTATAGCTATAGTCAGGATGACTTAGAGGAAGCATGTTGATTGTAGAGCTACTTATAGCCAAGGTAACCATTATGTACTATCAAATAAAATTTAAATCTTGAAATGATAGGTTGATGATTAAAACTGAGGAAAAAGGTTGGATAGTTGAAACTGACTAAGCAATGAAAAATGTAGCTATTCATAACCTCAACGTGGCCATTCATAATTATTGTCACCCTTAGGAGACAATGATCAAAATTTTGCATTGTGCTTATGCACTACCTATAGGAGGCTGAAGAGCTGACAACGTCTATCAAGTCTGTCGACTTGGCCATTCATAATTATTTGTCAGTCCCAGCACAGAATGATTGAAAATACTCCACCTCTGGAACTGCTCTAGGTATGCATTTTAGCTGGTAAATACCAACTAGTCTATGCCTAAAAAGAAAGTTGGTACTACCCAAAATTATAATTTTCATAGGGGCTGGAAGGAAAATAGCTAGGCCAAAATAGAACTTGAGGAATATAGCTAATTGAACAACTTGTCATTTGAGAAGAAACATGTGTCAAATCTCAAACATACAAGAATAGGCCACCATGATGAAACTCCTAGAATCATAATAATATATTAAGTTAACAAAAACCCAAATTAGCTTTGGTAGCATAGATTCCATTAAAATTTTATTTGGGTTTTAGAATTCTCATTAGAGTCGCAGTCTAGCCATGGAATGTGCCTCTCTGTTTTTTGCAAACAAATGGGGTATGAAAGCACTCCGAAATCAACAATGCCTTATTGGGAGGGGAGCGGAGCGGAGGGGGAGAGGGGGATTTAAGAGGACCAATATGAAAACAAAATAGAGCATACCATGATTCCATAAGCCAATCCTCTAACAACAGTTAAGGCAATGGCCAATGCAGCCAACTCAAACTTCCCCAAGTGGCCTGCCATCAATTCTACCACAACAATAAACATGTACTACAAGATAGTAGTACCTATAGTGGCAACAAAATGAATGGGTTGATGATTGCTCTATCATTTTTCTTATGCTCTGTAAAAGCATGATCTTTATCCATAGAAACTAATTACTTTGAGATAAGCTATTTTACCATGCAATCTTCTTTGTTGTCTCATGCAAGGCTACAAAGCCAAAGAATTGCCACAGTGACTTGTTTTTTACCAAAAAAAAAGATAAATGTAATGACATTGATACACAACGAAGTTGCAAATTTCCAATACACCAAGCTGGCTATCATGCGAATTAAACCATTTCTTGTGTTCAACGTCCCTTTTAAATTTTTAGCCTATTGTTTTGAATACAATTTTAGAAAAAATGTTGATCTTACAAAGTGGAAGTTCAGAAGAGATAGCCATAGGGGTATATTCTTTGTATTTCGAATAGCCTAGGGAAGCCATAAGGACACAATGTTAAACCAGTCCCTAAGAAAAACTCCAACAGATGAATAAATTCACAGCCCTCGAAGAAAATTTCGAAGGCACTATCCTTAACCCTCATTGTTTTTGGATAGAACAGTCCACAACTCTGAGAACATTTTTGGAAATTTAGAGTTTAACATTTTTTTATAGTGGGAATCATATTATAAGGATTTATGGGTTCCCATCATAGGATAATTGCAAAAATGTTTGGAATCTCACCAAATGCACAATGTGCATGAGAGGAAACTCCGAATTTTCTGATTTGATATTGAGTTGGTTTGACTCAAGAGTTCAATTGCGACAAACCAAGCACTCCACCTCTGGAACTGCTCCAGGAGAAGAAGATGTCATGTTACAAGTGTGGTTCAAACTTCATGACATAAATGCTTTACCTACTTGAGCTAGTTCTACTTTAACAGTTTCCCGGGGTACTAAACTCAGCGTAGCTCCCCAGATTCAGCCAGATAGTCATGGAAGTGATGGAAAAAAATAGTTTACAGAGTGTTTAGGTTGGATTAAGTTTTATATGGTTTTGTTGATTGCATCCTTAAAATGGGTAAATCATTTTCTTATTAACTAATCTGGATTTAAATTAAACTTAATTGAAAAAAATAAATTTAACTTAATTGGCACCACATATCTAACAATAACTACCATAGAGGGAGTGGGCTGACTAGAGCCACATCCGAACTGACTATAGCTACAGTCAGGATGAGTTAAAGGAAGTAGGCTAATCGTAGAGCTACTTACAACCAAGGTAAACATTATGTACTATCAAATAAAATTTAAACCTTGAAATGATAGGTTGATGATTAAAAACGAGGAAATTTTTTGGATAGTTGAAACTGACTAAGCAATGAAAAATGTAGCTATTCATAACCTCAACTTGGCCATTCATAATTATTGTCACCCTCAGCAGACAATGATCAAAATTTTGCATTGTGCTTCTGCACTACCCGCAGGAGGCTGAAGAGCTGACAACGTCTATCAATTTATCGTCTATTTCATTGGGCTAACAAGGCTGTCAACTTGGCCATTCATAATTTTTTTTCAATCCAAGCACAGAGGCATGTGTCAAATATTGTATTTTTTTATCGGATTTCTAACATACTATATAAGAATAGACTCAGTTGTGTATGGGAAATTTCGCCCCTGCCCTCTTTGGTTCAGTATAACAGATTGTAATATGTTGTTGAGCTCTTGTTGAGTGATTGTAATTCCACATACCTGAATCTTTCATGATCCGACCTATTCTTTTATTGCACCGACAGAATTGAGGTGCATTCTACAACCTATAGGCATATAGGTTACGTCATCTATACGTGATGTTTCCTTCCTATAGGCACTGCCTTTTTATCCAAGTTAGGTCATCTACATATGATGTCTGCCTCCTTTAGGCACCCTTTTCTCATGGGCTAGCTGCTGGAAAGTAAGACACTATGACCCATGTCTGCTTCCTTTAGGCATCAGATATCTAATTTGTTTTCTTAGCTTGTTGTTCTATTAGTATTATATTTTTTAGCATGTGCACATCCCCTAGACATCTATTATCACTTCAAGTTGGCCCCTATTGGCCTCATGGAACACACCTTCATTTCTACTAGATAATTGATGATATTATTGCCCAATGATTTCCCTACGATGACCCCTCTCAAGGCCCCTTATTATCAATACACATGTTCCCTATGTAGTGACCCACTTGTTTAGCACTACCCTTTTATATGCTTTTGACACCATGTTTGATAATCCCCCTCCTATAGGCACCCTTTTCGTCCAGGTCAACCGACCTACAGTTGGTGTTTGGTGTTTAGAAATATTGTAGTTGGAAATCATCCAACAACATATATGCATGAGAATGATTTTTTCATCATCAATCATACTAGGTTTGAGAAAATAGATGAACCATATGTTTTTCCTGACCAATGTGAGCAAATATTTTTATGTTGTCATCCTACAGAATGATCAAAATCATTTGTCATTGAGTATAATCCTAGATCAATAAGAGTCTTCCAACCTTCACATGAAGAACAACCTATCTCATCAAAAACATCATCTAATGGTAGCTCAAATGATGAATTTAATGGGCAAGAAGACATGCTTGAAATGTACAATGGTTATTCAAATTATTTTGATGATTAATGACAAATTCTATGAATAGTTCTACTCAAGAAAATGTAAATGTCTAGTAGTTCTATATTAGAGTTGTATTTTCATTTAACTATATTATATGGATTTGCTTAGAAGAATCAAACCTATCATAATCTGAAAATTAATAGTATTTCAATGTCAAACATATCAGAGAACTATAACATGATAAAAATGTTATATATATTATCATTATGTACATTTAGATTTTTTTTTCTCATTATATTTTTAGAAAACTTAATAATTAATGAATTTCTATCTTATAGAGTTGAAAACTTATTTTTTACAAGGGAAAGTTAGATATTAGAGGATTTGTTAAGATTTTTTTACCCTGCAAAATGATATTTTATAATTAAAATATTTTCAAAATATTTCATTTGATTATGAGTTACTATTTTTTGTTGTTTCTTGTATGTATTTTAATTCATTTGCATACTTTTCATTTTATAATAAACTCATTATTCCACTTCATATAATCAAAGGTTGATGCTTTTATTATATATATATATATATATTGCACTTGTTTCATTATTGGATTAATGCAATAGAGTATATAAAACTCGTTCTAACTTGAGAAATGTGTAATATTGAATTAGGTCTATTGATTCAATACGAGAACAAAGCAAAGTCTATTAGGACAAAGAGTTTAAATGAATTTATCAGGGACACACCTTCTGGAGTCATAGGTATTAATGAGATACCTTCCAAAAGAAATAATTTATCTACAATTCCATCTTCCCATTTAGATTTCATAGATGATGTATATGTCTGAGTAGTAACTGATACTTGCCATAATGTGGAGCCTACACTTGAAACTAGATTTGAAATTGATAGATTTCAATCATATAGAGAGTGGTTGATGAAGGCTGATGTTGGTCCGTTTATAAGAGATGCAATTCATGTGGCATACAAAACATCTATCTCTGACACTATGAATGCAACATATATAGAAACAACAGTGGATGATCTACTAAGGTAAATAGTCATTTATATTTTACTTAAAAACTTTAGGGTTGTAATTACATAACATATGATTATTAATAATATATTATATCACAATGTTTAGGTGTAATATCAATGTTCTCGAATAAGACACTAACACCAATGGACAACAAAGTCAATCTCCTCCATTAGATGAACAAACTATACCATTTATTGGTGCATCTTTTCAACCTCTCTCAAAACATCCAAATGAATATGTTAAAGGAGAGGCAACTAATGGTATGCCATTCACAATCATATTAAATGAAAAAGGGAAAGTGTTAAATGATGAAGGTGGGAGAACATGGAGAGACATACCTCACCGTGAAGCATTGATATTATTTGGTCCTACAATTACTAAAGATTTTCGTCATCAAGGTAAAACACATATACTATGTTTTTTCATAAATTGCATACTTAATTTATGTAGTATAAACTATATACTTAACGTTTCATGTTTCATATTAAAAAAAATTATATATTGTACTCAGTGTTACATTCCCTAAATTTCATTACTATGATACTAGAAACCTTAAGATTTTTTATATGGATTATTTACTTTCTACGTGTATTTCATAGATAAATCTAAGAAGGATGAGTTATTATCTCTTATGCATAAAGTATTGGCAATTGTACCTCCAAAAAAATTCTTCATAGTGTTGTTGAATATATTAAAAATACCAGGAATGTTTTGAGAGGAGAATTGGTAAGAAACAAAAATGTAGTCAAGTCGCACTTCATAAGAAAAGGAGAGTGGAAGAGGTTATTGGATGAGATTGTTATTAAGAAAAAAAGGAAAAATGGAACTTTGGTTGGAAAAGACAAATATGCACATATTGTATGAGCCTCTAGGTTGTCCACACGCCATCATTTGGGGAAAGGTGGCATGTTATCTGCAGAGGCAAAAATTGTAAGCTTAATACACTACTATGCTTCTCAACGAAAATTTATATTTTATATAATCAAATTTCTAACTATTTCATTGTTATTTAAAATATAGTTGCAGGTGTTCAATATTAAAATGTCTGAAGATAACAAAGACTTTGCTTCATGCTATGGTGTATCTTCTCTCATTCATCAAAAGATTAAAGATGGATTTAATCCTATGATAGATTATGAGGTATTTTTTTACCTATAATTTTTTTGTTCTAGATAAATTTTTATAATATGAAAGAAGTATATGCAAATGAAAGTTTCAATTAATACAATTTATAATTATGTTGATCTTATCTTATATGTGTCTTAGATAACTGATCAACATGATGAAAGAGAAGATGAAGCTGAACTTTGAATCATGCTTCAACCTTACCATATGTTTGGTTAGTTCACTTCAGTTATTTTTTAAATCAATAGGATACTTTAGTTATGAAATACCATTAAATGCGCACACTTTTTATGGTTTATTTCAATTCAATTGAAGTTATTGTTTGTGTTTTTCTCCGTTTATTTCATTTATGTATTTTTATTCACAAACTTATGTTTATAATTTTCTTTTTATGATTTTTCCATGTAGGGGGCGACAAAATTTCTTTTACGGATGAGCAGTATAGATGATTTCAAATGAATTACCAGATTCCTTTTTTTCATATCTCATAATAAACAAATTTCAAGAGTTATGACATTTCATTATATTAATAAATGAAAAGTGATTTTTTGATAATCAATGTTGGAACATATGTATAACTTTTATTTTCTTTAATTAAATTATCTCTTTTTATATACTCATCGTTTTGGTTGTTGTATAATATACTTAAAATTTTAACATATGTAGATATTGTTATTACTTTGTAATTATTCATTTAATGTGAAAGATATCCATTTAATATATTTTTTCATAACTAGAAAGATATGTAATAGATTATAAAAACAAAAGTTTTTAAAATATCATGCCATCTTAAAGTTTTCACTCAAACAAAATTCTGTGAGGCTTGGAATTGAAATGACATTGCTTAGAACTTTTTATTTATTTATTTATTTTAATTTTCAAAGATTGAAATGATTCATCTACATGATCAATACCATGTTGACCAAAATGATCAGTAGTGATATTATGTATGTAAATTTATTATGCCCATCAACTTGGAATCATGTGAATGTTTCAATGGAGAAACTCTTCCATTACTTGTAATTGATACTTGCCATAATATAGCCAAACACAAAAAAAGCTACCATAGTCTTCTTGTACACAATGAATTAAATTTTTGGATGTAACTATGAGATACTTCAATTGTGTTAATACATTTTATATTAATTAAATATATTTATGGTAATTGGATTTAAGCATAAGAAAATGGACAGAATGTTCTCTTTCGTAATAAAATCAAACTCTTCCCGGGATACTCACCACATGCAATATATAACCTTTCTAAATAAAGGAGGATATTTTTTTTGCACCATTTCATATTTTATGGTGCTCTACACCATATACAATTTTATTATAATAATAATAATAAATGTATTTTTTTCACCATTTTTTATTTTATGGTGCTTTGTACCATATACAATTTATTATTATTATAATAATTTTGATATTTTTATGATAAATTTTTAAGTTTTGTAAAATTAGTTTTGGTGCTTTGCATCACAATATCTTGATCCACATTAGATTGGTTTTTGGTAGTTTGCACCATACACCATGGAATGCCACATATGCATTTGACACCAAATTTAACATTTTTTATTAACTCCACTTTTGCACCAGAAAACATAGCACCACTTGTGTATCTCCACATTATTACCACTTTTGCACCACTATTTTAAAAGTAAATATTTCTCAAATCCTTTGCTAAATGACCCTTCTTCTTGTAGTGGATCCAGAGTCGACGTCTTTGTTTGGCTTCACACTTAACAAGACGTTTCCTTAATTTTTTTAATGGCGTTTACATCCATGTCTTTAAGCTCCTTGATTACTTCTACCACATCCCTTATAACCTTGTTACTGACCTCCACATCTAGATTTGATTCCAAAACATATTTGAAAGGCACAACGGACTCAAGCGGCTCAAATTCAACATTTGGAAACAATAAGTGCCTCAGCTTTAGACACATCTTGAGTTCCGACCTACACCTTGAGTTGGAATATGGCTTTGGAAATTATTGGGCTTGACCTTGGGTTCCTTGAGGACAACATATGCAAGGATGTTGTGAAATGGAGAGAATTGGACAATCCGTTCCTTTTTAGCCTTATCAACAGTTGCTGAAAATAGTGCCTTGAATCTGAGGATTCGATCATGGGCTGATGCTCACTCTCTACACACAGGTTTTATAGTATAAATTGTTATCTTCGATGATCAGATTATAGATGATCATGTTATAATATTTCATAAATGTGATTTATTATGTCACTGCAAGTGATAATGAGGATCGCTTTTTTTGCATTACTCTGGCCTGTAAGAACTATTTTAACGTAATTTTTTTAGGAATGATGCACATATTTCCATTCACATTGTTTGGATCATAGTTACCAAATTCGAATTTGAATTCAGATTAAAAAATCAACAACTTAAAACTTAATACAGAAAAAATTCGAGACTATACATTTTATGAATATAAAAAAAAAAATGCGAAGTTTCAAATTTTAAATTGTCCAAATCCTTATAGTTGATGGCTAATCAATAGATAAGATGTTAATGAGATTGTTTTTTAGTAGTACATTATGAATTAATTTCATAATAATTAGGTAACAAAAGAATAGACTGAAGGTTATTTGAGTACAATCTGTCTCAATATTATAGAGAGGGTCTAAAAAATTTAAAACCATATAATCTTTTTTCCTAACAAAATTTTCAAAAACAAAATATTAAATTCTAACCAATCTTATTACAAATACATAATTCAATATCATTTATGATATTCAATATTAAATAATATTTTATTAAAAGATATTAAAGATTTAAAAATTCTATAAAAAAAATTGAGGATCGAGAACTCTAATTTATAAAATAATGTGCACCAAATCCTCCACATAACACTGAGAATAATCCAAAATTAACATATACAGTGCTATTTAATAATTCTATATTTATATTTTTTAATTTATTTTTTGATTAAAATAATTTTTCTTTTTAATATAAAAATAAAAAACATAACATCATACATCACTTTGTTTAGAGCCTAACAAATCCCCTACTGCAAAAAGTAGTTGAATACGCACTATGTCAATCAACCTATATTTTTCAATTTCAATCAATTTTATTTGAATTCGAAAATAGGTGGTCGTTGTACCTGTTTCGAAACTCATCGAATCAATCATTTTCTGCGACCAATGACTCGTCATTTTTTGTGAATCCTTCATTTTCTGTGAATGAAAGATTGTTTCGTATTCCAACTTCTGCCCTAAGAGAGGATTGTTCATTTTCAAATCGCCAACTTCTGCCCAGAGAGAGGATTGTTCATTTTCAAATCGCCAGAAGCTGGACTAAAACGAGGCCAGGAATGAAAATTACAGATTTTAAATTTTTTTAACAAATTTCTTCCCAAGACACGAAACGAATCGAATTTTTCCGTATTAATACGCGGATCGAACCAAACCACCGAATTTTCGAATTCTTAGGCCTAATTCGGTCGAATAGGATTGTTCATTTTCAAATCGCCAGAAGCTGGACTAAAACGAGGCCAGGAATGAAAATTACAGATTTTAAATTTTTTTAACAAATTTCTTCCCAAGACACGAAACGAATCGAATTTTTCCGTATTAATACGCGGATCGAACCAAACCACCGAATTTTCGAATTCTTAGGCCTAATTCGGTCGAATTTGGTAACTATGGTTTGGATGAGAAAATGTTTCCTAATCGTTTTAAATGCTATTTGAATGAACAATGGAAAACACCAAAGGGCCCATATGGCAGTGTGCATGAAGGAACAAGGACAACAACATTTACGTGGTTGTAGCTTTCCTTAGTATTTTCTTTGTGGGTCCTCGATACTCAACTCCCTCAAAACTAAACATATCGATCATTATTATCATTATATTATTTTTGTAGTATCTTACTTGTTAAAATATGCAATTTTGGTCAATTTTCACTTTAGACAACTCATTTGATGGAGATGATGATTGCATTGATTGATGATTGCATTGAATTTTTATTTTCGAGCGGACCAAAATGGACCTAAAGATCATCGAATTTGGACAAGGGAAAGTGTATTTTTGAATTATAAGCCCACATGTGCATATTTGATTAGGTTGACCGTAAAGAAAATTTGACACCCTTGGAAGACTATAAATACAAGTGACCTCAACCTCATTTGGATATTATCTGGAATTATTCTTATATTAGCTTCTTTGGTTTTGGCTTGCATAGGTCTAAGGCTCACTCGCAGAAACGTTTTTCACACGAATGAGAAATTACAGGGTCCAAAGTTCGCACATGCTTCTAGGGTTTCTGGGCCACAATAAGAGGCTTGCCAAATGATGAATTCGACTATAGTCACAGGCTTGCAGGATTAAGGGAGCGACTGAAGCTTTCCAGGCACACACACAACACATCCTCCATGCGACCGACATCTAGGGTTTAGTTTTTTAGTTGTTTGAAGTTTTCACTCGTTGATCGCAGGGTTCGGCAGTTCACTGTAGACAATGAAAAATCATAACATGCATTTGAATCAGGGCTTTGAATAGAAAAATTGTTGGGTTCATTGCATGGATGTTGTAGTTGTTTTTGTTGGATAGTTTCTTAGATGAAGATATGGATCATTGTACTCTCTTTTGTTGAATCATTCAATGAAAATACAATAAGAAGAAGAATTTGAAAGGCTTTTCCCCATAGTGGGTTTTGCCCTAGTCTTCGACCAATTTTAGTGTCTCTATGTGTGAATGTGTTTTTTCTATTGTTCCTTTATGTTCCATTGCATTGATGATTGTGATATTTTTCTTTCTACACAATTTCATATGTTGTTGAATAATGATGCAAATCTGAAAATGTTATGATGTTATAGGGTGAATTTAATGTGTATTTGAAGAAATGCAATTATCAAAGCAAAGAACAATATAGCCCTAAGAAAAATTAGCATTACTACATTGGAAATGCCTACTCAGTCTCTTGCAAGGGTTCCCATCTCCATATTTTGTGTTGGGGTTGTTGGTGTTGGAGCGAGCAGACACATTTTCAAGGGAATAAATTCAGAATTCGAAGGGCTTCCTCTAAGTCATATTGTTCATGCCGAGTTGTTTTTGGTATCCAATGTAGCATAACACAAAGAGGTTCAACTTAGATTCATTACATTCTTAGCGGCCCCATGTGAGAATTTTCACAATTTTTTGCAAGAAGTGTGGGTTATGCCTTAAACTGGCTCATCGAGTAGTTACAACAGGCTCATCAAAATCTCAAAATTTGTCTCTCTCGTAGCATCTGAGGTTGTTTCGGTGTATCATTATTCAAAAGAACATGTGTGTGCGATTTTCCGTGACTCGTTTTTATTTTTTTATCAGTGAAATGTGTTTGTGTCTACTCCTTATAACGTTTCCAGAGCTTTTATACCAGAAATTCTCCCTACATAGGAGAAATCTAAACGGAAATGTGAATCCTATTTGACTATTGGGGCCACTGTTTACAAGGGCAGAAATATCGGAGATTTTAAAGGAATGTGCAAAAGAAAAGAGTCATGGGCCAGATGGGTGGGGGATTGAAATGTTTTGTCACTTCAAAGAGTTGACGATGTTAGATCTGTTGGCGATATTTGAAGTCTCCATGAACACGGGGTATATCTCGGGGGCTGTTAATGCTACATCTATCGTAATGATTCCCAAAAAGGAGCGGCTGGAAACTTTTATGGATTACAAACCGATTTCACTATGAAATTCGGTATATAATATCAAATCTGATTGCGTGTAGAGTCAAACCGTTCTTGTCGAGGTTCATCTCAAAGGAACAATTTTGGCTTTTGGAGAGTAGGAAGATACAAGATTTTGTTGGTATTTCACAGGAGTTGATGTACTCTATCAAGTCCCAAAAACTAAGAGCATGTTTTTTTGAAGGTAGACCTTATCAAGGCCTATGATTGTATCATTTAGGAATTTCTGAAAATGGTGTTGAGAAAATCAGGTATGTCACAAATGTTTATCCTTTGGATCACAACTTATATTTAGACCACAAATTTCACGGTTATTATAAATGGCCTCTCGACGTGATTTTTCAATGCAGAAAGAGTGTTGAGACAAGGATGTGCTCTCTCGCCCTTGCTTTTCTTGATGGTGATAGATCTCCTTAGTTGGAAGATGTGAGAGGCAAAAGAATTAGGTTATATCTTAGGAAATAAGGTGTCTTGGCACTAGTGGTTCACCCATATGATGTTTATTGACGATATTCTTTTTGGGGGGGAGACATCGGTGGCAGAATGGAGCCATATACACAAGATCCTTTCCAATTTTATATCTGCAATTTATTTATGTATGAATGGAGGTAAGTCTATGTTGATACATGATGAAAATGAGGAGGAAGTAAAAATGGAAATCAGAGATTTATTTGGGGTCACTGTTATACATATTGATGAAGGTTTTACTTACCTTGGATACAAAATTAAACCAAATGGATATTGCAACTAAGATTGGTAGTGGTTTATTGATAGATTTCAGAGCCATCTCAAATGTTGGAAGCACAGGTGGTTATCCATGGGTGGTAAACTAATTATGTTGAAAGCGGTGCTCTAGAACATTGCAGTATATTAGATGCATTTATACAGTATGCCAAAAAAAACAATACATAGGATGGAGGCCATTATGGGTCATTTTCTATGGGTTGGGGTGTAGTTAAAGGGAAACTACCATTTGATTAAGTGGGATGCAACAGCGAGGCCTGTTGAGGAACGAGGTTGGGGTATCCTCGATATATCCAGTTTCAATAAAGCATTAATCATAAAGAATATGTGTAGGGCTAGAATAGGGAAAGGATTATGGCCTCTCATTATGAAGGATAAATATATGTTTGGTAAATGTTTCACCACTTGGATAGAAAATGGGGTCAGGAATAAATCAGATAAATCCTTCATATGGTGTTGTATGATGAAAATACTTCCTTGTTTGTTGTGCTTCATTCATTGGGAGATTGGAGATGGTGTCGGGATTGAGATCGAGTTGGATGCTATGGTGGGCATGTGTGGAGGACATACACTATCTGTTCAACTATCGGATTTCATTCATGGTAAAGGCATTCACAAATTACAACAAATATTTATATCACACAGTGATAATACCGATAAATAAGCATGGAGAGGGGCAATGGAACTGGGTTTGTCTGAGGTGCATATACAGGAATGGGAGGATTATTTATCTTATCTTAGAGCTGCAAGTATCACTGTACAAGAATAAGAAGACAAATTGAGTTGGAGTGGGAAACTTTGTAAAGGATTCCTGGTGGTGAAAGAAATATACCATAATATGTACCGGAAACCGTAGTCCCGCTCATACAATAGTTGGATACAAGTTATTTGGAAGTGGGACATACCTTTAAAAATCAATTTTTTATTTTGTCTTATGATAAACAACAAAATTCTGACTTGGTATAATGTTCAAAGACAAGGGATAAATGGACTGGGCATATGTGTTTTAAGTAAGGGGGGACTGGAAAATACTAAACATCTGCTTTTTAAATGTTCGTATGCGGTGGTAATATGGGACGAGACTTTCGAAACACTGAAGATAAATCCTATAGAACGCCTTGGCTCGCTGGCCACATAAATGAAAAGGTAGTTTTTAGTTAAAAAAAATCTCAAGACCCTCCCTCTCTTCATATTATGGACTATATGGGGTAGTAGGAATGCAACCATCTTTGATAAAAAAGAGATCTAGTTTGGAATGACATTAATAAGATTATATCTTTATATTATGAGATGGGACCGGAAAAGAAGATCAAAGGAGATAGGAATATCAAGCTCAAAGATTTATGGAAAAATTACCCGGTGGGTTTCTTCAATGGAGCATGCAAAGGGAGGAAGTATGGATGTGGGGTTGTCATTGTTATCAATCTAGGAAGGTTCTACTTTTTCTGGTGGGAAGGTGGGCAGGGAACGAACTGTAAGGCAGAAATCATCGCTTTATGGGGTGTTCTCATAGTGGCTAAATGGGTATATATGTAGGGGATATATAGAATAAAGGCTTATTTTTTAGAAGCTTTGTCACTATTGAGAATGTAATAGGATAGTAACTATCAATAGATAGGTATACAGTAAATAGGCAATGGTGTATTAAGAATCTTAGGGAAATTTTAAAGAGATACAAAGAGCACATACTATCTTTTTTATATTTAATATGAAGAAGTAGTGTTTTTTTCTACTGAAAAAAACTTTGCTGACTTTTATATATTTGGCATGATTATCAAAGAGAAGGCATTGACCGTAGATTTTGACTAATTCAAGCTATGTTTGAAGCAGGAAACAACATTACAAATTGAAAAACTTCTTGGTATACTAGCGAATTCGCTAAGTAAGGAAGAGCTTGAAATCCAGTAGCGAGGAATAAGGTTTCATGGACGAGATAATGAAATTTTGGCCCTAATATTCAATCCTCCACAGACTTTCCCTAGTGGAGAACAAGTTAATGCCTTTCCTAGTGTATCAACTTTTGTTGTTTCTTGAATGCCAACTTATCAAGATGTTCTTGTCCCTCTAGACAATACGTTATCTTAGGCTCATGTAAAAGAAGTGTTTCATGTGGCTCGTAATAGCATTAAACTACTTTCTACTATGTTGACTTCTCCACATCAAGATGTATTGAAGGTAATGACATGTCTTATTTTGTTTTATTATGAAATTTGTCTTGTTTCCATCAAATTTGTATGTGTTAAATGTATGTAGTTTCTTTCTTGTAAAATTTAAATATAATTTTTGTTCACTTTTTTATAATCAGGTGCAAACCAAAATATCTTTAGCAATTATCGGTTCAAAATTTCAAATTAATATTTATAGCTAGATTAATGTTTATATACGATTAATGTTTATATACATTTTACATACAATATTTCAAGTTATTTCTTCTCATTTTCATTGTATGTGTGTGCTTTTAATGGGCAAATGTAACAAATTATTAATAATAACTATGATCAATTTTTATTTTATGCTTATTAGCTTTCTATGACTCATGTTACGGCATGGACATTCTTAAAAAAAATATTAATAACTTCAAATGCTCATTTAGGTTGTATTCCCAATTAGGACAATGCATTAATTAAAAAAAAAATCCATCTATGATGTGCATATTATATCTCGTGCAACTATATTTCCTTTCTAGGTAGATACCTTGATCAAAATTGTGCAAAGAATAACTACCTTACTCTGGTACAATGATTTATGTGGTTTGCTTTCAAATTTATGGATTAAATTTACATGATGAACTAACAACTACATTGGTGGAGAAATGCTGAAAATCACAATCTAATATATTTGTTCATGATAACATCTATATTTGTCCATGATAACATTCTATTTTGAGGAAAGAATTATTTAAATCCAGAAACTCAATTCAAAATGGAGCCACGTCATTCAAAGTTGCACTAAAAGGGAAGGCTACCATACAAGAGGAAAGATCTCAAAATTTTCTAGGCTCCTTTTAATGGTTGGCCAAAAACAAAACATGAGTGGGTACACAGACCAACAACAATCAATTAGCAATAGAAAAAAGGAAAAAAAGGAAAATTAATGATTTTTATCACACTTAATCATGTAAACCTTTTGTAATTTTTCCTTTTCTTTTTCTTTGGTGTATCAGTTGGGGAGCTTTGAGCTCTTCATTATGATATTCCTTTAGGTTGATGTGAATGTAATGCAACATTTACAAAACCTGATTTTGTCTTTATTTTCAAATTAAATAAAATTACAAATTTTTCGTCCGAAATTTTTTTTATTAAATTATATATATAGTAAAAAAAATTATAAGATATATATATATATATATATATATATATATATATATATATATATATGGGAAGGGAATCTCAATCTACCTTCGAAAAGAAATTTACCTAACATGAGTAGGATGAGAAAGCAGGGATTTGGAATAAATAACTTTTCAAAAAGAAAATATTTTACTTCATCTTACTTCTACCTCTCCCATTAGTTTAAGATAAACCCTTGTATTTACGTGTTAACATGGGATGATGGGCTTCGAATTACTTTGGAATAACTTTTCCAAAAACAAAACCTTATCTGACAAAAAAATCTTGAGACAAACCTGAGGAAGCTGGTTTCGACTAATTTTTCAAATGGAAACTTTCTTCCTCGTCAAAAACAAATATAAAATGAGACATCTATTGGGCCGTGAGAATGTCCTTATAAAGCTTTTTATATTGTCTGAAGGTTCAGGGTTCAATGGAAAAAATCTACAGCAAAAGCAAATATATACCCTGTTGTTTATCGGGGAAGTGGTTTCTTTCGAACATGTTGAGCAAAAGATTCCTGGTGAAAGTGGGGTAGCAATAACTTTCAAAATAAAGATGCTTAGTTGATTAGTTAATGTATCGTTGTGTAAATTGTAGAAATTATATGCACTAAGCATGCATATGTCCTAGATCCACTTGATCTCACACTATTTAACTTTATGCAAGATATTGAATCTATTCCACTTGTTAATCTTTTGCGGAAAAATTAATTGCACACACATGTGAAGCATAAACAAAAATAATCAGTCGCACATAACACAGTTTTTAACCGGGAAAACCTGAAGCTAAAAACCCCAACTATATATTATGTAACATGGAGATCATATGAAAATCTCATACAAAGCATACAAAGCTTATCACAAGCTCTCAGTACAATACAATCGTCATACACTAATCAGGACCAATCTTGCAAATCCATGCACCGATCTTTGCCTCCTGCTAGCCTGCCTCCACTGCACAATCCTTGCTGAAGAATAGCTCTGAATGAATTCGAATTACCCTTGCCTTGACTGCACAATCCTCATTGGCAACTCCAATGTGTGTGTGATGCAATCAATGCATCACTATAGTCTGTGTCTAGTCTATCTTGCCCTTTCACCTATCTCTCCTTTGGGTCTCCTTGGCTGTACTATGATTACTTTGTTGTATTGTTAGGTTGATTAATGAATTGTGTTGTGAATTACTTAACTAATTAATTCACTCCACTCTGATAAGTGTATCAAACAGGTTAGACTAGATACAACTAGCTCAACTGAGTCTAAGCGAGTTAAACTAAATACAACTCCATAACTACTTCTTCCATTTGTATCATAACTCTTGCCATGAGTTCTAAACAGTCCTCTGTGCATTAGCTCTAGTAAACCCTTGAGGTGCGTAATTCCACAGTCGGTGATGTGCCACATGTACCCTTTGGGCGAAGTGCTCAAAAAGTGCAATATAATTTAGAGTCTGATTATTATTTAGAGCTAATAATAATCGACATGCATCTATTTTTAGATTGATGATCTATAAATAGACTTCGCCCAATATTCTAAAAATAGAATTTCATCTATTTTTCCAACTTGACCAACCATCCACAAATAGCATCCTGCAACTTCTGAAATATGATCATCATGTCTAAAAATAAACATAGTCTAAAAATAGACTTGCGCCAAAAATAGCCTGCGGGCCCACTTAGTGAAGGCGACTCTTTTCACTAAGCTCATCATCTTGTTGAATCTCAACACTCCCTCTCAACAAGATAGGGATTATCCTTCACCCCGATCCTGCCTCTATGGTATTCGAATTTGCTCTCGGTGAGCACCTTCATCAGAATATACGCATCTGAAGGTCCGTGGAATGTACCTAAAGTAACATGATTTTCACTTGCACACAATCTCTGATATGATGATACTGGATATCAATATGTTTAGATCTATCATGAAACACAGGATTAACCGAGAGTTTAATGCAACTTTGATTATCACAATGAATCACCGTGGGATCTAAATGTGAATCGAACAAACCAACCAAGATCTTCCTCATCCAGATAGCCTCACATGCAACTTCACTTGTTGCCATGTATTCCGCTTCCGCTGAAATGAGTGCCACGGATCTTTGTTTCATGTTGTACCAAGAAACTGTTGTAGATCCGATACTGAAAATCCCTCCTGACGTGATCTTTCTGTCTGTTGGGCTTCCTGTCCAATCCGCATCTGTGAAGCCATGCAACTTCACCTCATCCGTCTGTCTGTACCATAAACCATACTCAGATGTGCCCCTGAGATATCTCAAGACATCCTTGCCTACCTTCCAAAAGAGCTTGGTAGGCTTAACCATCGCTTGTGAAAGCTGGTTCACCACATAGCAGATGTCCGGTCTTGTATTGACTAAATACATGAGTGAACCCACCAACTATTGATAAGCAGTGGCATCCACTACCTCTGCCGATGTAGCATCCTCTTTCTTCTAATTTCCTATAAGAGGAGTGTCGATAGGCTTGTAGCCTTGCATGTGAAACTTCTCGATGTTCGAGCATACTTGCCTTGAGACACAAAGCAGAATTCACCTTCTCGCGCATATTTCTTCTCAAGGAAATAATGAAGGAGGCCCAAGTCCTTCATCTCAAACTCCTTTGCAAGATCTGCCTTGCATGGGTGTATCAACTGCTCATCCCCTGTTAGTATTAAATCATAAACATAAAGAACAATGATTAAAAGCTTACCCTCCACCACAATCTGGTGCAGGTTTGCATTCGCCTCACTCTTGGTGAAGCCAAGTCCAGTGAAATAGTTATCGATCCGAGTGTACCAAGCACGTGGTGCTTGTTTCAGCCCATACAACGCTCTTCTGAGCCTGCACACATGCGACTCGGCTAGAAGATCTCAAATCCTTCAGGCTGCTCAATGTACACCTCTTCCTCAATGATCCCATTAAGGAACACAATATTCACATCCATCTGATGAATGTGCCAACCCATCTGCGCTGAGAGAGTAATGATGGTCCGTATGGAAGAATACCGTGCGACAGGTGCAAAGGTTTCTTCATAGTCAATACCCTCGATCTGTGAGAAGCCTCGGGAAACAAATCTTGCCTTATACTTCTTGACGCTCCCATCAGCAGCTTGCTTTACCTTATAGATCCATCTTGATCCTACAACTGATTTGCCCACTGGCCTTGGAACAATCTCCCAAGCATTGTTTCTAACAATGGAGTCATACTCCTCCACCATGGCATCTACCCATGTGGGATCCTGCATTTCTTCTTCAAAAGAAGATAGCTCTGTCACGATACACTTGCTCATAAGAGCCATGTATCCAGTATATCGGTCAGGTGATTGTCTCTGTCTGCGTTGTGATGTAGGGACTCCTACATTCTGTGCCACATCAAGCATCAGTCTCTCAGCTTCTGTGGTACGCTTTCTGCCTTGTCTGATGTTTGGTTCTGCATGAGTGGACTCCCCCACTCCATGAATCTCCTCCTATGGCTGATCCACATCCAGAGGCTCATCTTTGGGAACAAGAAGTTCCTCCTCCGCATGCAAGTGTAGCTCTCTCTTAAGCGACAACTTCATGGCTTTCACCTCATTGAATTTTATATCCCGTCGCACAACAGTCATCCGATTGTCTGGCAAATACACACGATAATTATGGGGTGTTTCTGTGTACCCCACAAATATCCCAACTTCTGTAGTCGGCTCCAGCTTCTTCCTGGCATCCTTTGTCACATGAATGTAAACAGGTGAGCCAAAAATCTTCAAATGAAATATGTTGTCTTCTTACCAGTAAAAGCTTCTTCGGGTGTACTCATGCCAAGTACTCTATGAGGACAACGGTTTTGCACATAAACCGCAGTGTTGCATGCTTCCGCCCACAAGTGCATCGGTAGGCCCTGGTCATGTAGCATCAATCGTGCAGCACCCACGATCGTTTTTTTCTTTCTCTCCGCAACCCCATTTTGCTGTGGGTTATGAGGCACTATGAGTTTTCTTCGAATTCCTTCTTTGCTACAGAAGTCTTTGAATTCGCCCGAGATGTATTCACCACCATTATCGCTCTGTAGAGCTCTCACTTGCTTCCCCGACTCCTCCAACAATGCCTTGAACTCACAGAAGTTTGAGAATGTTTCACTAGACTTCTTCTGCATGAAGAAGATCCAACATCTACGAGAATATTCATCAACAAATATAACATAATACATGTGTTTTGTTGTTGAAGCAATCGAGAAAGGTCCACACACGTCTGTGTGAATTCTCTCCAAGATCACCGAAGCACAATTCTCCTTCTCATCAAAGGTGGTCTTCACACACTTACCCATAGTACATCCCTTGCATTGATTTGACTGTGCAAGAGTACCCTTGGGAAGTCCAATAGAAATTTGCTGCAAAATCTTCAAAGCGCCATGGTGAAGATGGCCCAATATCCTCTTCCATAATTCGCCCTCATCCCGGCTCACCACTTCTTCTGCTTTGCCCACCATTACAACGTAGCCATCTACCTCTAGCTTGTAGAGATTCTTAATTCGAACCCCTATCTTCTTGGTTTGACCCATTGTTTTATGTCGAAGGAAGACTTTTCCCTCACTAAAAACAACATCATAACCTTTGTCTTCCAGCATTGCGACTGAGATCAAGTTCTTCTTCAGACCTGGAACATGCATGACATTCTTCAACAAGAATGGATTACCAGACTCCCTCTCAAAGGTAATGGTCCCAATGCCAATTGCACTTTACCGACAATCGTCACCCATCTCTATATGCATTTGGAGGTCCTTCTCCTCCAATTCACTAAACAACTCTTTGTCTCCCGTCATATGGAAAGATGCACCACTATCAAGATACCACACTGATCCCATACAGCTTGAAACCAAGCATGTGATCAAGGAAAAATCAAGCTCAAATTGTGAGGCTAAGGCCTCTCCAGCTGCAGATCTAGCATCCTACTTATTCTTCTTCTTCTGTGGACAGTTATTGGAGAAATTTCCATGCTCGTGACAGTGAAAACAATTCACTTTGGACAAATCCTGCTTCTTGCCTTTAGCACCGGATTTTGAAGGATTTTTCTTCCCCTTCCCTTTCCTTGCTTTGGCAGCCAAAGCGCAATTCTCTTCATCTTCATTCTTCGATGAAGATCCATCCCTGGTACCCCGCCTTATCTCCTCCTGCACAAGATCCGACCAAAGTTGCTCCCATCCATTGACAGAGTCTTCGTAGCTATGCCAACTCTTCGGAAGCCCAAGGAGAGCCAAGCTCACCAAGTCTTCATCATCAATAGTAACCCCCACACTTCCCAGTTCATCTTTGCAGTGGACAAACTTTGTGAGGTATTTTGGAATACTGTCGCCTTTCTCCATTTTTTATTTTTCTAAGCTTGTCTTTAAGCACCAACTTCCTCTGGTCACTTCTGCTTTGGAACAAGTCTGTCAAAGCCTTCCACATTAAGAATGGAGTGGCTTTCCCGTGAAGTCTGGACACAATATGGTCCTTCACACCTTCCAACATAATTCTCCTCGTCTTTGCTGTCTTCTTTTGCCATGCGTCAAGTAATGCAGCATCGCTAGATCTCGGCTTAGGAACATCGCTATCGATGAACTCCTTCAGCCCATTATCCTCCAGCACTGCCTCCATCCTGTCCTTCCAGGCTATGTAATTCGAGCTCCCATCAAGGGCATACTCCAATCTCAACCCGTTGAAAGACATTTCAATGTATACTCGATTTATGCACCAAGAATCTTCTGTAGCAAATTCGAATTGTCCACCAGCACAAACTCACTTCACAATTGTAATATTCAATCAACAATGCTCTGATACCATGTAGAAATTATATGCACTAAACATGTATGTGTCCTAAATCACGATCTCACAGCCCCCAGCTTTATGCAAGACACTGAATCTATTCCACTTGTTAATCTTTTGCGGAAAAATTAATTGCACACACATGTGAAGCATAAACAAAAATAATCAATCGCACATAACACAGTTTTTAACCGGGAAAGACTGAAGCTGAAAACCCAAACTATATATTATGTAACATGGAGATCATATGACAATCTCATACAAAGCATACAAAGCTTATCACAAGCTCTCAATACAGTACAATCATCATACACTAATCAAGACCAATCTTGCAAATCCATGCACCGATCTTTGCCTCCTGCTAGCCTATGTCCACTGCGCAATCCTTGTTGAAGAATAGCTCTGAAAGAATTCAAATTACCCTTTCCTTGACTACGTAATCCTCATTGGCAACTCCAATGTGTGTGTGATGCAATCAATGCATCACTATAGTCACAATAGATACTCTATCTTGCCCTTTCACCTATCTCTCCACTGGGTCTCCACTGAAACTGACATGCACTGTAGTTAACTGCTGTATTGTTCAGTTGATTAATGAGTTATTATTTGTGAATTAATTAACTAATTAATTCACTCCACTCTTACTAGTGTATCAATCAGTTAGACTAGATACAACTAGCTCAACTGAGTCTAACTGAGTTAAACTGAATACAACTCCATAACTACTTCTTCCAACTATGTCATAACTCTGCCACTTGAGTTCTAACTAAGTCCTCCATGCATTAACTCCAGTAAACCCTTGGGAATTACGTAATTCCCTCAGTCAGTTGATGTGCCACATCTGTGCATTGAACTGAAGTGCTCCAAGAGAATAAGTTGTTGTTTAGAGTCTGATTATTATTAAGAGCTAATAATAATCGACATGCATTTATTTTTAGATCAGTGATCTATAAATAGACTTCGCCCAATATTCTAAAAATAGAATTTCCTCTATTTTTCCAACTTGATCAACCATCCACAAATAACATCCTGTAACTTCTGAAATATGATCATCATGTCTAAAAATAGACATAGTCTAAAAATATACTTGCGCCAAAAATAGTCTGCGGGCCCACTTAGTGAAGGCAACTCTTTTCACTAAGCTCATCATCTTGTTGAATCTCAACACTCCCTCTCAACAAGATAGGGATTATCCTTCACCCTGATCCTGCCTCTATCGTATTCAAATTTTCTCCTGGTGAGCGCCTTCGTCAGAATATCTACATCCTAATCCTCCGTATGAATGTATTGAAGCAACATGATCTTCCGCTGCACACAATCTTTGATATGATGATACCAGATATCAATATGTTTAGATCTATCATGAAACACATGATTAACCGAGAGTTTAATGCAACTCTGATTATCACAATGAATCACCGTGGGATCTAAATGTGAACTGAAAAAACCAACCAAGATCTTCCTCATCCAGATAGCCTCACATGCAGCTTGACTTGCTGCCATGTATTCCACTTCCATTGAACTGAGTGCCACAGATCTTTGTTTCCTGCTGTACCAAGAAAATGTCGTAGATCCGATAATGAAAATCCCTCCTAATGTACTCTTTCTGTCTGTTGGGCTTCCTGCCCAATCTGCATCCATGAAGCCATGCAACTTCACCTCATTCGTCTGTCTGTACCATAAACCATACTCAGATGTGCCATTGAGATATCTCAGGACATGCTTGTCTGCCTTCCGAAAGAGCTTGGTAAGCTTAACCATCGCTTGTGAAAGTTGATTCACCACATAGCATATGTTCGGTCTTGTATTGACTAAATACATAAGCAAACCCACCAATTGTCGATAAACAATGGCATCCACTACCTCTGTCGATGTAGCATCCTCTTTCTACAAATTTCCTGGAAGAGGAGTGTCAATAGGCTTGCAGCCTTGCATGTGAAACTTCTCCAGTATTTCTCGAGCATACTTGCCTTGAGACACAAACAGTTCACCTTCCCGCTACCATATTTCCAATCCAAGGAAATAATGAAGGAGGCCCAAATCCTTCATCTCAAACTCCTTTGCAAGATCTGCCTTGCATGAGTGTATCAACTACTCATCACACATTAGTATTAAATCATCAACATAAAGTACAATGATTTAAAAGCTTACCCTCCACCCTGTCTGATGCAGTTTGTCACTACTCCTCTTGGTGAAGCCAAGTCCAGTGAAATAGTTGTCGATCCGAGTGTACCAAGCATGGGGTGCCCATTAGAGGAATTTTGAGGTCTAAAATGGGCCTCCTAAGGAAATTATAAAATAATAGTGGAAAAAATCAAATAAGATTTGATGACATCATCAAATTTTAGAGGGAAAAATGGAAAAACTACTTTTTCAACTCATATTTTCAACTTATCTCCCAAAGTTTTTACTCAAATTTCAAGAGGGAGTACTCGTTGGATGTGAAATTTAATTCCCCATCCAAGGAGTACCCATGTTGCATACTTTCGATGGGTCCTACTACACGAAAAATGAGAAATACAAAAAAAAAAACGTGATTAAAAATTTCGAGCGGGAGTACTCGTTGGATGCGAAATTTAATTCCGCATCCAAGGAGTACCCATGTTGCATACTTTCGATGGGTCCTACTACACGAAAAATGAGAAATACATAAAAAAAACGTGATTACAATCACGTTTTTTATGTATTTCTCATTTTTCATGTAGTAGAGTTCATCGAAAATTGCTTTGAGTTTTATAGTACTCTATATTAAATTTCATGCTATTTTCTTTATTTACAGGGAGATAATTTGAAAATACGAGTTGAAAAAGTAGTTTTATTATTTTATTATTTTTTAATATTTTTACCCTTTTATTTAAAAAATGGTGAATCATCCCCCATGGTTGACATCATCATCTTGAATCCTATTGGTTGTTATAAAGTTTATTTTTGTTGTACATTTTTTTTATGAGGCCCATTTTAGACCTCAAAATTCCCCTAATGTGTTTCAGCCCATACAACGCTCTTTTGAGCCTGCACACATGCGACTCGCTGCTGAAGATCTCAAATCCTTCAGGCTGCTCAATGTACACTTCTTCTTCAATGATCCCATTAAGGAACACAGTCTTCACATCCATCTGATGAATGTGCCAACCCATCTGCGCTGAGAGAGCAAGGATGGTCCATATGGAAGAATACCATGCGACAGGTGCAAAGGTTTCTTCATAGTCAATCCCCTCGATCTGTGAGAAGCCCCGGGCAACAAATCTTGCCTTATACTTCTTGGCGTTCCCATCAACAGCTTGCTTTACCTTGTAGATCCATCTTGATCCTACCACTGATTTTCCCACCGGCCTTGGAACAATCTCCCAAGCACTGTTTCTGACAATGGAGTCATACTCCTCCACCATGGCATCGACCCATGTGAGCTCCTGCACTGCTTCTTCGAAAGAAAATGGCTCTGTCACGATACAATTGCTCATAAGAGCCATGTATCCAGTATATTGGTCAGGTGACTGTCTCTGTCTACACTGTGATGTAGGGACTCCTACATTATGTGCCGCATCAAGCTTCAGTCTCTCAACTTCTGTGGTACGCTTTCTACCTTGTCTAATGTTTGGTTCTGCATGAGTGGACTCCTCCACTCCATGAATCTCCTCCTGTGGTTGATCCACATCCAGAGGCTCATCTTTGGGAACAAGAAATTCCTCCTCCGCATGCAAGTGTAGCTCCCTCTCAAGCCAAAACTTCACAGCTTTCACCTCATTGAATTTTATATCCCGTCGCACAATAGTCATCCGACTGTCTGGAAAATACACACGATAATTATGGGGTGTTTCTGTGTACCCCTCAAATATCCCAACTTCTGCAGTGGGCTCCAGCTTCTTCCTGGCGTCCTTTGTCACATGAATGTAAACATGTGAGCCAAAAATCTTCAAATGAGAAATATCAGGCTTCTTACCAGTAAAAGCTTCTTCGTGTGTACTCATGCCAAGTACTCTATGAGGACAATGGTTTTGCACATAAACCGCAGTGTTGCATGCTTCTGCCCACAAATGCAATGGTAGGCCCTGGTCATGCAGCATCGCTTGTGTAGCACCCACGATCGTTTTGTTCTTTCTCTCCGCGACCCCATTCTGTTGTGGGTTATGAGGCGTTATAAGTTCTCTTCGAATTCCTTATTTGCTACAGAAGTTTTTGAATTCACCCGAGATGTATTCACCACCATTATCGCTCCATAGAGCTTTCACTTGCTTCCCTGACTCCATCTCCACCAATGCCTTGAACTCACAGAACTTTGAGAATGTTTCACTCTTTTCTGCATGAAGAAGATCCAGCATCTACAAGAATAGTCATCAACAAATATCACATAATACCTATGTTTTGTTGTTGAAGCAACCGAGAAAGGTCCACACACGTCTGTGTGAATTCTCTCCAGGATCACCGAAGCACGGTTCTCCTTCTCATGAAAGGTGGTCTTCACAAACTTACCCATAATACATGTGCGATCATTTGTGTAAGAGTACCCTTGGGAAGTATAGTAGAAATATGATGCAAAATATTTAAAGTGCCATGGTGAAGATGGCCCAATCTCCTGTGCCATAATTCACCCTCATCCCGGCTCACCACTTCTTCTGCTTTGCCCACCATTGCAGCACAGCCATCTACCTCCAGCTTGTAGAGATTCTTAATTCGAACCCCTATCTTCTTGGTTTGACCCGTTTTTTTATGTCGAAGGAAGGCTTTTCCCTCACTGAAAACAACATCATAACCCTTGTCTTCCAGCATTGTGACTGAGACCAAGTTCTTCTTCAGACCTGGAACATGCATGACATTCCTCAACAAGAATGGATTACCGGACTCCCTCTCAAAGGTAATGGTCCCAATGCCACTCGCACTGTACCGACCATCATCGCCCATCTCTATATGTATCTGGAGGTCAAGTCACTAAACAGCACATCTCCCATCATATGGAGAGGCACCCTTGTCAAGATACCACAATCCATAAGAGCTTGAGAAACCAAGCATGGAGTCAAAGAAATCAAGCTCAAATTCTTGAGCTAAGACCTCTCCCGGCTATAGATCAATGACAGCACTGCTTCTTCTTCCTATGGACGATTAGTGGCGAAATGTTTAAATGCTCGTTGTCAGTGAAAACACTTCACTGGACAAATCCAATCCTTGCTTCTTGCCTTGCTTGCAGTTTTGAAGAGTTTTTCTTCCCCTTCCCTTTCCTTGCTGGCAGCCAAGCGCAATTCTCTTCATCTTCTTCTCGTGATGAAGGTGTCCACTGTCAAGCTGCCTTATCTCCTCTGCACAAGATCCGACCAAAGTCGCTCCCATCTGAGTAGTTTCGAGATCCATTGTGAGTCTTCGTAGCTATGCCAACTCTTCGGAAGCCCAAGGAGAGCCAAGCTCACCAAGTCTTCATCATCAACAATAACCCCCACACTTCCCAGTTCATCCTTGCAGTGGACAAACTTCGTGAGGTATTTTGGAATATTGTCGCCTTTTTCCATTTTTATTTTTCTGAGCTTGTCTTTAAGCGCCAACTTCCTCTTGTCACTTCTGCTTTGGAGCAAGTCTGTCAAAGCCTTCCACATTAAGAATGGAGTGGCTTTCTTGTCAAGGTTGGCCACAATATGGTCCTTCACACCTTCCAACAGAATTCTCCTTGTCTTTGCTGTCTTCTTTTGCCATGCGTCAAGTAATGCAGCATCGCTAGATCCCGACTTAGGAACATCGCTATCGATGAACTCCTTCAGCCCATTATCTTCCAGCACTGCCTCCATCCTATCCTTCCAGGCTATGTAATTCGAGCTCCCATCAAGGGCATACTCCAATCTCAACCCGTTGAAAGACATTTCAATGTATACTCGATTTCTGTACCAAGAATATTCTACAGCAAATTCGAATTGTCCACCAGCACAAACTCACATCACAATTGCAATCTTTAATCAACAATGCTCTGATACCATGTAGAAATTATATGCACTAAGCATGCATATGTCCTAGATTCACTTGATCTCACGCTATTTAACTTTATGCAAGATACTGAATCTATTCCACTTGTTAATCTTTTGCGGAAAAATTAATTGCACACACATGTGAAGCATAAACAAAAATAATCAATCGCACATAACACAGTTTTTAACCGGGAAACCCTGAATTTGAAAACCCCAACTATATATTATGTAACATGGAGATCATATGACAATCTCATACAAAGCATACAAAGCTTATCACAAGCTCTCGGTACAGTACAATCATCATACACTAATCAGGACCAATCTTGCAAATCCATGCACTAATCTTTGCCTCCTGCTAGCCTGCTTCCACTGCGCAATCCCTGCTGAAGAATAGCTCTGAATGAATTCAAATTACCCTTGCCTTGACTGTGCAATCCTGATTGGCAACTCCAATGTGTGTGTGATGCAATCAATGCATCACTATAGTCACAACAGATAGTCTATCTTGCCCTTTCACCTATCTCTCCTAGTCTATCTTGCCCTTTCACCTATCTCTCCACTAGGTCTCTAGTAAAACTGCGATGCACTGTAGTTAACTGCTGTATTGTTCAGTTGATTAATGAGTTATTATTTTTGAATTAATTAACTAATTAATTCACTCCACTCTCACTAGTGTATCAATCAGTTAGACTAGATACAACTAGCTCAACTAAGTCTAACTGAGTTAAACTGAATACAACTCCATAACTACTTCTTCCAACTGTGTCATAACTCTGCCACTTGAGTTCTAACTGAGTCCTCCATGCATTAGCTCTAGTAAACCCTTGGGAGTTGCGTAATTCCCTCAGTCAGCTAATGTGCCACATCTGTGCACTGAATTGAAGTGCTCCAAGAGAATAAGTTGTTGTTTAAAGTCTGATTATTATTAAGAGCTAATAATAATCGACATGTATCTATTTTTAGATCAACAATCTATAAATAGACTTCGCCCAATATTCTAAAAATAGAATTTCATCTGTTTTTCCAACTTGATTAACCATCCACAAATAGCATCCTGCAACTTCTGAAATATGATCATCATGTCTAAAAATAGACATAGTCTGAAAATAGACTTGCGCCAAAAATAGCCTGCGGGCCCACTTAGTGAAGACGATTCTTTTCACTAAGCTCATCATCTTGTTGAATCTCAACATAAATTGGTTTATTTGTGGGAGGTCTAGTTTTTATTATTGAAATGGTAAGGGGACAGGTGGAAGGTAGGGGACAAGTGGTGGAAGGTAGGAGCAGGGTTGGAATTTCAAAACAAACTCATTGGTCAAATTTGTTGGTTTTCATATCACCTCTGTCTATTTTCATGGTTTCAAGGAAGGATCTTGAAGATTTGGTAAAATTTTAAACAGTGTTTGATGAGTAAATCACCCTGTAACAGGGAATTTGCCCATCAAATTCCATCCCTGGATAGGAGTTATAACTTTCAAATTAAAAATGCTTGGTTAATTCGTTAATGTATGGGGTAAATTAGATTATTTGTGGGAGGTTAGTATTTTTATTGAAATGGTAGAGTTAGATTTGAGATAAAAATTATCTCATTAGACCTATTAATCTTTCATCCCATATTTATGTTGATCCAAGGATCTTGAAGGTAAATCACCCCGTGAGAGGCAATTTGCCCATCAAATTCCATCCCTGAATAGGAATTATAATTTCAAATTAAAAATGCTGGGTTAATTCTTTAATATATGGAGTAAATTAGATTATTTGTGGGAGGTTAGTTTTTTTATTGAAATGGTAGAGTTAGATTTGAGATAAAAATTATGTCATTAGACCTATCATTCTTTCATCCCATATTTATGCTGATCCCAATTTAAACTCAACTTTGGTTGAAAAATAATAACTTTCTTAAAGGCAGGGAATTCAGGTCCCTCAGGTTTGTTCTTAACGTGGGGATGGACGAAACTGGGTACTGATGACAACTAACTTTCCACTGGGCAAGCCTAAAAACATTGTCCTTCCATCTGTTTTTATTTATTCGTTTCTTTATATTCCAAACATAAAATGAAAGAGATTTATATTCCAAACGTAAAATGAAAGAGATCGAAAATACGCAGAAATTTGGATTTCGTGACATATTCGCTGTGGCTTTGTAGCAATATAAATCTTGCTCTGATTTCTGAGTTTTGTGGGAGACTTGAAGGAGTATATATCTGCACTAGCTTTCTCTGACTTGTGAGTTTTGTGGGAAGTTGTAATTTGCGAATCCTCCACAGTGGTGGCTATTATCTGGAGTTTTAGCTCTCCTTTGTGTGCAGATTCTGTGTAACCATTGCTGAGTGTCAAAGTGTAGTAATTGTGATATTTTTGAAGATATAATTAGCACCAGTGTGATGACTGTTTTGTTGTGTTATAAAGGGATTGCATAAGTTACCACATTGTGTGTGTCAAGGAGAGATATGAAAAATAAGGAGTCTGATCGGGGTTTCATCTCTGGATTTCTTGGTGTGGGCATACAGAGGACAATCCAGCACATAATTCAGCATATCCTCATAGCCAATCGCTGCAAGAATGAGTTGGCAGATTTGAAAGAACTGGTAATGAGCATCGAGCTTACCATTATGCACATCCAGCAAAATCGCCTGGCATTCAAAACAAACAATGATGAAGATAAGGCTTCAGCTGTCAACGGATGGCTGAAAGAGTTGGACCGTCTTCTTCTTCAAGCATCAAAAATCGTGCAAAGGTGCTCAATGCCCAAGTCCCACGTTAAATTTTCTGGTTTTCAAACCAAAAGGAATATCAGCCGTTTGATTTCAGATATTGAAGGGCATCTAAAATCGTCTCCTTTACATGTCCGAACTCCAAAGCACCAAGTGGAAGACACTCAGCAGGCCCTTGAGGGACTTGGGCAGACTAAGGACCGCGTAGAGGCCATGGCTTCTTCTGTAGCGACTTCCCAAGCAGCTCTTGCTCCAAGAGGCAGAGTAATCAAGAACTTGATCGAGGAACAAGATATAGTGGGACAAGAACAAGCATTTGCAGTGGAAGACACTCAGAAGGCCCTTGAGGGACTTGGACAGACTAAGGACCGCGTAGAGGCCATGGCTTCTTCTGCAGCGACTTCCCAAGCAGCTCTTGCTCCAAGAGGCAGAGTAATCAAGAACTTGATCGAGGAACAAGATATAGTGGGACAAGAACAAGCATTTGCAGATCTGGAGAATTTTTTGCTAGATGATGTACAGCACAATAAAATTGGCTTTGCTTGGCGAGTGTGCATCAGGAAAAACTCTCCTTATGAGGAAAGTGTTCAACACTCAAAAGGTACGCAATTACTTTAACGATGGCTTATGGCTTTGGCTGAGTGTTTCAAAAAGTCAGCTTCTTTCTAGTGTCATGAATCAACTCTGTACACAAATAGCCGTCCAAACAAACAAGGACGTGGATAGAAATGTGAACCCTGAAAAATGGTTGAAAGAGAGAGTAGAGAGCAAAATGATAGCATTGTTCGTAGATGATTTACGGGCAGGGGAGTTGTTGGAGGGACTCGGTAGACTACTGCACCTAGTAACTGACCATCCTAACTGCAAATTAATTGTCAGTTCAAGGGATCCCACTGCATTGTCCAAAATAGGATTTCCAGATGACCGCACAATAAAAATGAAGGGCTTGACGGAACCTGAAAGTCTGAAGTTGTTTTGTCATCAATTTCCAAATAATAATGAAAATCTGCATTCAAACATTGAAAAGGATGAGGTCAAGCTGTTTCTGCGTAAAGGGTTTCCGCTTGCAATAAATGTAGTGGGGAGGGCAATGGCGCGCAGTCCTCAGCCAGAGCAGTGGAAGTGGGCTCTTGACAGGCTGGAAAAGGCAGAGAGGCTCGATGATTTCCTAAGGTTGGGTTTCGACGCAGTGAGCAACGAGGACGCTAATATGCAATTGTGCTTTCTACACCTAGCTGCTGCCTTCTTCGAAAATGAAGTCATTGATGTCCAGGAGGTGATTCCCTTGTGGATGGGAGAAGGCCTCCTCGCAATGAAAATGCTTCAAAATGGACCTGCACATGTTTTAACAGATCGGTCCTTTATTGAGCCGATGATAATAAACACAGAAGGGTTCCCAGTTTGCCTTAGGATGCAAAACCCATTTGAGATAGGGAGGATTTATGTGGACCAACTAGCAGAACGTTGTTTGATAGAACCGATGGTGAGAGACGCAGATGGGCGCGTGGTTTGCTTCGGGATGCTCAACGTTCTGCGTGATTTGGCAATTGGAAATGCTAAGAAAGAAGAAAAATTCCACTGTAGTGTGGGTAACGGTTTGAAAGATTCGCCAAAAATCGAGTCTTCAGAAAGCACAAGGATTTTCTTGAGCCGCAACGAATTGAGTTCTCTTCCGCTATTTTCTTCATCTTCAGAAATGTGCTCATTGTCAATTTCTCAAAACACACAAATAACAAAAATTCCAAATAAGTTGATGCCCAGCATGACATTTCTCAAGGTTCTGGATTTGAGTGGAACGTTGGCCCGCTCATTGCCAGAGGGTGTGGGTTGTTTGAAGCAGTTAATATGCCTAAAGTTATCAAGCATGCCGATCAAAAGACTCCCTAGATCTCTTACAGGTCTTGGACACCTCGAGATCCTTGATGTTAGCTTCACTGGCATCAAGGAACTGCCCTCTGACATTCATATGTTGAGATCCCTCAGGTATCTGGGCCTTAGTGGATGCAAAGATTTGCAAAATCTTCCTTATAGCATCTCGGCCCTCTTGTCTTTGCAATACTTGTACATGGATGGATGCAGCATGTACTAGACAAAACCTTCCACGAACAGGTGCAAAAAAGTTATGGATGGAAGCAGAAAGTCGACAAAACTTGCGAGGAATAGAAACAAGGAAGTCGCTTCCATGGAGAGTTTAAACGATTTGATACAACTTAAAAAGCTGGCTCTACAGAACACTTGGGAAGCTATTAGTGAGGGTAAATTAAAGGGTACAATTGGGAGCATGACTGAAATGGACACCCTCCTGTTGATATTTCCCAAGGAGAGACCTTCCGATATGGAAAATTTATCTCTCGACATTAATAACATGTCGAAGTTGAGAAGCCTTTCATTAAAATCCTGCAGTTTTACTAAAATGGAGATCAAAATGAAGAATGATGTATGCCAGTTAAAAAGCCTTACTTATCTGAAGTTCTATGAGTGTCCTATGTTGGAAGAACTTCAAAATTTACATAAGCTTCAAAATTTGAAGCATCTAGAAATTATTCTTTGCGAGAAAGTAAAGGACTTTCCCAAAGAATTTGGAGAGACAGGAGCATTTCCTTCATTGAAAATATTCTCATTGGTTGGACTAGACAATTTAGTGGAATTACCAAAAAGAGAAGAAGGTGCAATGCCTTTCCTTGCAATTGCTCAAATGTGAAAATGTTGCCGGAAACTTATTTGAAAAAGGGAATTAGAATAACAATTTATGGTGATCCAGAAACAGAAGTAGTAAGAAATTTAGAAAACATGGAAAAAGCAGACAAGGATGGGGTGAATGTGATAGAAAAATCTACGAGTACGAGAGAAATTATAAAGAAGTACTTGCAGGTATTCCATCAAAGAGAAGATTGGTTATTAGGTGAATCTGGGTGTAATGAGCTTGTCCTATTTGTGAAAGGTTATATAGTTAACTCTGGTGCAATGAGTTTTTCGTATTCCTGAAAAGTTCTATGTATTTGTAAAAAGTTCATTATATATATATATATATATATAGTGAATTTTGGTGTAATAGGGTTTTCCTATTTCTAAAGGTTTTATGATGAAACTTACATAATTTATGTTTTAACGAAGAACCTTGTATATCCTCCAAAGCAATAGCATTGTTCATTTTTATGGATGAATATTAACATGTTTGTAATTGTTTTATACTTCATTTTAAGATTAATTTTTCTTGTATGAATATTTAAAAAATTAAATAACTTATATTTATATTTAGTGTTATTTTATTTATAAGTTTTTTTTTGTTTTAAAAAATTAAATAACTTATATTTATATTTAGTGTTATTTTATTTATGAGTTTTTTTTTTTTTAAACTCATTACTTATTTTTAATTATTTCTTTTATTAAAATGGAGATCAAAATGAAAAATGATGTATGCCAGTTAAAAAACCTTACGCCCTAGGTTGGAAAAATTTCAAAATTTACATAAGCTTCAAAATTTAAAGCATTTGCAAATTATTCTTTGCGAGGACTTTCCCAAAAAATTTGGAGAGACAGGACCATTTCTTTTATTGAAAATATTCTCATTGGTTGGACTAGACAATTTAGTGGAATTACTAAAAAGAGAAGGTGCAGTGCCTTTCTTCGCAATATTTAATATGATCAATTGTTCAAATGTGAAGATGCTGCCAGAAACTTATTTGAAAAAGGGAATTAGAATAACAATTTATGGTGATCCAGAAACAGATTTAGTGAGAAATTTAGAAAACATTGAAAAAGGAGACAAGGATATAAGAAATTTAGAAAGCATTGAAAAAGGAGACAAGGATACAACTACAATAGAGCTCAATTTAATAATCATGGTTGTAATATTGACCTTTCTAGCCTTTTAAGATGTCAAAATTATAATAAGCTCAGGAGACTTTTCTCCAAGCTTTTCGAGCATAGAAATAAAATCTTAAATCAAACTAAATAACTCTTTTCTTTAGGTCTGATAGACCAAAAATTGGTCTCAGTGGACGTTAACCATCATCATCATCATTATCATCATAATTTAATAAAAATTTTAATCATTTTTTCATCATCAATTAAAAATAATACAAATTATATAATAATTTATACTAAATAATTAATTCTTCTTTTACTCTAGTGTATAAGAATAATAAAATATTAAATTAATTCATAAATTTTTATTTTTATTTTTATTTATTTTAAAATTATAAATCTTAAAACTTTTTTTTACCAATTTTACATTATTAATGTGAAATAATGTTGTATATATTTTGATGAAAAAGAATTGTAATAAAATTAAATTATCATTTTCAATTATTAATATATTTGATAAATTAATATTATAATTTTGTATAAATATTATATATTTTTAAGTAACCTTTATATGATAATAGTAAAAAAATATGTTACATTATGCTAATACTCTAATAACCATTATATCATAAATATCTTAATCTTTATAAGTGAATGTCCAATATATATATATATATATATATATATATATATATATATATTCCTGTAAAAAGTAATTTCATAAATGTAATCTATATCAAATCAAAAATCAAAATCCTATAATTGAGCAAATCTTTCAAATATGTAAATTCTTTTCATTTTTGAGATAGTATTTTTAACCAATACCATTTTTGAATGAAGAAATGTTTAGAAGTTGGACTTTCTTTCCAAACTAATTTAACACCCTTTATAAATATAATCTATAAATCAAATCAAAAATCAAAATCCTATAATTGAGCAAATCTAGCCAATCTTTCAAATATGTAAATTCTTTTCATTCTTCTTTTTGAGATAGCATTTTTAACAAAATACCATTTTTGAATGAAAAAATGTTTAGAAATTGGACTTCTTTTCTAAACTCATTTAGCACCCTTAAATTTTAATGTTTAGAAGTTGGACTTCCTTTCTAAACTCATTTAGCACCCTTAAATTTTTTTTTAACGGGAAGAACTGAGCTTTTACTGAAATGATATTCATCATAATTTTTTTTCTCCCAATCATTTTCATATATGGCCACTGGTTATTATGTAAATTGCCATCTTAACTTTTCCGCTGTCTTGATCCTCTTTTCCACGACAGGAAAACTCACACAAAACAAGCAAGGGAGATATACTCACACACAAACCGTTATAAATATATTGAGAAATACAAAATACAACACTAAAATATAGTGTTTTCATAATTTAATATCTCATTCATTTAAAATTTCCTGACTTTTAGTACCATTTTGCTTAAAATTTTTTTATAAAGATTTATCTAAACACACAAATTAGTATATGATTTTTATATTCTCATGAATTAATAAATATCAAAATAATAATGATAAATTCGGAAGGCCGCCTGAATCAACAAATTGAGAGATGAAGAAAGCCAAGAGGGGAACCTACCGCGCAAGACTCGATAACTCGAGAAAGCGAGCAGACAGCACGATCGATGATAAGAATTCGGGAGGCAGGCCTTGCGTTTAGTATATCCACTAGTGCAAATCTGAAGGAAGCCAACACCCATTCAATATGTAGATGACTGCTTCTGGTTAAAACATTAAGCGGGTTATGACGTCTTACGCTGAGATTTCTGACAGCAACACCTTTTCTGATTTCTCCATTATGTATGCACTAGACATAGGGGGATTCGAGAACAGGCTGCAGTAGGCATAGGAGGGATTGGAGAACAGGTGGGAATGACTTGCTTCTGACCACATTTTGTAATATAAGGTATGGGGAATGGAACCACATCTTTGCTCAGTTGTAAAACCAAATAAAGGACTTGAATCCTTGTATAGGTTGTAGTTGGAGAAACGAGTCTGATTCTGAGTTTGTTTCCTGCAATCCAGCTCTAGTTTTAGATCAGGCCATTGCATGTGCTCCAGCTCTTGTTTTAGATCAGGCCGCAGACTTTTTGAAGTTCACCAAGACCATCAAAGTTTTCTTTGAGAGCAATTTGAACATAATTGAAAGCTTGTATTTCTTCAAACACAAGACATGCATCATCAAATTGCAGAGACCGAGCATGATGATTTAACATTGTCTTGTACAGGAATTTCACCAAACACTTTGCATGCAGACATTTTATCAAACACTTGGCACGCACACTCTGCTGCCACGGTATCGCTGGAGATACTAGGTTGGAAACCACCCTCACAACCGGTGCACATGTCGGTTTCATGATTTATTTGAGAGCAAAGTTTTTTAACAATAGCGTAAGACGTTACCTTAATTTCTTTAATGGCGTCGATGTCATGTATTTAATCTCCTTAATTTCTTCCGCCACATCTTTCATAACCTTGTCAACGAGATCAGCATCCAGATTTGATTCCAAAACATATTTTTAAGGCACAGGGGACTCAAGCGGATCAATTTCAACATTTCGGAACGAGTACCTTAGCTTTAGACTTATGTCGAGGCCCGGTCTTCACTTTGAGCTGGAATATGGGTTTCGCAGAGTCCTTGGGCTCGACCTTGGGTTTCTAGAAGATAGCCCATGCAGGGATGCTGTGAAATGGAGAGAATTCGACAATGCGTTCTTTTTCGCGTAACCCATAGCTGTTGAAAACAGGGTTATGAATCCGAGGATTCGATCATTTGCTGAAGCTCAGTCTCTACACAGATTTTATACTGAACACCCACATTAAAAATATAAAAACATATGAATGTGATTGATATATCCAAAGGTTTCATTTCATTTGCTTTTACCATAAATAAATATATAACAATATAAATAATAATATAAAACCAATAATACAAAAACAAACCATTACACTAAAAATATTATTATTATCATTCATAATTAATAATAATTATTTCTACTTAATAATTATTATATAATATTAAATGTTATTTATTTATCTATTATTATATAATTAATTTTAAATTATGTAATATAAATATTAATATGGAATCACAATTATTAAACCCAAAAAACTAATATTATAAATTTAAGGTATATAAATCTTTAGTTGACCATAATAATATTAAGGTATATAAATCTTTAGATGACCATGATTTATATTGAATCTATAAGATTAATATTATAAACTCATGAATAATATTATATCCTAGAAATATTAATCCTTAGATTAATATATTTATGAAAATTGTAAGTCCCATAAAAATCTACATTTCAATCTCCTTGTACTAAAAGTTGAGATTGTACTAAAACTTCACTAAGTTACAAGTATAAACTTACCAATGGAATAATCCTTAAGTTTTGATTGTAAAGCTTTGTGGTATGGAAGTTATAATATTAGATTTATTAGTGTAATAAACATCATGTTTGGATTGTAGAGTGTTGCATATAAGTTTTGATGGTAAAGCTTTATGGTTTTGCAATTCTCATAAGATGAACAGTGACTTGGATTTATTGTTAGATCTAAGACTTTTGTGATCCATAATGTAGATAAATGTCTTTCAGATTAATCACATCATTAGGATTTGGTCGATGTTTCGAACCAACTAATGTGGTCCATCCTCACAACAAGGTGAAGAAGATAATCGATCTTATTGAATAAATAGTGTGGATGCATCATTGCCCAGAAATAGTCGTTGAGAACTAGCCATTATTAAATTAGTTAATAAGTAATTAGAGAATAACATTAAAAAAAAAAAATAGTTGTTAATAAATTTTAATATTAATATCAAAGAAATTTATTGAATTTTTTATTATTATAATAGGATAACATGTTAATAAATTTTTAAATAAAAGGGTTACAAATTTTTATTTATTATTTTATTATTATAATCCATAGGATAATATATAATATATTATAACTATAAAACATTAAAGATAATAAGAATACTAAAGAAGTAGGTAAGAAAAAAATCAAAGACAAGGGAAATAAAACCAAAAAATAGAAAAACAACATAGACCATATGCAACAAGAGTCTCAACGCAAGGGGGGAGAAATCACCTAGAGAGAGTTGGAGTCCAGCTCTTACTCAATTTCCAACCATTAGGGGAATTTTGAGGTCTAAAACGGACCTCCTAAAGAAATTATAAAATAATAGTGGAAATAATAAAATAAGATTTTATTACATCATCAAATTTTAGAGGGAAAAAAGAAAAAACCACATGTTCAACTCATATTTTGAGCTTATCTCCCTAAGGTTTTTCACTCAAATTTCGAGAAGGAATACTTGTTGGATGCAAAATTTAATTCCCCATCCAAGGAGTACCCATGTTGTATACTTTTGATGGACCCTACTGCACGAAAAATGAGAAATACATGAAAAAAAATATTTACGGAAATGAGAAATACATGAAAAACATGATTGCAATCACTTTTTTTCATGTATTTCTCATTTTTCGTGCAGTAGGGTCCATCAAAAGTATGCAACATGGGTACTCCTAGGATGAGGAATTAAATTTTGCATCCAAAAAGCACTCTCGATTGAAATTTGATTAAACCCTTAGGGATATAAGTTGAAAATACGAGTTGAAAAAAATACTTTTATTATTTTATTAATTTTATTAATTTTTACTTTTTTACTCCAAAAATGGTGAATCATCCCCAATGGTTGACATCATCATCTTGAATCCTATTGGTTCTCATAAATTTTATTTTGGTTGTACATTTTTCTTAGGAGGCCCATTTTAGACCTCAAAATTCCCCTAATGCATTCTCCATGTTGAGATTCTTAACATGCATCTCAATCTCAATAGCCTCCCTAAGCTTCCTATGGTGAAAGTGATCAACTTTAGCAATGAATTTGGAGTCCTCAATGCATACATGGTGACATGATTTTTCCACATGTTTCGCAAGAGCTTATGTGCGGGACCGATTGTGCCTAATGTCTGCAGCATGCCCTTGGATTCTCTGTCTAATGGATCGACTTGTTTCTCCAATATAGGGAGTACCACAGGAACAAGGAACCATGTAAACACCTTTAATGTCCTTAGGGTTGATAGGGTCTTTGACAAATCCAAGAGAATTTCTAATAGTACAAAGAGGTTTGAACGAAGAGGAGACATTATTCCTTCTAAGGGCATGTGCAATTTTGTTCGCGATCCCTTGGATAAACGAGAGATGAACCTTGGAGATAGGATCCAAGGTTCATTAAAAATGTCATGAACCTGTCTGGTATGAATTTTGATTCATCTGTTTTCAGTATCCTTAATAAGGGGATTAATTTTTCCCTTGCCTCAAAGAATATTCCCATTGATGACATTATCTGTAACATTGAGTGGCATCAAGGATCTTCTAGATAATTTCAAGGAGATTATTAGGAAATATTGTTTAATTGTTGTTAGGAAGGCTAAGCCTCTCAAACGAAACTTGAGCAAGCATGAGTTTATTTCCCTTAAAACCCTAAGGGACAACCCTGACATTGTCATCCTTAAGGCAGACAAGGGCGGTGCCATAGTCATTATGGACAAATCTGACTATGTTAGCAAAATGATAGACCATCTTTCCAATAGTGTTAGTTACGTTAAGCTTAAAAATAATCCCCTTAAATATGTTTCTAAGGAGGTTTCACTTGCCATTAAGTTATATTCTTCCCTTAATCCTCTCTCTAGGAAGCTTATGGAGAGAAACCCCCTTACCCCCATGATTTATGGCCTTCCTAAGATTCATAAATTGGGGGCCCCACTAAGACCTATCGTTAAAAAAATAGGTGGACCCTCTTATCATCTTGCTAAAATTCTTAGCCTAGAAGCTTAAAACCCTTGTGGGTCTCACCGATTCCTAATTTGTTAAGGACTCGGCTTCCTTTATCAAAGAATAGAAGGAAATTAGGTTGGAACCTGGGGATTTATTAGTCAACTTTGATGTTGTGTCCTTATTTACCAAAATCCCCATCCATAAATCCATTGATGTCATTAAACGAAAGGCTCAGACCATGACACTTCTAAATTAGTTGGTCTCTGCCTCACCTCAACTTTCTTCAGTTTCCAAGGTGAGTTCTATGAGAAAACGTGTGGTGTTGCTATGGGTTCCTCTCTTTCCCCTATTGTTGCTAACTTATTTATGGAGGATTTTGAAACGAAGGCCTTAGCCTTAGTTCAATTTCTCCCTAATAAGTGGAAGAGGTTCATGGATAATACTTGTGTCATATGGCCCCGTGGTCATGAGAAGTAAGTTCTATTTCTTGGGCACCTAAATTCACAGTCACATTCCATCAAATTCACAATGGAAGTGGAGGTGGATGGTTGTCTTCCCTTCTTGGATATCCTTATTTCTAGAATGGATGATGGTTCCATTTCTCACCAAGCTTTTCACAAGAAAACCAACACGGAACAATATCGTCATGCTATTTCTCATCATTTCCATGCTCATAAATTTGGTGTTCTTTGCACTCTTTCTATTCGTGCTCTAAGAATCTATGATGACAACCACTTGGAGTAAGAGAAATCCCATCTTCTTGATGTTTTTGAAAATAATGGGTATAGTAGATCTCAAGGCCTTAAGGCCTTTCAAAAAGCCTATAAAGGGTTAAGAGGAAAATCTTCTCGGGTGGATCCTATCTCCAAGGTTCGTCTCTCGTTTATCGAATGGACCATGGAAAAAATTTCCCATGTCCTTAGAAGGAATAATGTCTCCTCTTCGTTCAAACCTCTTTGTACTATTAGAAATTTCTCTTGGATCTGTCAAAGACTCTATCGACCCTAAGGACATGAAAGGTGTTTACATGGTCCCTTGTTCATGGGGTACTCCCTATATTGGAAAAACAAGTCGATCCATTAGATAGAAAATCGAGGAGCATGCTGCAAACATTAGGCACAATCGGTCCCACACATCCGCTCTTGTGGAATATGCGGAAAAATCATGTCACCATGTAAGCATTGAGGACTCCAAAGACATTGCTAAATTTGATCACTTCCACCACAGGAAGCTTAGGGAGGTTATTGAGATTGAGAGGCATGCTAAGAATCTCAACAGGGATGATGGCTGGAAATTGAGTAAGAGCTGGACTCCGACTCCCTCTAAGTGATTTCTCCCCCCTTGCGTTTAGACTCTTGTTGCATCTAGTCTATGTTGTTTTTCTATATTTTTATTTTATTTCTCTTGTCTATGATTATTGTTTTTTTACCTAATTCTTTAGTATTCTTATTATCTTTAATGTTTTATAGTTATAATATATTATATATTATCCTATCGAGATGATAATAATAATAATAATAATAATAATAAAATATGTAACCCTTTTATTTAAACATTTATTAATATATTATCTTGTTATAATAATAACAAATTTTAATAAACTTCTTCGATATTATTATTAAAATTTCTTAACACCTTAATTTTTTTAATATTATTTTCTATTTAATTATTAACTAATTCAATAACAGCTAGTTTTTAATGACTAGTTCTCAACGATTATTTCCGAGCAATGTTGCATCCACACTATTTATTCAATAAGATCGATTAGCTTCTTCACCTTATTTTAAGGATGAACCACATTAATTGGTTCGAAATGTCGACCAAATCCTAATGATGTGATTAATCTGAAAGACATTCATCGACTTGGATTTACATTTTATGTTTTATTACTTTTAAATATTTCTAATAAATTTATATATATTTTTAATTTTATTTTTTATAAATATCATATTTTATTTTATTATTTAAAGATATATATTTTATAATTATTTATTTTTTATTTTTAATGGAATAGGGTAAATAATGTTATTGTAATATTATGTTTTATTTATCAATAAACTATTATCATATCTTTAATTTTATAAGATATTATTTTATTTTTCTTTTCATTTTATTAGAAAGGAAAATGAAAATTATTTATATTTGTTAAATTTAAATTTAAAAAAAATATATTTATTTGTTCTTTTTAATTTATATAGAAAAAAAAGTATATCATATATACATGTAAAAATCAATTATATGATAAACTACGAAAACTGATAATCAATAACAAATAAAATATTTATTAAATATGATACAAGTTTAAATATGAAGCATAATTTAAAAATAAAAATCTAAATATGATATCTATTGATCTAGGTGGCTCTAGACACCCTGAGGAGACCAATAGGGCTCAGAAATGGTCAAAATTAAAAGTAGTCATATTTCTCTCGAACAGAGTTCATATTGTAGTGTTGGTCGCCTCGATTCCAATGGCTCAAACGACACTCAAATCCAAGGCTGTATGAGAAAGTTATTGCAGTTTTAAGTTTGTACCAAACAATAAAAAAACAAGTCAAAATCAACAATATGCCACGTGGCAAGTCGTATGGATAACATGTGGTAGGCCTAGTGGGACCCACAAAGCTAATGTGGTAGCCCAGTCAACAAAATAGGTGGACCCACAAAACGGTGATGTGGCAGCACCACAAGTCAACACATGGCAAGTAGGTGGAAGATGTGGCATATGATGTGGACCAATGAGGGCTTGCCACATTGCCCAATCACATGGTGCCAAATGGCACCTCAAATTAGGCCCAAGTGGCCTTGGATGGTGCAACCTCCATTTTTTGTCTTATTCTCATGTTTTTTGGAGTCGTTAGAATATGGACATACGAATTCCATATATTATATAGTTTGAAAAACTATATTGAAACTAAAATTGAGCTTTAAAACAATATTGGGAGTCAACGGGATTTGAACCCAAAACCTCCCAACAACAAGTATCTTAATATGATTATGCCAACCAATGTGCCAACCTCACACTTTGTCTTATTCACCCTCACAGTTTGTTATAAAATGGAGAATGATGGAGAATAAATGAGAGACGAGGGCACAGGGAGACCAATGGAGCTGTGAGAAAAGTGGAACCTTATTTTTTATTGCATGTGCGGAACCATAAACGGCCAGAGGGGCGGAACCTTGCCCAGGGAATCTTGAGGGGCATAAAAAAGATTCCTTAAGGCCCGAACTTGCTGGAGTCAAAATTTGACAAATTTTATGTTGATTTTACACCTCTCGACAATAGGAATCCAATGACGATGTTCGTTTCAGCAGTAGAGCTTCCCATTTTTCGGCAATTTTCCATATTGGAGTGACGGTGTCAGATTACCAAACGTGGACAGTCGATTTTATGCCTCTCTATGCAACGAATTCGATGGTGCAACCAGATTTAACATTTGAGCATCCACTTCTTTAGCCAACTTCAGGGGTTGAGGTATATACAGTATTGATGTCATGTGCCTCTTTTATCATTTGTTGTAAGATGTAATATGTTGTTTAGATCCTTGCTTGATGTATGTTGCGGGATCTATGTTTCTACTTCATGTGATATGTATTCACCATGGATTTTTATGATCCATATGTATCCTTATTGAAGGGATCCTCATCGTCACCTTGTGTGAGATTATGTCATGTTGATAGGAGGCCTATTGTGAGTGAGAGTTCTTGTAGTGGAACTTCTCATGGAGAGACGAGCCACTCATGTTGAGGGCATATATCCTTGTATGGCAGAAAATATAGTCCATGTACATCATCACCATTTCCAACACTATATGAAGTGACCTACCCCATTTTGACACCAGGCTCAGAGACGTAGCCCACCCTGGGTGAACTCCATTATCAACGTCTCGTGTTCTTATGTTGCTGATTGTTGTCTTGTTTCCTCTTACTTAAAGTATGCATATATGTTCTTTTAATGCTCTTTTTAGTGCAATTCTAACCACATCACATAAGTAAAAGATCATGGGTAAATCCGATAGCTGGCGAACCTGAATCAAGTGGTATCAGAGCGGTCTTCTTGCTAATGTGGATTGTGAGAGCAAACAACGATTGAGCATGCAACAATGGAGGATGACAAAGACATGTACCATGCCATGATGAGGATGTCGAAAATGGTGGACATAATGTATGACACTTATGAGAAGAGAATCGAGGAAGAGGAGAAATAAATACCAGAGAACGATGCTTCATCCACATCTTCCAGTGCTTATGCATATTATTCATCGCCTTCATCATCTTCTCATCATTCGAATGAGGAGATCAACTGTAGCCTTCAAGTAGATAACACTAAATTGAAAATTCTTCTACGAGAGGAGAAAGATGATAAGAAGAGAGTGCAGCTTCAGTTGCAAGCCATAGAGGTAGCCTTGGAAGAACTGAAGCACAACAACCAAAGCCTTCAAGCAAAGGAAGCTACTACGAGAAGAGAAAGAAGAGAAGTAGAGATTACAGTTTCAGTTGCAAACCACAGAAGAAGCCTTGGAGGAATTGAAGTGCAACAAAGGCTTAAAGAAGAAATCATCACCTGTGTCTAAATCGACGATTGAGGTAAACAATGATGATTACTCTTCAGTTTCATCTTCACATGTTATTATTTCTATTGGAAATGTGTAGATACTCATTACATGAACAGGCATGAGACTACTTACCAAAATGGGGTACAAAAGAGGAGGATTTGGTGTTAATGGCCAAGGCATAACTCATCCATTGGAGGTTGTGCAGAGACCTCGATTCACAGGTTTGGGATACATTGAAGGAAAGTGCTCAAAGGTGTCAGAAGCTTCCAATACATGGTTGAAACCATTGGGGAAAGATAATGATGAGAACACTTCACCATCATCCTATGAGAGCGTACATTGCAGAGAAAGAGCTGAGGCAAGATCTCATCACCATTATTGCACGAGATACAACCAAGAAAGGTATAACAAGTTTCAATGTTCTAGTGTTAATTTTGATTACATGCACGTCGCTAACAATGAACATAAATCTTGGCATAAAAAAACATGTAGTTTTTGTAGATTACATAACCATGTATTTGCTGAGTGATGGAAGAGAACGACAACACGAAAGATAATGAGGTGAGAAATGCCTTCTCCATCATAAGAAAAGAAGACGGTAAAGCAAGTATGGAGGAGGAAGACTCATTGTAGTCATTGCGACAGAAGTGTCCATCAAAGGGCCACGTGCTGGAGGCTCCATCCAGAGCTGCATATCAAGGAAAAAGGGTCCATGCATGGACCAGATTAAACAATTGTTCGACAAGAAAATCCACCACAGGAAGATAACCCATTCACTTTGATAAGTGAGAGATGGTGTTTTAGATGTGTTAACTTGTTTTGGCCTTATTTTGTAAATAATGTGTTGAAATTTAAAATGTAAAAGTGATGATGTGTTTTCCATCAGTTATGAAACAACAATGATGTTTTGGCATTGTATTAATAGCTGGGGTATTGATTCCATTTTAATGTAAAATTGACCACCGAGTATGTGTTATAAACTCATGGCAAGTATGGGGTGCTTGGGTCATAGTTGGTCTTGTAATTAAGCATATAATTTACAAATATTGTACTACAGGTTTGAATAGGATGCAAGTGTCGGCTTATCGCTTATGGCTCTGAAGGACAAAGGTGAAGGAGAATGAAGGGTGACCTTTGAGGAAAATTGTGGTGCAGACAAGGTACAAAGCAGTTGCAGATTATTTTCATGCTTTTGGTGGACAAAAAGCTCCTCAATTGGGAAGATTGATCCAGGTGGCTCTAGACACCTTGAGGAGACCAAGAGGGCTCAGAAATGGTCAAAATTCAAAGTGGTCAGATTTCTCTCGAACCGTGTTCAGATTATAGTGCTCATCGGTCCGATTCCATTGGCATGAACGACACTCAAATCCAAGTTTGTATGAGAAAGTTATTGCAGTTTGAAGTTTGTACCAACTAACAAAAAAAAAGAAGTCAAAGTCAACATTCTGCCACGTGGCAGGTCATATCGATGACATGTGGTAGGCCTAGTGGGACCCAAAAAGATATTGTGGTATCCCAGTCAATGAAATAGGTGGACCCACAAAAAGGTGATGTGGCAGCACCACAAGTCGACACATGGAAAGTAGGTGATAGAGGTGGCATATGATGTGGACCAATGATGGCTTGCCACATGGCCCAATCACATGGTGCCAAATGGCACCTCAAATTAGGTCCAAGAGGCCTTGGATGGTGCAACCTCCATTTTTTGTCTTATTCTCATGTTTTTGGCAGTCGTTACAATATGGACATACGAATTCCATATATTATATAGTTTGAAAAAACTATGTTAAAACTAAAATTAGGATTTAAAACAATATTGGGAGTCAGTGGGATTTGAACCCAAAGCCTCCCAACAACAAGTATCTTAATATGATTATGCCAACCAATGTGCCAACTTCACACTTTGTCTTATTCACCCTCACATTTTGTTATAAAATTCCATTCAAATGGTTGAAGGAAACCATGGAGAATGATGGAGAATACGAGAGATGAGGGCACATGGAGGCCAATGGAGTCGTGAGCAAAGCGGAGGCAGAACGTGGAGCAGATTGACGTGTTCTTCAACGAATAATGTTTTTTATTGTAGGCATGGAATCATGAGTGACCAGAGGGGCGAAACCTTGCCCAGGGAATCTTGAGGGGCATAAAAAATATTCCTTGAGGTCCCAAACTTGCCAAAGTCAAAGTTTGACAAATTTTATGTCGATTTTACACCTCTTGGCGACAAGAATCCAATGGAAATTTTTGTTTTAGCAGCAAAGCTTCCCGTTTTTCGGCCATTTTCCATATTGGATTGACGGTGTCAAATTCCCAAGTGCAGACAGTCGATTTTATGCCTCTTGATGCCACGAATGCGATGATGTAGCCAGATTCAGTAGCCGAGCATCCACTTATTCAACCAAATTTAGGGGTTGAGGTATATGCAGTATTGATGTCATGTGCCTCTTTCATCATTTTTTGTGAGATGTAATATGTTGTTTACATCCTTGCCTGATCTATGTTGTGGGATATATGTTTCTACTTCGTGTGAGATGTATTCGCCATGGATTGTTATGATCCCTATGTAACCTTGTTGAAGGGATCCTCATCGTCACCTTGTGTAAGATATGTCATGTTGATAGGAGGCCTATTGTCAGTGAGAGTTCCTGTAGCAGAACGTCTCGTGGAGAGAAAATTCACTCATGTTGAGGGCATATATTCTTGTATAACAAAAAAATATATTCCATGTACATCATCACCATTTCCAACACTATATGAAGCGTCCTACCCCATTTTGACACCGGGCCTGGAGACGTAGCCCACCCTGGGTGAACTTCGTTGTCAACATCTCGTGTTCTTATATTGTTGATTGTTGTATTGTTTCCTCTTGCTTAAACCATGCATATGTTTTCTTTTAATTCTATTTTCAGTGCAATTCTAACCACATCACAGAAGTAAAATATCATGGGTAATTCTAGTAACTGACGGAAATATAAATCTATATATCATTTTTTGGGATTCAACTGTGTTAAGTAAGTCATTCATCTATGACCATTTCCATGAGAGGTAGTCATAACTGACTAATTTTTCATGATTTTTTGAATAGTCCACTTAGCACCCATTGCATTGGGTGATTCTCACGGGGGTGAAGAAGTGGTATTGAAACTAGTGAAATGAATCACATTGCGTCAATAATCACTTCCGGGGCTTTCACCCGGTAACCAGGACTTCCCGGGAGGTCACCCATCCTAGATCACCTCTAGCTCAAGCGCGCTTAACTATGGATTTTTTCCCACAATCAAGCCCACTTAGCTTTCTACCCCATTTGTAAAACCTTAGCAAGTATTGTGCCTCATGAACCTTTCAAGTAGAGCTCCCTTTACTCTTTGTATTTAAGTATTAAAGGTTTCTTGCAATGCATTATATTCTATATCATTTTTTGGGATTCAATTGCGTTAAGTAAGTCATTCATCTATGAGAATTTCCATGAGAGGTAGTCATAACTGACTAATTTCTTATGATTTTTTGAATAGTCCACTTAGCACTCATTACATCAGGTGATGCTAACAGGGGTGAGTATGTGGGATTTAAACTAGTGAAATGAATCACATAGCATCATTAATCGCATCCAAGGCTTGCACCCGATAACCAGGACTTCCTAGGAGGTCACCAATGTTAGATCGCCTTTGGCTCAATCGCGCTTAACTGTGGATTTTTCCCCACAATCATGCCCACTTAGCTTGCTGCCCCATTTACAAAACCTTAGCAAGTATTGTGCCTCATGAACCATTAAAGTAGAGCTCCCTTCACTCTTTGTATTTAAGTATTAAGGGGTTTTCGCAGTGCATTATATTATATATCATTTTTTTGATTCAAATGCGTTAAGTAAGTCATTCATCTATGACCAATTCCATGAGAGGGTGTAGTAAATGATTAATTTCTCATGAATTTTTGAATAGTCCACTTAGCACTCATTGCATCAGGTGTTGCTCACAAGGGGGAAGAAGTGGGATTGAAACTAGTTAAATGAATCACATAGCGTCAATCATCACTTCCGGGGATTGCACCCAGTAACCAGGACTTCCCGGAAGGTCATCCATTCTAGATCGCCTCTGGCTCAAGTGCGCATAACTATGGAGTTTTCCACACAATCAAGGCCACTTAGCTTGCTACCCCATTTTCAAAACCTTAGCAAGTATTGTGCCTTATGAACCATTCTAGTAGACCTCCCTTCACTCTCTTTATTTAAGTATTGAGGGGCTTTCACAATGCATTATATTATATATCATTTTTTGCAATTCAACTGTGTTACGTAATTCATTCATCTATGACGATTTCCATGAGAGGGAGTCATAACTGACTAATTTCTCATGATTTTTTGAATAGTCCACTTAGCACTCATTGCATTGTGTGATGCTCACAAGGGTGAAGAAGTGGGATTGAAAGTAGTGAAATGAGTCACATAGCGTCAATCATCACTTCCGGGGCTTGCACAAGGTAACCAGGAATATAAATCTAAATAAGACATGTATCTATAATGGAGTGGTCTTTAAGTGTGACTTTTTGGAGTTTCCGACATTTTTTTGGCCAGAATCTAGCAAAACAAATTTGGCCAAATCTTGATTTGTGTTGTTTACACTGGCCTTTTTACTGCATATATGGATTCATCACTAGAAAACCCCTGGTGCACTAGGATTGTGAAGAGTTCACTTCTCAAACTTGTGATTTCAATGAATCCCTGTCAGATTCTGACATATTAGATCAGAAAATAAACTGGAGATTTTTCCAAAAAGTCGCAGTTAAAGACTACTCATATTTATAATAATTACATAATTAAAATAACTATATAAATTAATTAAAAATAATTAAAAGAAACTCTAAAAATAATAAAAAACCATCTAAATTAATAAAAATGGTTAATAATTTTATTTTTTTGTAAGCTTTGTAGGACCTTTCTATTCATTATATGCCAAAAATGGCAAGTTACATCCAAATTCCATATCGTTAGGTGGCCTCAACTTGCCCAGAGGGAAACTAGATATATTGACCACCTAACGACATGATAAGTCATCCAAAAGAAAATTGTTATAAGCCTAGCAAGGCAAGCTAAATAAGTCTAAGTATCCTTATACTGCCTATAATATAGATAATTGTAAACATAACTATATACATATTGAAAAGTATGAGACTATTGCATACACTAAAAGTAAAAAGAAATGGAGCAACAACAAACTATTCATCATTAGTTGAATCAACAGGAGCAATATCCTTTGTACTGGAGCCTGGAAGCTCATTTTGAGGGACACATGGAATATGTTGTTTGATGTGACTGAGGCATCCATTCTTCTTCTGAAGTTGAAATTGAATCTTTTGAAAATCCTTACTATAATCTGAGAACCCATGAAAGGATGAGGGAACACCTGAAGGAAAATTATCTAAAGCATTAACCAGGAGGTTCTTCATCATCCAGTACAATTGAACAATTTATTTATACTGAGAGGATATGCCCCGAGAATGACCAGGTTCAGACACCAAAGTCTACCAATCATTTAGAAATCAATATCCAGAATACCATCTTTCTAATTTAACTCCCCTTCCCATTCTGCAATAAGATGATGTACCTCGAAAGAGTTGACCTTGTGGTATGCATTGGCAGCTTCATTAATAATTTAGTATGTGAACTTTCAGTCTTGGGCATTACCAACTAATGTGTTGGGTTGACTAGACACAGGGGATTCTTTCAATTTTTTACCTTGACCACGTGAACCACGAACAACCTTGCCTTTTCCATAAGCGGCACAAGCCGTGAAGCTTAAGTACCCGTGAGAAGAGGATTGAACCAACATAGATGAAACTCGTGCCTAGCGAAGACTCACCAGAGTTGCCATCCCAAATTTGTCGTGCAGCTCAAACCAAAACCAATTCGAACAAAACTCACAAACAGGAAACTTGAAGAACTTACCGATGAAAAATATGGAAACAAGCATTGCGATAATATCTTTGCCACCTTCGGGGATGGCATTAATTAACCCCGTGCGAAGAGTCACCTCTCCATGTGCTTCTTGCATGTTGAGGGTGGTAGGAGATCATTGTGGGATTGTCATAACATTTGATGGGCAGGGGCAGGTCTTATGCTCTCCATCTCACACCTCGATCGGGGAAAATTGTTTGATAATTTTAAAAATGAAAGTAATTTATCAAAAAAACAAAGAGTATGTCATAACTTAAAAATTAAAAATAACTTAACCATATATATTAATTAGTTTTTTTTTTTTTTTTTTTGGAGAAATTAAGAAATAAAATAATATAAATTATAATATTTTATTTTATATTATATATATGGTTTAATATTAGGATTTATAGGGTTTTATTTATTAGGGTTTTTAATATTAGGTTTAGAATATAAAGTTTAATAATAATAATAATAATATAAATTAACACATTAATACATTGATATATAGTATGTTATCAGTACATTAATATCATTGCTAATACTACATTAATAATAATATTATTAGCATTTTAATCTTAATAATATTATTTAAACCTTAATAATTTTATAAAAATACAATAAAAGCTATAGATTAATACATTGATCTATAAATTTACACATTAATAATATTCTAGTTTAAACATGTTAACACATCATAATCATTATGTTCAATTTGGTGAAATATAGTCAACATGAAGATTATGTTCAACCATGATAAATGATAGACATTATGTTTAACATGCTTATAATTAACCATAGAAACATATCCAAAGTCAACATGATGACATAGTCAAACATATTTAACCTTTTTAGTCAACCTTTGCAGTCAATGTATAAATAGTCAACCATGGTGAACCTTACTCAACTATATGTTTATCATATTCAATGATAGTCAACCTTGTTCACTAATAGTCATCTTTAGTCAAGCTTGGTCAACCATATAAATAACCAACCATATAGTTAGCCTTAGTGCCTATAGTTAATCATGGTCAACATGCCTATAGTTAACCATAAACACCATGCTTGACATAGCTAGGGTCAACATGATGACATAGTAAAACGATGGAAACCCATAGTCAATGTTAAAAAATGTTTAATAATATTTATATTAATATGGTTTAAAACACATTGATTTACTAATGTGATTAACTATGTTTAATTATGTTTAACAACCAACACTCTTCAACGCCAATCAAACATAATCACCTATTATTTTATCGATTAATAGTAATAGCCAAACATAGTCAACTACAATAGTTAAACAAAGCAACCTTTATTATCATTGTTTAAATTGTTTATCATGATCAAACTTGGTAAATCCTATGTTTATCATATTTAACAATAGTCAACCATGTTCACTCATAATCATCCCCATCCAATGTAACTCAACCATATTCAATTATATTCAACCATGGTTCACTGAAGTCAAACATTGTCAACCTTAGTCATCTAAATTCATCCTTGGTTAGTCACAATCAAGATTTAAAAATGTTTAGCAATAAAACATTATTATTAATAAGGTTGATGAATAATAATAATAATCTTGTTTGACAAGCAACACTCCTCAACTTCAAACAAACGTAATTTCCTATCATTATTATTGATTAATATTAATAGTTAAACATAGTCAACCACATTAGACAACATAACCAAACAAAGTTAACCTTGATAGTCATTTTTTGAATAGTTGACCATGATCAAGCTTTGTCAACCCTATGTTTACCATATTGAGTATTGAGTTTTAACATTAGGGTTTCTAGTATTTGGCTTTACTAATCAAACATGTTGCGATGTCAAATATAAATCTATCCATTATCGCATTGCGAAAAATATTGTTGCAATGTGACAATCATTGTGGCAATGTTACATTACATTGCAATTTACTCAATGTCGAATTGCATTACATTGTAATTTATTCAATGTCACATCAGAACATTACAAAATTAGGGTTTAATATTAGGGTTTATACTATTGGGTTTAATATAGGTTTTTTAATATTGGGTTTATAATATTAATATTTAATATCAGGGTTATTATATTAGGTTTAATTTTAGGACTTTTTTATATTGGGTTTAATATTAGGGTTTTATATTGGGTTTATAATGTTGAGTTTAATATTAGGGTTTATAATATTAATCATATGGTTTATTATATTGGGTTTAATATTAGGGTTTTATATTGGATTTATAATGTTGAATTTAATATTAGGGTTTATAACATTAATCATATGGTTTATTAAGGAATTTTTCATATTGGGTTTAATATTAGAGTTTTATATTGCGTTTATAATGTTGATTTTAATATTAGGGTTTATAACATTAATCATATGGTTTATTATATTGGGTTTTATAATGTTGGGGTATTACATTAGGGTTTAATATTGTGATGTTGGAATGGTAAAAAAAATTATCGAATTTCACATTGTGATAAACACTGTCTCAATATGACAATCATTGTCGCAATGTTACATTGCATTGCAATTTATTGAATGCCACATTGCTACATTCTAAAACTAGGGTTTAATATTAGGTTTATAATATTAGGGATTTTTAATATTGATTTATAATATTATGGTTTAATATTGGATTTATAATAACAATCTTACAATTTATAATATTTATCTTAGGGTTTAATACTAATCCCTTAGGTTTATAATATTAATCCTAGGGTTTAATATTATTCCCTTGGGTTTATAATATTAATATTTTCGGTTAATAATATCAATAATCCCTTTGGTTTAATAATCCCTTGTGTATAATTTATTAATCACTTACATTATGAAATTAGGGTTCCATATTAGGGTTCATATTATTGGGTTGAATGTTAGGGTTATAATATTGGGTTTAATGTTAGGGTTTATAATATTGGTTTTATAATGTTAGGTTTTATAATATTTGGTTTAACATTAGGTTTTAATATTGTGACGTTTGAAAGGTACATAAATCTATCTAATGTCGCATTGTGACAAACATTGTCATAATATGATAATGAATCTAACAACCTGCTGTGAAACCAGATCCAACAATAGAAGAAAAGAGATATCAACCCCTTAGAAATAAGCCACTTCGAGGGGGCAACCTCCAATACATTACATGAATGAACAATTCTTGGGTGATACAAATGACAAAACCTCCTTTCTATATATAGGAGTCCATGGGGCCACAATGTAATCCTAGCCAACCTAACAATAATAATGTAAAGGCACAATAATAACAATATGGGGGTTAAAGGGGTACAACAATAACAATAAGGGGGTCTACACTAACATAATAAGGGACTACAGTAGTAATATAGGGACCTAACATGCCCCTCTCCTTCCAAAAAGTGTTGTCCTCAATGCTTGAGTAGATCTGGGTGCTTCTGTATAAAATTCTCATCCTCCCATGTAGAATCTTCAGTGGGTAAGTTCTTCCACTTGATGAGATACTCTGAAATTGATCAATTTCGTAGCTGTCGAGTTCTTATTTCCGTGACCGCTTCAATATGATTTTTCCTTCCTCATCAAGCTCAGGCAATATTGTTTGAACTGGAAGATTTTCACCTATAACCTTATTTAAGCATGAAACATGGAAAATTGGATGCACTCATGAACAAGTAGGAAGCTCCAATTTGTATGCCACAGTACCAATCTTTTGCAACACCTTGTAAAGACCATAGTACTTTGGCGATAATTTATTATCCTTCTTAGCTTGCTTGAGGGACATTTGTTTGTATGGTTGTAGCCGTAAAAATACCCAGTCTCCTACATCAAAACTTCTCTCGCTACGATGTTGATCTGCCTGTTGTTTCATTCGAATTTGTGCCAAATTCAAGTTATCCTTTAAGAGTTGGAGAACTTCTTGTTGATGCTCGATGTGATCTTCCACTGCTTGAACCTTCAAATTTTCTTTTAAAGATGATGTGATGGACGGTGGGTGATATCCATAAAGTGCCATAAATGGGGTCATTTTTGCTGTAGTATGGAAGGAAGTGTTATACCACCATTCAACGAGAGGTAACCACTTGACCCATTGTGTTTGTTTATCAGATACAAAACAACGAAGATATCATTCCAAACATTTATTTACTATCTCAATTTGACCATCAGATTGAGGATGATAAGATGAGCTATGAGCTAATTGAGTACCCAAACAAGAAAATAACTCCGTCCAAAATTTTCTAGTAAAAATGGGACCTTTGTCGCTCACAATAACCTTTGGGTTTCCATGTAGCTTTTGAATTGTTTCCATAAATGTAGTAGCATCTGTACTAGATTTAAATGGATGGTTACATGATCCTTTCCATCAAACTTCCATGCCATCCATGCCATTCTTAAAACCATCCATCTTAGATTCCACGCCTTTCTTCAAACCATCCATCTTATTTTCCACGCCTTTCTTCAAAACTTCCATGTCATTTTTTGTTGCTCTTTGCGAGAGCGAAATTTGTTTCACTTGCTCTTGTAATTTTGATATGTCACGTTGCCATTCTTCATCTTCATGAGCCATAGTAGAGCCTTCTAAAGGCTTAATGGGTGTTGAATTCTTTTTAGGGGCCATTTTAGAATCCAATACTGATATCTATTCTACAATTTTCCCTTGGAATCAATTCAACTTAATTATTCAAACAAGACTTATGCAATTCGGGAAAAAAAATACACACCTTTTACTTGCTTTTGAGGAGCTTGATATTTAAATTGAATTATATCTATAACTGTGAATCCTCAATATCTAAAATTAGATCTTGTAGTAGCCCTCTGAAGCTTCTTTCAAATTCCACAGGTCTGATCTGATTTGGATTCTTCAAGGAAAAGTTATGGCCAATCTCCCACAATGACCCAATTATGGACTGGTTCAGTAGAGCGAACTTGTACGACTTGCCACGTGTCACTGTTTCCTTCTTTGGATTTTAAATTGATAGAAAGAAAACTATAGCCCGTGTACTTGTGGCCACTTTTTACATCATTCCAATCCGATGCTCAGAGAGAGAGCTATGAATATTTTCCCACGATCACCTCTTTGAGATGAAATTCAGAAGCCTGAAACAACCCTAACTTCCACAGACAATATCTCCGTAAATATTGTGAACCAAGATCTGAAATTTTGCGATGATGTTCCTCCGGATTTCTGCTTCGTACTCTACCAATTTCAGCTTCTGAACCTTTGAAGAAAAACATTTACAATGAAAATGCCATGATTATCTGTCTAGGTTAAGTTCAGGAGCCTGCAAAATGACCTAACTTCCACAGCCCATATCTCCGAAAATATTGCGTACCAAGCTCCAAAATTTTGTGAAGATGTTCCTTAAGATTGTTTCTTCGCACTCTAACAATTTCAGCTTCTGAACATTTTTAGAAAAAAATTTATAGAAAAAATTCCACGATGACCTATTTGGAGCAACGAAACCCTAGAATCCAAAGGCTCCGATACCAAATGTTGTGAAACCAGCTCCAAAAATAGAAGAAAAGAGATATCAACGCCTTAGAAATAAGCCACTTCGAGGGGGAAACCTCCAATACTTTACATGAATGAACAATTCTTGGATGACACAAATGACAAAACCTCCTCTCTATATATAGGAGCCCATGGGGCCACAATGTAATCCTAGTTGACCTAAAAATAATAATGTAAAGGCACAATAATAACAATATGGGGGTTACAGGGGTACAAAAATAGCAATAAGGGGGACTACACTAACATGATAAGGGACTAGACTAGTAATATAGGGACCTAACACAATCATTGTCACAATGTTACATTACATTAAAAAATTTTCAACATCGCATTGCGACATTACATTACGGTTTAATATTGTGATGTTAGAATGGCACAAAAATCTGTCTAACATTGCAATGTGACATTCAATATAATAATTACTATCACAATTTTACATCACATTGTAATTTATTCAAATTCACATTACAACAATACAAAATTAGTTTTTAATATTAGGATTTATACTATTGAGTTTAATATAGGGTTTTTAATACTATATTTATGATATTAAGGTTCAATAGTAGAGCTTATTATATTAATTTTTGTAGTGTTAGGGTTTTATACTAGGGTTTAATACTGTGATGTTTGAATGGTACCAAAATTTATCCAACATCACATTGTGACAAACATTGTCTCAATACGAAAATCAATCTTACTATTTTTGTTGCAATTTATTGAATGTTGCTTTGTTACATTCTAAAACTGGGGTTTAATATTAGGCTTATAACATTAGTGTTTTTTTATAGTGGGTTTATAATATTAAGGTTTAATATCGGGTTTATAATAAAAATCTTAGGGTTTCTAATATTAATACTAGGGTTTATAATATTAATCCATTTGGCTAATAATATCAATAATACCTTGGGCTTATTAATCCCTTCATTTTATAATAATATTAATCCCTTGGGTTTATAATAGGGTTTATTAATCCCCTAGGTTTATTAATAATCACTTGGGTTTATAATGTTAATAATTTCTTGGGTTTATTAATCCCTTGGGTTTATAATATTAATAATTGCTTGGTTTTATTAATCTCTTGGGTTTATAATATTAATCCCTTGGGTTTCAATATTAATTTGTTGGGTTTATAGTATTAATTCCTTGATGTTATAATATTAATAATCCCTTGCATTTATAATATCAATAATCCCTTGGGTTTATAATATTAATCTTAGGTTTTATAATATTAATCTTAGGGTTTATTATATTGGTTTTTATAATGTTATAGTTTTATATTAGGGTTTAATATTGTGACATTGGAATGGTACAAAAATCTATCAAACATCGCATTGTGACAAACAATGTCTCACTACGACAATAAATTTGAAAATCATTGTCAAAATGGTTACATTACATTGAAATTTATTCAATGTCACATTGTTACATTACAAAACTAGGGTTTAATATTAGGTTTATAGTATTAGGGATTTTTAATATTAGGTTTATAATTTGTAATATTATGGTTTATAATATTAGCCCTAGGGTTTAATATTAATCCTAGGGTTTATAATATTTGTCCTATGGCTTGATGTTAATCCCTTAGGTTTATTTGATTGATATTAGGGTTTATAATCTTAAGGTTTATGATCATAGGGTTTAAAATATTAGTATGATGGTTTAATATTATTACCTTGAGTGTATAATATCAATAAACTTATGGTTTATAATATCAGGGTTTCTAATATAATCTTAGGTTTGATGTATTAATATTAAGATTTAATACTAATCTTAAGGTTTATATTATTAATACTAAGGTTTAATATTAATCCCTTGGTTTTAAATCCTTTGGGTTTATAATATTAATAATCCCTTGGGTTTATAATATTAGCAATTCCTTGAGGGGTGGCAGAAGGGGGGAGGGATTCTTTGCAATCTCGAAGGAATAATTGTCAACAAGTATGCTTGGGGACTAGAAAATAAATCCAATAATCAAGTTGAGGTATATGGTCTCTACTTCATACTTCTATTAGCTTAGAAACGGGGATAAAATGACATATTCATCTTGGGAGACTCCTTCCTTGTTATCTAGATATTAAGAACAAAATATTATCCTAAGGAAAATGTTCTAATATTGATGCTACAATGACTCAAAGGAATTCTCCATTCCTTCTCTAGTTCACATTCCTTCCATATCCTTAGGAACCTCAATCTTGATGGTGATGTAATTGCCAATAAGGCTTGGAAGTTGAGCGAATGCAAAACTGACATAAACGGGAATGTAGGATATGTCACTATCCCTTGATGATAAACATGAACAATACCAATTCCCTCCGCCCCCCTCCCCCTCCCCCTTATAAGTGTACCAATCCTAAGTTGGAGCCCAATTATAATCTCTTCTTACCTATGTTAATACATTTGTGCCCCATCCCCCATCCATATCCCTCATGCTCGCATATCAAGCTCCATACTACTGTTATTCACTCCATTATTAAGGATTCTCTCGTCATGATGGCGTTGAGGGAACACCTTCGACTCAACATGGCATCATGTTGGTTCAAATTGCATGTAATCATGCTAAATTTATTTCCTTCCTATCATACCAAGGCTCACCTTAGGAGAAATCAAATGTGTCTTTTGTAAATTCCCTTACCCAGGCTGATTCATTTAGTAGCTACAATAAGGATTATATTCTTAATCCATATGAAGATTAGGTCGAGTGAGGAAGGATTCCTTTCAAATTATAGGTCGATGATTGCATCACCTCATGACCTTTGTGCCTCTGATATAAAATTATGCCTCACATGTGTCATCTGAGGGGTGAAATGCATAATTGTTGAGGGGTTTCTTAATTATCTTCATTCCTACGGCTAAGGAAGAACCTAGTCTCAAGCTTAAGGGAATGTGGTGTCGGGTATTCAGGCCTCAAATTATGGAGAGCATTGGGTGGAAAAAGTTTGATTCCAGCGAGAACCATCAATTTGTTCTCAGTAACGCTTCATCTTGTAGTTCGCTTGGCTCATGGGTAGGCACAAAGGTGATCCTCTATTCTTCAAGGAAAATTAAGAATAGTTCCAACTCTCTTGGTGTGCCAAAACATAATTCTAGAAGGGACAGAGCCCTATGTCTATCCTTTATAGTTTCCTATTCTTCTCCTCAGAGTGCTCCTTACATCATGACGACAGGCCTCTGGGGTCATCATCTACAATGCTTGAGTCAGATGGCAAGATGAGACTTTAATAATTTTATCATGGAGGGGAGATCTCCAGATTATGTTTCTTGGGAATCCTCTTTTTGCGAGAAATGTAATAAGGATTGTGTAGAAATTAAGGGAGTTATTTATGATCTACATGTTATTCTTCACCATCAGTGCACCTAGGAAATCAACTCTCTGTACACTATTGAAAATCAAAGACAACATTTTTTGTGTTTAGAGGATGAAGTAGAGGCTCTTCAAAGTATGGTCACGGATCTCCAAATGTAGATTGTCATGATGGACAACCTTCCTAAAGCTATGAGCTTGGATATAGACCTAAATCACCTTGATGATTCTACCACCTAAACTGATGATGCCATGACTAGTTTTTATTGCATACTCCTCTTATCCCAATTTAGTCGCATCTATGCTACTAGAAAAATAATATTACTATCGTTTCTTGTAGTTTTTTATGTTATATGGGCATGGATAGTTAGTCTTCATATGTCAATCATGATGTCTAGAAATTAACTTGCAATGTAAATATCTCAGTATTTTTCTATGACTAGACACAAATTTAATGAAAAAAGTACTCATTCTTGTTGAAAAAAAATATATTAGCAATCGCTTGGGTTTGTAATATTAATTCTAAGGGTTTATAATAATAATCCCTTGGGTTTATAATATTAATGCCTTGGGTTTATAATATCAATAATCCCTTGCATTTATAATATTAATCCCTTGGGATTATAATATTAATATTCCATTGGGTTTATAATATTAATAATCGCTTTATTTTATTAATCCCTTGGGTTTATAATATTAATCCCCTAGGTTTATAATATTAATAATCTCTTGGGTTTAAAATATTAATAATTCCTTGGGTTTATTAATCCCTTTGGATTATAATTTTAATCCCAAGAGTTTATAATATTAATCCATTAGGTTTTTAATATTAATTCATTTGGTTTATAATATTAATCCCTTGGGTTTATAATATTAATCCCTTTAGTTTAATATTATTCCCCTGGGTTTATAATATTAATCCATTGCATTTATTAATCCCTTCCATTTAATATTATTCCTCTAGGTTTATAATAGTAATCCCTCGGGTTTATTGATACCTTAAGTTTGGAATACTAATAATCCCTTGGGTTTATAATCTCTTGATTTTATAATATTTATAATCCTTTGGGTATATTAATCCTTTGAGTTTATAATATCAAAAATACATTGGCTTTATAATATTAATCCCTTGAATTTTTAATATTAATTCATTATGTTTATACTACGAATCACTTGGGTTTATTAATCCCTTAGGTTTATGATATTATTGATAATATCAATAATATTATCATATTATTATAATATAATAATATTTATTATATTTTATTATTTTAATTTTTATAATTATTATCATAATTATAATGTAACGATATTTTATAATATAATAGTTATTTTTATAATATTATTATTATAGTTATATATTTATTAATATTAATATTAAATCCATGCCATTGACACCTATCGGTGTATATCAACCACATTTACTAATGTCGTTGTGCATGTGATTGATATATGCCTATTAGCGTATATCAACCACATTTGTTAATGTGGTTGTGCTAGTCATATATATGTGACTAATGCAAGTTTGAGTGTAGGTAGTGTCTAGGTTGATCTTTATCTCACCCAAGAGCTACATATCTCTTCTTCCCATTACTTTACCTTCCATTAATTTATGTGTTGGTACTAGAGATTAGGTGAACAATTGTGTGTTGTTTTAGTTGATAGATTTGTGTGGCTATGGATACCAAACCAAGTGTGGCTTGATCCTAAGAATTACAATGGTGATGGAATTTGAAGCCCATGTGGCTCGATCAACAAGTGGGGCTCGAATGTGATGTTGCGTGTTGATAATTTATAGTGAACCCTCCGTGAAGGTTCATGAGCAAGCTCTTTGGAGCCATGGACAACCCTCCCCACTTGGTATATTGTTTCTTTGTGTTGATCATTTGTGGTGAACCTGACATGAAGGGTCAAGAGCAAACTATATGGATAATTGTTTGATCTGTGGAGCGAACAACAAACCCCGATTTGCATTGATATACGCCTACTAGCGTATATAAACCACATTTTTTAGTGTGGTTGTGCTAGTCCTATATATGTGACCAATGCAAGTTTGAGTGTAGGCAATGTATAGGTTGAGCTTTGTTTCCCCTAATAGCTTCATATCTCTTCTTCCCATCACTTTACCTTCCATTAATTTATGTGTTGGTACCAGAGCTTAGGTGAAAAATTGTGTAGTGTTGTAGTTGATACATTTGCATGGATCTGGAGACCAAACCAATTGTGTCTTGATCTTGAGAATTACAATTGTGATGGAATTTGAATGCTGTGTGGTTCGACCAACAAGTGGAGCTCGACTGTGCTGTTGTGTGTTGATCATTTATGGTGAACCCTCCATGAAGGGTCATGAGAAATATTTTTGGAGCCATGGAAAATCCTCCTCACTTGGTCGACTGTTGTTGTGTGTTGATAATTTTTGGTGAACCCAACATGAAGGTTCAAGAGAAAACTATATGGAGCATTTTTTGATCTATGGAGTGGCCAATATAATATGATTTCGATGTGAATCAAAGGATATACTTTTTTGCACATTAAAAAGAAATTGAGAGTGAAGTAAAGGACTTTTACATGTGTGATGTGAGCATGAGCCAACATGTGATTGTGATAGTGTGAGTGTGTAGTGAATACTTGTGATATGGGTGTTCCCAATGTGCAGGAGCAGTCACAACAATTGTATAAGTGGCCAACGTGAAATGTGTCTTCCCAAAAAATTCAATGTAAGGAAGAAGCTTACGTGTAAAGAAGATGGTCAGTTTTTTGCCTGTGGGCTTGTGTAAATCCTAAAGGGGTGGTTGCATTGAAATTATTTACAGAGTTGAGCACTGTGTAGGAAGTGTACGTGCTATTTTTTTAGGACTAAGAAACGTCATATGAGAACAAACAACAATCCCCAACCGAGCGGTGGAGTTGGTTGGAAATGTGGTCTTAGCTGTTGATAAATGGCATCCTCTTCTATTCAAGTTCACAAAGGAGCTCGCCCTGATGTTTAATGGCAAAAAATAGGGTCGCAATGGTACTTACCTCATCACGAAAACCATTTTCTACATCTACCCGGAGTTGAGCTACATGAAAAATAAAAAAATGGTTCCAGGAGAGGGGTGTAGAAGTTATGTGAATTTCAGTATTGGAGCTATGTGAGGTGAAGGAGAGAGAGTTTTTTGAAGCATGAAAGTTCTCACTACTTGAACTTCCTGAAAACTTTTTTTTTCCCCTCTAGGAAGTGTCTTAAAGTTGTGATTTTATTTTCTCATGATTTGCAATATCGCTTGGTTTTGTGAAGGTAATTTGTTGGTATAAGAGAAGTTATTTTTGGTTGGTTCTTATTAAGATGGTTAATTCCTTATCTAATCCAAGAAACAAAGTTAAATGGTGTCAACTACGTAAATTGGAGTTTTAAATTGCAAACATTGATGGAAAGTTACAATGTCTAGTGTGGTCGATATCATGTGGGGATGAAGTGAAGCCTAATTTTGACACAAGAGATACAACTACATCAATTCAATATTAGGAGAGGAAAGAGACTAAGTTAAACATATTTTTGAGAATCCCTGTAATGGAAAACATTATTCCACATATCCAAAATTACACTACCTCCAATGATAAGTGGACAACAATCAAAGACTTGTATGAGTCAAAGAATACAATTTGAGTCCTCACTCTAAATAGTAAGCTCCTTTCCATTAATATGGAAGAAAATTAAAGCACTAGTAACTTCATTTCAATAATTAAATACCTTAAAGATAAGTTTGGAGATATAGGAGAAATGTTATCTTGCATTAATCTTGCAACTATAACCTTAAATAGAATGTTAAATGAATACGATATGTTCATTTTAAGCTTGCAGCAAGGGATAAATCTCTCACTTATGATGAGTTGGCATGTATATTCATGCAAGAGGAAGAAAGGAAAAATAACCTTAGACCTCAAAGTTATTATTTAGCACTGATGGTGAAAGGGAAATATCCTTTCAAAGGAAAGTCATGGCAAAGAAGCAAAGGAGGAAATCCACCATTTGCAAAGCCACAACAAGGTATGACACCCACAGAGGTTGATGTTAGAATTAAATGTCATTAATATGATAATTTTGGGCATTATTTTAGAGATTGTTTCAAAATAAAGTACACGATGAATATAAACATAGAAAAAAATACACACTGGTCATTTTCCTAATGGAGGAGAAGTGGTGAATGATGAATTCAAAAATCTCAGAATATTTACTTTAGATATTGCACTATTGATTCGCACTAATGATTCAAATGCATGGTTTTTTAATTTTGGAGCCAACATTCACATGTCTTGTAATAAGCATTGGTTTGAAAATTTTCTTGAAACTAACAATGGTGCAAATATATATCTTAGGGATGGTCATCCACACCAAATTAAAGGACATGGTGATGTTCCTGTAACATTACCAAATGGTATATAGTCAAACAAAGTCACAACATGATGTATGTGCCTAGTATTAAGAACCTAATTTTAATTTCCACTCTAAAATATCATAATGTGAAGGTATAATTTGCAAAGTCACATTAATGATCACTTCAAGGTTATTGCAATAGGTGAAAAAATTTAATGTTAATACAATATTGATGTGACAAGTAAAATTCATCAAGCATTGGCATCCACAACCATGACAATAGAAGCTCTTTGGCATCAAAGGTATGTCCATCTTAATTATTATGATTTTCTGCTACTTCAAAAAAAAGTAATGGTGGAGGGACTTCCATTTCTTAAGAATCAATATTCTTCATGTGAAGGTTGTGCATTAGGGAAGAGTTCCCTACTCATACAAATAGAATACAAATGGATATTCTTGAACCCGTGCATGTAGATGTGTGTGGGACTATGCATATAACGCCATTAGGTGGATAATATTAATTTTTTATGTTTATTGATGATTGCACAAAATATACATGGGATTCTTTCATGAGAAAGAAAAGTGATGTATTTGAATACTTTAAAGAATTAAAAAACTTGGTTGAGAATCAAACAAGAAAATACATCAAGATCCTTTGATCAGATCAAGGGGAAGAATATAGATCAAGTGCATCTGTCAAGCATTCCAAAGACCATGGAATTATACAATAGTACATGGTGCCACATACTACACAAAAAAATGGAGTACATGAAAGAAAGAATAGTACCTTAGTTGAATGTGCATATCAAATTTAAAAACCTTAACAATGAATTTTGGGCTAAAATTGTAAGTATAAATGTTGTTTATTTGAAAAATAGAAGTCCCACTAAAAGTTTAGACCATAAAAATAACTTTGAATCTATTTATGGTTATGAACTTATATCAATCATTTAAGAATATTTGGAAGAAAATATTTCTCTCATGTTCTGAAAGAATATAAGACAAAACATGATGCAAAAGTTATCAAGTGTATTTTCATGGGTCATTGTTTTGATCATAAAGAATATAGGGTGTTTGATCCCTCTACACATAAAGTTTTTACAAGTAGATTTGTGATGCTTCATGAGTATGCAGATGAAGGCCATAAAGAGGATAGATCTGATGCATGGCATATACCTCATGATTATGATGATGTCAAGGAAGAAGAAAACGATAAATGAGAACATAAATTGGGAAGAAAAATATAATAATTTGGACACCTCAAGAAAGAGAAGAGATGAAAGTAGTGAAGCACCAATGAGATCATCACGCCAAACTTAGCTACCCATAACGTATAAAGACTATGCCTTAATGAAAAATGTAAGGAATGTCATATAACCTTTAAATTTTAAACAAACTAATCAACATAAATAATGGAGAAATGCAATGAAGGAAGCCTTATTAGTCTATGATGGAAAATGATACTCGAGAATTAACATAATTTCCTGAAAATAAAGCACCCATAGGATTCAAATGTTCATTCAAATCCAAATTCAATGTTGATGGAAGTGTAGATAAATATATAGATAGACTAGTTGCTAAAAGTTACTCACGAAAAGAGGGAATTGATTAATATGAAACCATTTCACCTGTAGCAAAATTATATATAATTATATTAAAGATTGCATTATCTACAAAGGGTGGATTGAAACTATATCAGCTAGATGTAAAATCTTCTTTTTTGAATGGGGAACTAAAATAAGAAGTATATATTATTCAACGAGAAGGATTTTTTGTTAGGTCCCTATATTACTAGTATAGTCCCTTATTGTTGTTAGTGTAACCCCCTTATTGATATTATTGTACCCTTGTAACCCCCATATTGTTATTATTGTGCCCTTAAATTATTATTGTTAGGTTAGCTAGGATTACATTGTGGCCCCACTAGGACTACATTGTGGCCCCATGGACTCCTATATATAGAAAGGAGGTTTTGTAATTTGAATCATCCAAGAATTTTTCATTCATGTAATGTATTGGAGGTTGCCCCCTCGAAGTGTCTTATTTATAAGGTGTTGATATCTCTTTTCTTCTATTTTTGGAGCTGGTTTCACAACATTTGGTATCATAGCTTTGGATTCTAGGGTTTCGCTGCTCCAAACAGGTCATCGTGGAATTTTCGCTATAACTGTTTTTAAATGAAGTTTCAGAAGCTGAAATTTTTAGGGTGTGAAGATGAAATCCAGAGGAACATCGTCACAAAATTTTAGAGCTTCGTTCGCAATATTTTCGGAGATATGATCTGTGGAATGTATGGCTTTTTGCAGGCTCCTGAATTTCACTTAAACATGTAATCGCGAAATTTTCGCTATAACTTTGTTTCTACGAAGGTTAAAAATCTGAAATTTTTAGGGTGGGAAGACGAAATCCTGAGGAAACTCCTTGAAAAATTTCAGAGCTTGGTTTTCTATATTTTCAGAGATATGATCTGTGGAATGTAGTGCTTTTTCAGGCTCCCGAATTTCATCTCAAAGAGGTGATCGTGGGAAAAGATTCATAACTCTCTCTCTGAGCATCGGATTGGAATGCTGTAAAAATTGGCCACAAGTACACAGACTGAAGTTTCCTATCTATCAATTTTAGAGATAAAGGAGGAAACAAGAAGAAGTGGCAAGTCGTACAATTTCGTTCTACTAAACCAGTCCATAATTGGGTCATTGTGGGAGATTGGACATCTTTGTCTTGAAGAATCCAAATCAGGTCAGACCTGTGACATTTGAAAGAAGCTTCAGAGGACTACTATGAGGCCGAATTTCATATATTGAGGATCTGCAATTATATAGATAATTAATTTTCAATATAGAGCTCCCCAAAAGCAAGTAAAAGGTGTGTATTTTTTTTTCCCGAATTGTAGAAGTCTTGCTTGAAGAATCAAGTTGAATTGACTCCAAGGGAATATTGTGGAATAGATATCAGTATTGGATTCTAAAATGGCCCCTAAAAGAATTCAACACCCATTAAGCCTTTAGAAGGCTCTACTATGACTCGTGAAGACGAAGAATGGCAACATGAGATATCAAAATTACAAGAGAAAGTGCAATAAATTTCGCTCTCGCAAAGAGCAACAAAAAATGACATGGAAGTTTTGAAGAAAGGCGTGGAACCTAAGATGGATGGTTTGAAGAAAGGCATGGAATCTAAGATGGATGGCTTGAAGAATGGCATGGAATATAAGAGAGATGGCATGGAATCTAAGATAGATGGTTTGAAGAATGGCATGGAATCTAAGATGGATGGCATGGAAGCTGGCATGGAATCTAAGATGGATGACATGGAAGCTAAGATCAATGAGAAAATGGAAAACATGAAGAATGATCTAAAAACAGACATGGAAGGTTTGATAAAGTTGATACAAGAAATGTTTCCTAATGGTGAAAAGATAGTAGACGAAATGCATGATGAGAACAAAATAAATGTTAATCATGATTTCATAAAATCTAATTTTGGTGGGAAGAACCACCATATTCCAAAAATGGATATGAGGAAGTTTGATGGAAAGGATCATGTAACATGTATACTATAAATGGAGCAATATTTTGATCTCCATAATGTGCAAAACACACAAAAGGTACACATTGCAACTTTACATTTAGAACAAAATACATTTGTATCGTATCGATGGCTTTGCTCCCATAAAAAAATTGTCACTTGATCAATTTTTATGGAGGAAATGATAGCACATTATGAGGATACAAAGAGTAACACATTCTTTAGCCAATTGATAAATCTCAAACAAAAGGCTTTAATGGGGGAGCACATTGAGGACTTCCAAAAATTGAATATAAGGGTAACTGATATTCCAGAGGAACACAGGATTGATCTCTTCATAGGTACTTTAAAGGATAACATCCAACATGAAGTTCGCGTTTTGGAACCTAATTCATTGGAGAAGGCATTCAGGTTAGCAAGAAAAATTGAATGTAAAATTATGGCGACAAGGAAGCCTACCACTCACTTCTATAAAAAGGGAAGTGTTGCTACTCCTAGATTTCCACAACCTACAAGGTTGACACCACAAAAATTGGAAGAAAAAAGAGCAAAAGGGCTTTGCTACAGTTGTGATAGAAAATACACTAAAGGTCATAAGTGTGCTGAGAAGAAATTATTTTACATAAATTGTGAAGAGGAAGAAGAAAATGAACAAGAAGAGGATATACACCGGGAACCAACCCTAGAAGAGGAAGAAATGAGTCCGACCATATCGTGTAATGCATTGGCAGGAATTACCACTCCTCAAACTCTCAAGATAGAAGGACATATCAAGAAGAAAAAGGTAATAGTGTTGATTGATTCAGGTAGTACCCATAATTTTATTCATTGTAAGGTAGCCGAGGAATTGAATTGTTTCCTATACCCAGCACCAGAATGTCAAGTGATGGTTGCAAATGGAGGAACTATAAATTGCTCTGGAAAATGCCATAATATCAAGCTAACCATGGGGGAATATGTATTGACTAGTCCAATGCTTTCCATTCCTATAGGAGGTGTCGATGTTGTACTAGGAGTACAATGGTTACAATCTTTGGGGACGGTAGCTTTTAATTTTCAAGAACTTTTCTTGAAATTTTTTTCAGAAGGAAAGGAAGTCGAATTACGGGGTATTGCAGGGAAGCCAGGAAGGATAATAAGCTCTAATGTCATGATAAAGCTTCTAAAGAAAGAACAGCGAGGCGTAATTGCACAATTATGCTCACTAGAAGTTCCAACATCAAAATCATCTATTTCTGCAGATCTCCAACAAGTCTTGGACAATCATTCCAAGGTGTTTGAAACTCCCAAAGGACTCCCACCTATCCGTGATCATGATCATGCTATTCATTTGATTCCAGGAAGTGTTCCTCCAAACATCAGGCCTTATAGATATCCTTACTTCCAAAAGAGCGAAATTGAACGTATGATTGCATAAATGTTAGAAGCGGGTATAATTCAACCTAGTCAAAGTTCTTTCTCTGCTCCTGTAGTATTGGTACACAAGAAGGATGGATCATGGGGAGCTCAATAAGCTCACCATTAAAGATAAATTTCCCATTCCTGTGATTGATGAATTATTGGATGAATTACATGGAGCAATTTATTTTACCAAGTTGGATCTTCATTCAAGGTATCATCAAATTAGAATGAAGACTGAAGATATTCCAAAAACAGCATTTCGAACTCATGAGGGTCATTATGAATTTTTGGTCATGCCTTTTGGCCTTACCAATGCACCTTCTACTTTTCAAGGGTTGATGAATTCCATTTTCAAACCCTTCCTTAGAAAATTTGTGCTAGTATTTTTTGATGATATACTAATCTACAGTAGGTCTTGGAAGGATCATGTTCAACATGTTGACGGGGTGCTCAAACTATTGCAGGAGAAACAATTATATGCAAAAACATCCAAATGTTTCTTTGGAGTACAAGAGGTGGAATATCTGGGTCATATTGTATCTCACGAGGGTGTTAAGGTAGACCCTAACAAAATTAACGCCATTAAGGAATGGAAAGTCCCCACAACCATAAAGCAGTTGCAAGGATTTCTTCGGTTAACAAGGTATTATTGAAAGTTTATTAAGAATTATGGGAGAATAGCAGCACCTCTAATAACATTATTGAATAAAGATGCATTTTCATGGACTCCTGAAGCAACTAAGGCCTTTGAACATCTTAAAGAGGCAATGTGCCTAGCACCAGTCTTAGCTATGCCAGACTTCACAAAAGCCTTTATTGTGGAATGTGATGCCTCAGGAAATGGAATTGGTGTTGTTTTAATGCAAGAAGGAAGACCCATTGCTTTTGAAAGTCGTCCAATCAAAGTAAATTATTTACAGAAACGTATTTATGAGAAGGAAATGTTAGCAATACTGCATGCACTAAAGAAATGGAGAACTTACCTAATGGGAAGACACTTCAAGGTAAAAAATGATCATGATAGTCTTAAACACTTTTTGGAACAAAGACTATCTTCAGAAGAGTAGAAAAATTGGGTCACAAAGATGTTGGGTTATGACTTTGAAATAATATACAAAAAAGGGAAGCTAAATGTTGTTGCAGATGCACTCTCAAGAAAGAATGAAGAGGTGGAAGCATTGCTTTGTGACATTTCTATTATCCAAATAGATTGGATAACCGAAGCAAGAGGTGAATGGAAGAAGGACGAAGAAGTGTGGACACTCATTCAAAAGTTGCAGTAATATCCTAGTACATTTGATACATTTAGTTAGAAAAATTATTCCTTATGGTACAAAGATCGCTTATATCTTTGTAAGAATTCCCAACCAAAACAAAATATTCTTTTGGAATTGCACACTTCTCCTTTAGGAGGACACTCAGGATTTCTAAAAACTTACCACAGGGTGAAGAAAGAATTTTTTTGGGATGGCCTTAAATCTGATAATCAAAAGTTTGTAGTGGAATGTTTGGTTTGCCAGCAAAATAAAGTTGAGATAATTAAGGCTCCGGGTCTTCTACAACCTTTATCCATTCCAAGTCAACGTTGGGAGGATATTTCAATGGATTTTATCACAGGTTTACCTAAGTCCGAAGGAAAGAGTGTCATCATGGTGGTAGTTGATAGACTTACCAAGTATGCACACTTTTGTGCATTATCTCATCCATTTAAAGCAAGTACAGTTGCTACTACTTTTATGGAAACAATTCAAAAGCTACATGGAAACCCAAGGGTTATTGTGAGTGATAGAGATCCCATTTTTACTGGAATTTTTTGGACGGAGTTATTTTCTTGTTTCGGTACTCAATTAGCTCATAACTCATCTTATCATCCTCAATCCGATGGTCAAACTGAGATAGTAAATAAATGTTTGGAAGGATATCTTCGTTTTTTTGTATCTGATAAAACAACACAATGGGTCAAGTGGTTACCTCTAGCTGAATGGTGGTATAACACTTCCTTCGATACTGCAGCAAAAATGACCCCATTTATGGCACTTTATGGATATCATCCACCACCCATCACATCATCTTTAAGAGAAAATTCGAAGGTTCAAGCAGTGGAAGATCACATCGAGCATCAACAATAAGTTCACCAACTCTTAAAGGACAACCTGAATTTGGCACAAAATCGAATGAAACAATAGGCAATTCAACATCGCAGCGAGAGAAGTTTTGATGTAGGAGACTGGGTATTTTTACGGCTACAACCATACAAACAAATGTCCCTCAAGCAAGCTAAGAAGGATAACAAATTATCGCCAAAGTACTATGGTCCTTACAAGGTGTTGCAAAAGATTGGTACTATGGAAAACAAATTGGAGCTTCCTGATTCTTCACGAGAGCATCCAATTTTCCAAGTTTCATGCTTAAAGAAGGTTATAGGTGAAAATATTCCAGTTCAAAAAATATTTCCAGAACTTGATGAGGAAGGAAAAATCATATTGGAACCTGAAGCGGTCACAGAAACAAGAACTTGACAGCTACGAAATCGATTAATTTCAGAGTATCTCATCAAGTGGAAGAACTTACCCATTTAAGATTCTACATGGGAGGATGAGAATTTTATACAGAAGCACCCAGAGCTACTCAAGCGTTGAGAAAAACACTTTTTTGAAGGAGAGGGGCATGTTAGGTCCCTATATTACTAGTATAGTCCCTTATTGTTGTTAGTGTAACCCCCTTATTGTTATTATTGTACCCTTGTAACTCCCATATTGTTATTATTGTGCCCTTAAATTATTATTGTTTAGGATTACATTGTGGCCCCATGGACTCTTATATATAGAAAGGAGGTTTTGTAATTTGAATCATCCAAGAATTGTTCATTCATGTAATGCATTGGAGGTTTCCCCTCGAAGTGGCTTATTTGTAAGGCATTGATATCTCTTTTCTTCTATTTTTGGAGCTGGTTTCACAACATTTTTTAAGAAGGGCCAAGAGCATATTTTTGTAAATAAATAAAACCTTATATGGTTTGAAATAGGCACCAAGATCATGGTATGCAAAGATAGACTCTTTCTTTATTCAAAAAGGTTTTATGAAAAGTAAAAGTGACCCTAACATGTATATCAAGATAGACTAGAAGGGGAATTCTCTTTTGATTTCCTTTTTATATTGATGATATCATTATAACATACAGTGCCTCTAAGTTGATTGATTAAGTTAAATTACAACTATCACATGTGCTTGAAATGAAATACCTTTTTGAATTACATTATTGATTATGTCTTGAGATATGGAGAGAAGGTGGATAAACATTTGTTTCATAGAGTAAATATAGAAAAAATATACTCAAAAGGTTCAACATGGATCAATATAAATTAGTGTCATTACCTTTATAATATAACTCCAAAATCTACAGTGATGATGGCACATTGTATTGTCTGTTAATGGGAATTCTAAACTATCTCACTACAACCAGGAAGACATAGCATATCAAGTTAGCATCCTAATTCATTTTATGGCCAAGCCTCTTGAAAGCCATTGGAAAGTAGTGAAGAACATCCTTCGATATATAAAAGACTATTCATTTTGGTATTAACTAAATTGATGAATTTGTTGTTGAATTGGAAGGTTATTACGATTCAAATTACGCTGGAAATCATGTTGATATAATATCAACTTGAAGATATGCATTTGGCCTTAGATCTGGGATAATGCCATGGAGCAACATGAAACAAATAATTTTTTATTTATCATCAACTGAAGTTGAATATAAATATTTATGCATTGCTACTTGTGAAGTAGTTTGGTTAAGATGAGTTCTTGAAGATCTGGGGGAATAACATAAAAAACCAACGATTATCAAGTGTGGTAATCATATCTCCATTTAACTAGCCAACAAGCATGTGTACCATGCAAGATTAAAACTTATTGAGACTCATTACCATTTGTTAGGGAAAAGATGCAGTCTAGAGAAATTGAATTGATTTATTGTAATACCATTGAAAATGTGGTTGACATCTTTACAAAGCCTCTTGGAAGGGACAAGTATGAATTGTTTAGATATCAATTAGGTGTGGTATAAAATACATTTCTCCATTAAGGGGGAGTGTTATAATAATGGGGAAATTTCTAGATTCTATCATTATTAGCATTTTGTTGTGTCTAGTTGATATTATGTATATTTTGGATCCTATTTGTGAGGAGGTTGTTCAGACTCCTTAACCACTTTGTAATCCTATATATGTATGTTTTTTCTACCTGTATTAATGCAAGTTTGAGTACAGATAGTCTCTTTGTTAAGCCTTGTCTCACTTAAGATTTGCATCTCTCTTCTTCCCATTGCTTTACCTTCCTTTAATTCTTATGTACTATTGCTAAAATTAAAAATTCACATTACTTAAATTGGATTTTTGAATGCATAAATAGATTCAACACCGTGAAAAATTTTTATTGTAATAAGATTCTACAATATCAACAATTGATATCTACAATTATGTTAATTCCTCTAAATCGTTGACCAGACAAACCGGGTAGAAAACTATACTTAAAAATTCATAACTTGGAATCTTTACATTACAAGAAGATGGGGACTAAGTAATTGTTACTAAAGCTAAAAGTTTTCATTACTTAAATTGTATTTTTAAATGTACAAATAAATTCAATATCATGAAAAACTCTTATTATAATTCAATTCTAAATTTAATAATTGATATCTACAATTTCATTACTTCTTCATTTTTTTACGAGACAAATTGGTTACAAAAATATACTTTGAAAATATATATATATATATATATATATATATATATATATATATATATATATATATATATAATATATATATATATATTTACACTACATTTAAAATGAAACCTTATCATGTGTTTCACTTGATTAAGTGTGATTACTATACATTTAAAGAATGATGCTATATATACATTTAGTCCATGATTAATTTATTTTTACTTTGATTTATGGGGAATTTGAACCTTAAATTTCATTGTTTACTTGGTAATAAAGAATCACCAATTAAGTTTCCCTTGTAGACTATTCTTAATTATAATTGAATTCAAACAAATTATTTATATTAATTTAAATATACTTTCATGTAGAGAAATTAAAAATTTCCCATATAAATATTATTCTTTAAAATACAAATAATTGACCAAAACAAATTAAAATATAAATATTTAATTTCTCTTAACCTTTATAATTACAAAACTAATATATATATATATATATATATATATATATATATATATATATATAACATTTTTTTAGTATAGAAATATTTATATTATTTATATATGAAACATTAAATTTTATGGTATATTTCATCCATTAGTAAAGTTAAGAAAACACATAATTTCAATCAATTGTTTCCTTAAAAAATATGATTGCAAAAGGTTTACACCTAAGAAATTATTATTTATGTTTATTTTTTTTAGATACATGAAAATGGAGAGGAGAGTTGTGTGTGTGTGTGTGTGTGTGTGTGTGTGTGTGTGTGTGTGTGTGTGTGTGTGTGTGTGTGTGTGTGTGTGTGTGTGTGTGTGTGTGTGTGTGTGACTTTTAGATTGACTTTCTTTTAGATTATGATGTTTTTTCATATTCCTTTGAATCTCTTCATATTATTTTTCAAGTAAATAATAAAAATTATCATAATTCCTAATGACTATATTTTCAATATTTTCTATATTAATTTGAAGGGGTGTACACAATTTCAATTAGAGAGTTATCTAGAAATGGACAACTGTAAATGACTAAATGTGCTCTTTGAATCTGGTGGTTTTGGTATGACCACAAACAAAATATTTAATATTAGATGTGGGTGTCTCCTATTAAATGGTGGTTTAAGGATGACCACAAACTCTATTTAATAGAGATGGTGGTTTAAAGATGACCACAAATTGTGGAACTTTGCTCAAATGATCAATGCTTCTTAGAATTTTTTGAACAATCGATTTAAATTCTATAGTATTTTAGAGTTTATCTTTCTTCTTCATCATGTCATGAATCCAATCCATTATCTATTTTCATCTACAATTGATTTAAACTCTATAGGAGTTTCGAGCTTCTATTATTTAATTCCTCTTGGGATTTTGACATCCCTTTATTATTAAATCTATAACTTTGCACCTCCATCTTCAAAATCCTCATGGTTTCATCTAGCTCTAATGGTTCCATTCTATGATTGTATCTCTTCATTTCCCATATTAATATTTAGGCCTTTAACTTTTTATTCATGACTAAAAGGTCTTTGTCCATCCATCATGTTTCCTCGTCAATGGTTTTATTCAATTATGATATTTACGTGTTCTTTTTGTAACAATGGTTCTAAGAAGTGTGCACATTATTATGATTGTTAGAGACATCTCATTTCCATATTTGTAGAATTTTATTTCAAAATTTGGAAATTATGCACATTATCAAATTTTGTCAGGTCCTTCTTCTCTACATTTTATAAAGATCATTGAAGCACTTATCTAAGATCTAAATATTCATAATTATTCTCCTTTAAATGATATTCCAAATAACTATACTCATTCCAATACAATCTCAAAGCTAAAAGCTATAGCTTTCATAAATCACTAATTTTGTCCAATTTGTGAGCTTTTACAATAATATAATTAAGGTCAAGGACCCACTTCTACTCTATGTACAAAAAATATACTAAGAACCAAGGAAACAATGTGTATTAATAATAAAATATATTGATTATGAGTAGATAAAATATTCCATATTAATGATCTAATGCTCTAGTCAATTTCAATATTAATATAAAATTGTCAATTTTTTCCATTTTTCATTAATTCTCTAAACTCCAACTTTTAGCCAAAATTTCTTGCTCTAGAAATTAGAAAAAATATATAAATTTTAGTAAGACAATAATCTATATTGTTGATGAAACAAAATTTCAATTAGGAAATTTTTTCTAGGTTAGTAATAATGGGTCCCTTTCCCCAATGAAGATTTAATAAATCACCAAAATGTCTCCTAGGATCATGTGTATTTTGGCATGTTTGTACATATCCACTCCAAAATAGTTGAAACTTGGCCAAATGCTTCAAAAATTTTCTTCAAGTTGACTCCTATTCCTTACTATCTAGATTTCATCAACAATATGGTCACTTTCAGTGAATATCAAATTGTTCATTAAAAAACCATTGATTTCCATTTTCCAGAATTTTGCAACTAAATTTGTGAGTGACTTTCACTAGTACTTTTATGGTCCTAATTACCACAAAATTACAAAATAAGTTCCACTTGTTTTCAAATATATTTGTTCCTGTTATGGCCAAAATAATATTTTGGCTATATATATTTTATATTAATAATTTTATCTTTGTTAACGTGGCATCCTTATTGATGTGACATGACATGTGATAGATGATGTGTCACTAGTACCCACCTCTTAGCTTATGATAATTCCATGTTATCTTCCTTGCCTCTTACCTTCCATGTTAATCCATTATGGAACCTTTTTCCTTTCTTCACTTTACAACATTATTTTATTATTGATTAATATGGACTACTTATACCCCTCTACCATTATCTAAAACTTGGCACATTTTAATTGATTGATGTGATAAATAGGTTCCCGTATCTAAAATAAATATCATCTCTAACACACATGTCCCCATTCACTAGATCTAAAGCAATAATGGGGTCTTCAATGCAAGGGTCCAACCTCCTTGTACTATAGCCTTGAATGAAATATTTTATAGCCATATCTTCAAACATAAGATCTTAATAAATAAGAGTAACTATTGCATGTGTGAAGAGCATATATATATTGAACAATAACTTGCTAATTTTGTTAAATTGACCCATTTCCTCTACAATCCACTTACTATATATGGAACATGTATCACTCTAATACCATTGCAGAGCTCAAACTCATGCTTGGATAACTCCTTCATGAACCTATGCAAATTTCTTGCCACATTTTCTCATGTTACTTGCCTCCATAGTATTTTTCCTTGCATCATGGTTTCCACTTGCACTTGAACTCCACCTAGCATGTTGTCATTGGTTAAGGTCATGGATGGGGGGTCCATATTAGACCACCTCCTTATTGGTGTAAATTTACCCACACATCGACTAAATGAACAATCTAGATCTATTACAAAGGATAAAAATTTAGGTATTGAAAATGTCATTTTCCCTCAATAAACCTCTTACCAACCAGGGGACACATGTCACCCTGGAAATGATTATGGAGGAATTTAATTTCTTTGAAATTATACTTCACTTTCTTTTGGAAATTGCATACCACAATTTGTGGGCATAACTACCTCCACCATCCTTGAACCTACATCATGGTTGCCACCTGCACACTTTGACTCAATGTGTTTCCACCCTTATGGTTCCACGTCACCTTACCAATCCACATCATAGGTATTGGGTCCATGTTAGATGGATGGATCAACATAATTATAATTTTATGTAGGGTTAAGAAGGTATATATATATATTTGAACAATAAACTGTTAGTTTTGTTAAATTATCCCATTTCATCTACAATCCACTTACTACATAGGGAACACATGTCACCCCAGTAGCCATTACAGAGCTCAAGCTTGTTTCTAGATAAATCCTTCAAGAGCCTCTGAAAATTACTTGCCACTTTTTCTAGTGCTACTTGCCTCCATAGTTGTGAGACTTGTATCATTTGTATCACTTGCGCTTGAACTCCACTTGGCATGTTGTCATTGGTTATTGTCATGGGACAAGGGGGGTCAATATTTGACCAGCCCCTTGTTCATGCACATGTCCCCACACATGATTTAAATAAAAAAATCTAGATATATTATAAAGGATAAACATGCAGGTATTTAAAATGTTGTTTTTTCTCAATAAAAATATTACCCCTAGGGGACACATGTCATCCTATAAATGATTATGGAGGTTTAAAATTTTTGAAATACTACCTAAAATTCCTTTGAAATTTCATACCATCATTTGTGGTTATAATTACCTCCACTATCCTTGATCCTACGTCATGGTTTCCACCTGCAAAACTTGACTCCATGTGGTGCTACCCTTATGCCTCCATGTTGTAATCACCCCTCCTACATCTACCCAGTTTCACTAGCCTACTAGGGTAAACACGAGAGAAAGAGCTACTATGATCTGACCCGACCTCCTAGATCCACTTAAGGAAGCAGGGCCAACGGCGAAAGACAAATTGACAACTCAACACATCCTACAAGTGATACAGGTCACTCAGAGACCGAGTAACCAACCTAGGTGGAAATAATCTCAGTTGGACACCTTTTTCTTTGACCTGGAGCCTCAATCGCACCCATAACAAGCACTCCATGTATTTGGAAGCCTCAAACCACATACACAAGTCTACATCCATGTGGTTGCAATCCAATTTTCCCAGTTAGGATCATGCGGTCCCAGATTCTGGGACTAAATTCCAGGTCAACCTCGAGAGCACTGTCCAAAACTTCTTGAACCTTTCCAAAAACATAATAGACATTCCAAAAAAGTTAAATATTCAAACTCAACTCAAAACTTGACCTAGAATGACCTGAAGATGACAAGAATTTTGTCAAACACATTGCAAACATGTAACCTACGGGTCATAAATGCATACATGATCATAAAAGTTTGAGATTCATATGAGACACACCGAGAAAGACCTACTCCCTCTCCACATAGCTTCAACACCACTTGTTAGTCCATACATTCATCATTGATCGATACCTAAAAAATTCATAACATGAGACATAGAAAATACACATTATGTAAAAAACATATAACTAGAAAATAACAAGCATATAAACCATGGCTACATCACCATAATACCACCAAAAAATTGAGAATAAATATACATGAAACACAATAGAAGGATAGCTCTTATTAACACATAAAAGTAACAACCAAGTCAAGGACTTCCACGTACCACTCGACCATAGATTGGTTGAACCAAATATCTTTTTCAACCAATCAGCCCCGCACCATATGCCAAGCATGAATGTGGTATCTCATGGAACAAACCAACACAAAACCAAATTAGGGGATTTTAGAGGCAAAACTACCTCAACCCTCAATCAGTGATTCTAGTTTCGCGGTCGGGCATCACTATCACTAACAAGATCGATCTCTACCCAAGATTTCAAGTGCTCCAGATCATTTGTTCCAACCGCAACTCCATGAACTAATAACTAAACTCACAACCTTCTAGGGCTCCAAATAATTTGTCCAACCCGACTCTAGGACTAGTACCTCAACCCACCAAGGGATCCATAACGTTTGTCCATTCTAGGCTCTAGGACTAGTAATTCAACCCAATTTTTCCAGGGATCCAAAGCGTTTTTTCCAACCAATGGCTCCATGAACTAGTAACTCAACCCACAACCATAAGGAACCTGAGAACCAATCAGAAAACAAATGGAAAAACCCACAACACCATGGATATCTAGGAAATGGCAAGGCTAGGCTCAAAACCACTATCAATCTAGGCAAATATCCATGGTAATGATGGAAAATAACCATATAATAGCATGTGTATGCCATGAATCCATACATCGTTAAGAAAATCATACATGCAACATGTTACATGCAAATATATCTAGTTGTAGTTGTTGATCCACCTATTCCCTTGCACTTTCCTGCTTTCCTTTTCCTTATTTCTCCAAATCCAATGTGCTCCAAGAAAACTCTAAGTGTACAAAAGTATGAGAGAGAATAGAATAGAGAGAGAGCTCCAAGCTAAAACTGTCAAAAGGTTCAACTAGCAAAATTTGTGAATTGATCCTCATAAGCCTTTTTATCCTTCAATTTTTCTCACATGAAATTATGTGACCATTCACCTTTGTTTTCTCCTATTTTCCATTATTTTCATAAATAAATTCCAATTAATGCCAGTTTTCCTTTGCAAATTATTTTTCCAATTTCCATAGCCATTAATTAATTACCATTGATCCTTCTCACTATGTTTTTCCCAACTTTCATCTTGGAATATGTGTCCCATGACCTTGGTTATTATTTTTATTTACATAGGAAATCAACTAGGGGAGATTACACATGTCACCCTACCAATCCACATCATAAGTATTTGGTCATGATTAGATGTGTGAATCCTTTAATTGTAATTGTGTGTGTGTAAGAAATCATTCGGATTTTTATTAGGCTATTAGGAGGAATGATTGTTATCCTCCCCACTAAGGTTCAATTCCTAAGAGGTGACATGCTGAGCTCGTATTGAGTGTATTGTTTTAATGACTTTGAGCCTTTTCTCTGAACAACCATGAGCCCATAAAATTTCTTACCATTGATTTATTTCCCAAAGGGTAGGAAGCTCAATTACATAGAAACACACAAACACACACACACACACATACACAGATCCACAACCACCATGTATTTTCCATGCTCAAACTCTATGGCTTACCCACATTGTGTTTTTCTTAACTCTTCTAAAAAAATTTGATTAATTATGTTGTTGATTCAATGCCATTTCAATGAATTTTAAAGTGTTTTCATGATTCCGCTTACTTTCCTCCATAAGGATAAATTATGTTGAGATGAATTATAATTTTTTTCCTGCCATGTACTTGAATATGAATCCAATTCAGTAATTTTAGCTAATTTTCTAACAATCATTAGATTCATAACATTTCCCTTATTATGCTTGAGGTATTTTTTCAAACAAATAGCCTGCAAACTGCAATTTCTACATGCACAAGATGGTTTATAGGCTATATAGACCCAATGATATAGCCCATATCTCTAATATCACTCTATAATATACATAATCACTCTTTTACGCTATTGGGATAGTCAGATACTCCCAATTCCTCCCAGCCATGTTATAATCTATGCTCTAATGTCGCCATATAATGTACCAAGTATCCCTTATCCTCTATCCAAGTAATTTTCCTTTAACTTCTTACTTTGATACCATTCTATATTCTACCTATCCATCTAATAGGTTGAAATCATCCAGTTATCATACTAACTAATTAATGTATGAAAGCATTATAATGCATACTCTTGTAAACAAAATAAGAAATCGAATGGAAAATGGAACCATAAATACAATTTCAACTTAGACATGTAGAATAATACAACATTCAATTCATAACATAATAAAATTAATTCACATAATTACAAATTAAACAATATTTCTAATTCTTTTAGAATTTTTATCACTAACTAGTTGTATAGAAATGATGTTTCACGTATCAACCATAAGCTCAATTTTACACTTAATCTCTTTGTAATGTTCCACTTATGAGCTGAGACTATGAGTAAAAAAGGATGAATTCTCCTATGTCAAGCTCTAATACTCTCACACAATCCTATTCACATATTTTTCACAATATGTTAGCTTTTACAACTATCCCAATTGTTGGCTCCCTATGATTTGCAAAGAATGGAAAGAACAAACACTACAGAGGCCACATCAGAACCACTTTGGAATCCTAGGACCTAGCCTTCCTGGATTCAGAAAGGGATCTCTCTATAAAGGTGTTTTAAATTTATATATCTTTGTGTTCTTTGTTTTAAGATATTAGGCTAGTTATGAAGTTCTAAGGACTTGTTTTGTTTTGGTTGGATTAAATGATATATTGAAGGATCAATGGTGTGACTGATTGAGGGAATGTTTTAAATAAAACAAATAGGCTTTAAGAAACATCAATCCATTGGGGTATGGAGTCATAAAAAGATTTAATTGTTCATCAACTCTGCAAGGGATTTCATAGGGCAAGCTAACTATATCAAATGGATTCTTTAGATTAGGTTGTGATATGAAACATTAAGAATTTATGAAGACAACAAAGTTATAGTCAGTTAAGAATCTTCTAGCTCTACTTAGACAAGAAAATCCTTTTAAGGTAACTATTTGGAGCAAGCCAAAGGATAGGGAAAACCATAAATCTCTTTGGACAAACCTTTAATGAGAAACCTTTCAGACAACAATCCAGCAATCAAAAGACTACTTTCAGATAATGAAAACATATAAGATAACAACAAGAGTGGTCTAAGATCAAACATAAATAATCTAATCTGCTTTTGACAACTCTCAAAGACTCTTCAAAGCAACATTTCAAGGTAGACCAAAGGGCAGGGCATAACATAGACCTCTATGGTTTTAGACTCTAATAAGCATACTTTAAAGAAAGATCCTAAAAACAGCATCTCAAGTCTTACTCAAAGGAACACAGGCTCACCAAAATTTTCTTGGTCTCACTCTATTGAATCATTTCCAAGATAACAAGCTAGATGTAACTAGAAGGCAATTAAGAATATTCTAATCAAACCTTGCAGAAGAAAACACAAATATAAAGAATACAGACAGAAATAGGGTGCTGAAACAACAAATCCTAATCTAAAAATTTTGCTTTTTTATCAGAGAAAGATGAACATAATGAAAACATAAGGAGAAACAATAAAAATTAGGAAAACTTCACCATAGATATAGCTCAAGGATTCTGTGAACATGCTTGTATTATTGATGATCAAACCAATTACATCACTCCATGTACAATATCTCTCTGCAACTCAGAGCTTTCTTTGGTTCAGTCTAGCATTCCTCAACTAGCCTAGCCGCAGAAATCAGTCTAATAATATCAAGTAACCAACATTTGAAATGAAGCTCATATGCAATATTTATATGAAAAATTAGGAGGTGCTGCTAACCCGGGGTGTTTAGATGTTATTTATTACAGAGTTAATGATTTTTTACCTTTGAGACCATGCAAGGCCCAAGGCAAAAATATCTGAAAGAGTTACTCTGAAATAATAACTTCCAAGTTATTTTAGTTGAAATTTTTGACTTTTAAGGCTTAGTAATAACTTTGTAATAACTGCTGAGATGGTTCAAAAATGTCTCTGACTGTGCAATAACTGTCTGATGCCTTTATTGAAAGAAGTAATGCTATAGGTGGAAAAATATCCTCCGAAGAAGATATTTCTGTGGATCTGGGTCATTCGAAGGTTTTCCTGAGCTAATCTGCCTCTATTTCATCTTTTCAAACTGCATTTAGGCCTTTAATCCTTGATTTATATTTAATAACTTGTCTTACTATATTTTTGCCTGTTTATGCTTTATAATTGCTTTATTTCTTTATCTTTTTTCTTTAAACCTTTGACCTTTTATCTTTTAATCATTGTTTAAAGGGCTAATCCTTTGTTTTGTTCTTTGATCCATAATTAGCCCTCTAATCTTACTGTCCTTCATTTCTTCTATGACTGTATTTGTTTTCTATGTGCAAGCAGGGTTTCTTCATGGCAGAAGGGTTTATAACCCATCGATGATCATGATACATCGAGGGTTATATATTTTATGTAGACCCCTAACCCTTTTAATACGTTTTTTGCCTCTGAATCATCATCTAGAGGTTGTTCATCATTTAAAATGCCTCTCTGGGTTGTGGCCACCATTAAACTTGCAAAAACAAACAAACATTAACCTTTAAAACCTATGGGATGGGGGTAAAACACAATATTTTGGGTTTTTTGAGGGTTTAGGGGTGATTTACAGAGGAATAGAGGTGTAGGGGAATGACTTGGAGCCGAAATCATGAAGAAATTTGAATGAAGGTGTGAAACTTTGAATTTTGGTGCACAGAGGAGGAAAGTGGTTTTGCAAAACCGCGATGGTTTATCTCACAGGGAATCGATGGTAAACGGTATTAGGCGGAGGCAACACGATACCATTGATCGTTGGATGCGTGTCGAGGGCCAAACCGCCCTTTTCGCATGGATAGGGGCTGTTAAACCCTGGCATCAAATTTCACGTGATACAAAATCTGGACCATCAGATCTCAAGGAGCGAGATCGACAGTGCGGGTGAAGCTCGAGGAGTGGGTGTAGGTTGGCATAGGGGACCCGACGGAAATATGGTGCCAAGTGAATGGGCGACGAATTTTTGAGTGGAAAGTGGGGTCAGGTGGTGACGTGAGAAATTTCGTCAGGTAGCTCAGTTTTGTTTATACATGGGGGAGGATGGATGATAGCCATTAGATCGAGGGAGTGGGTCTCCGATCAACGGTGGAGGTGGCCCGACGAAAAGGTAAGGTGGGGTGAAGAAAAATGGGCCCACTTTGATATTTCGAGGGTTTTGGGTGCCTTTTATAAGGTTTTGCAAGGATATAAAAATAACAGGGGTGGAGGGGTAAAATAAGAAATAGGGAAGGGGCTATAGGAGTAGCGAATGGTGGGTGTTTACGGTCACATGGGTAGTAGGGGCTGGGGCTTAAAGCCGAAAGGAGCTTAAGGCCCATATACAAAAAGTGGGGTTTTTGCATAAAAAACAGAGTTTTATGAGACCTTTAAGAGTTCCGATAGGCTAGAAAGTTAGGATAAAATGATGTAAAAGGGGGTTTTTCATTGTTTTAAGGGTTTTTAGGAGAAAATGGTGCATAAGGGGGGATTTTTAAGGGTTTTTAGAGGAGAAAAAAGGAGATAAAATGAGGGTGTTAGTTAAGGTGATGAATGAGGGAATTAGGCCCAAAAAATGGAGTTTCTTTTTAGAGAAGCAAGGTGAACTTTTGAGGAGGCATAAAGATAGGAAAGCTTAGTGAAAAATAGTCAATTTTAGGATGATGAAGGCAGTGAGACTTCTAAAGATATTTGATATGAAAATTATGCTATCTTTAGGTGCTTGTAGGACATCCAGAGTCATCTAGTGAAATCCGTAGAACACAGGAGGATAACAGTGGCTCCAGCTGGCGAGGGCAGCTCCTTTAGGAGGTGTCAAGAACCTCAGAAAATAGATCTCTGGAAGAAGCAGACCAGTGCCTTGATTTGAACCTTGACAAAGCTCCTTTAAATTGATGATTTACTGATTTGAATAAGTGATTTAAAGCAGTTGAATCATAACATGATTAATCTCAACTCAACAATCTACCTACCGATCATACATGTTCTAACATTTTTTCTTCATTGGGTGCATTTGAATTAGCCAACCCTTGACATCATTTTCTTTTGAAAACAGGAAACTAAACAAATTCTACACTTATATCATCCAAGATTTCAGATTAAATTGATGAACTCATTTATTTCTCTACCTAGTCTAACTATCTATCAAGATTAAGCTATATGACAAATATTTATTCTCTATTCTACAACAGAAAATTGAAAACATAACCAAATCAAGATTGAACAGTCTGATTTGTTATGAGCATAGATTATTTGTACAATTCTGCATACAAAATTTATTTTTCTGAAATTCTAACACAAAACTTAGAGGGCTGAAATTTGGAATCTGCTTTTTATCCCTCTTTTTCTTTCTTGGTTCGGATTTTGAGCTTTGGAACCAAATTATTTTCCTAATCTAATCTAATCTTACTGATAAGCCAAGTTTAGACAGTTTGGAAAATCCTCATTCACTAACCTATCAACAAGAAATTTAAAATCTATTTAGTCATGATTAGGCTGTATGACTAAATAAGGCTTCTCTTCAAGTAGTGGCATTTGGACTTGCACACTTTCAGAACTTACTCTCTTTTGGCACAGGGTTGTACCTTTTTCTTTTCCTGCCCTCTTTTTCTATGTTTTTCTATTTTTGTATTTATTTTTTTGATCTTTTTCAAAACAATGTTATATGCAATGGATAAAGCTTTAAACTTAGGCCTCTTAATGGTAATAATGCTTGAGCATATTTCCATTGACAGGACTTCCAAAAAGTTCTGTTCCATCCATCTCGTGTAAGAAAAATACACTGTTGCCTCAAGCAGAATGGATAATATAGGGACCTTTCCACACATTTTCAAAATTATCATGCTTTCCCTTGTCTTCTCTTCTTGAGTCCCATTTTAGCACTTTGTCACCAATGTTGAAATCATTTGCTTTTGTCCTTTTGTCAAATATCTTCTTGATGTTTTATTGCACTTGTTGTGTTATGTTATAGACTTCTTCTCTTGTTTGTTGCAACTGTATGGTCTGATTTATCTTTCTCATCATGTCATTTTATTCAAATTGTACTTCTTAGATAGGCTTCATGACTGGCACTCCTAGGCTTGTTGGAAAAATTGCATCTGCTCCATAAACTAGCTGATAGGGAGACATTCCAATTGGTTTCTTACATGTTAACTTGTCTACCCATAATGCATGTACTAGCTTGATGTGCCATGAATTTTGATTCCCTTCCAACAACTTCTTGATGATGTTTATCAAAGTTTTGTTTGAGGATTCTGCCAACCCATTACCTTGAGAGTAATAAGTTGTGGAATGACCCAATGTGATCTGATATTTGTGGAAAATTTCCATCGTTCTCTTGGATCTAAAGGCAACAACATTATCAGTGATAATCTTTCTAGGACAACCAAATCTAGACAAAATATGGTTTTCAAGGAATTTGATGATGACTAGATCAGTGGCAGTTCTAGAAGCGATGGCCTCTATCCATTTTGTAAAGTAATTAGTTGTTGTGATGATCCATTTATGTTGGGAAGATGAAGAAGGATGGATTTCCCCAATGAAGTCTAGGCCCCACTGTTGAAAAGGAGCTTCAACAAAGATCGGATGCAGAGGTAAGGGTAAGAGTTTTCTTTTGCCTTCAAATATTTGACACTTGTGGCAGGAAACTACCAATTTATGGATATCTTGAAAGAGGGTGGGCCAATAGTAACCAGCTCTAAGGATTTTGTTGACAGTGGTTTTCCAATAGAGGTGACCTCCACATTCTCCTTCATGAAACTCATGCTTGATCTTCTCTGCATCATTCTTAGGCAAACATTTAAGTAATATACCACTAGCATTTTTCCAATATAACCATTTATCTATAATGCAGTAATTTACAGCTTTTAACTTTAAAAATCTTGATTTGTCTTAGATAAACCAAAAGGAACATTAAGATAGAAGAGCACATACAAGATATTAGCATACCAAAGTGAATTCAACAATACTTATTCAATAAGAGGGGCTGTGAATTCTTCCTGTTCTTTTAAGACATCAACCATATTCATATCTAAGGCTTTGAGGTTTGATTCAACCATTAGTTTTGCAAGTCTTTGTCCTTTGACCAGTTTAGTGGGTCTGATTTCTAAATCATATTCTAATATAACAGCAATCCACTTTCCTCTTTTTCCATCAGGATCTTGTGTTAAAATGTCTTTGAAAACTGTGTATGGGACAAATGCAATGATGTGTGAGTGTAAAATTTAAACTCTGAAATATTTCAAGGCTTTGATTAAGGCAAACGCCTATTTTTCCATTATGTTGTATTTCAGAGGCACGTCTCTTAAGGCCTTGCTAAAAAATGCAATGGGTTGCTCTTGTCCTTTTATGTTTTTCTGAAGTAGGACAACAACAACGGTGTGTTCTGATGCAAAGGAGAAAATGAACAAATCTTTGTTAAAATCAGGGCTAATGAGAACTAGTGTTTGAGTGAGTGCTTTTTTAACCAGTTCAAAGTATTGCTTTGCTTCAATGGTCCATTTAACTCCTGTTTCCCTTTTAAGCATGTTTGTTATGTTTGTAAGGAGTTCAACAAGGTTTGGTATGAACCTTCTTAAGAAATTAGTCTTTCCAATGAAATATTGCAGTTCTTTGATGTTTCTAGGATGATTGATTTGCAATATTCCTTCAATCCTTTTTGGGTCTATTCGTATTCCCTCTTCAGATATGATATGGCCTAGAAGTTTGCCTTCTTGGAGGCCAAATAAAGTTTTCTTGGGGTTCAAGGATAGACCAAACTTCCTACATTTTTCAAAGACTATTCTTAAGTGAGAAAGGTGTTCTTCATTTTTATTGGAATAGATAGTGATGTCATCTAAATATATCACAATGAATAAGCCTATCTAATCTGAGAAAGCAATATCCATGGCTCTTTGGAATGTGGCACTAGCATTCATTAAACCAAAGAGCATTTTCACATACATGAAAGTGCCCTAAAGTGTAGTAAAATTTGTCTTAAGTTGATCATCAGGATGTACCAACGCTTGGTTATATCCTGAAAAGCCATTTAGCAAAGAATTTTTTTTGGAACCTACTACCCTTTGTACGATATAATCCATTTTGGGCAAGGGGTAGTTTTCCTTTAAAGAGGCTTTGTTTAAGTTTCTAAAGTCTATACAAAGGCTTATTTCTCCTATTTTTTCCTCACAGATATAAGGTTGGATACTCAGTCTGAGTATCTTACTGGGACTATGATTCCAGTATCATACATTTTTTTGATTTCTTTCTGAACTAGAGGTAATTGTACAGGGTTTATACTGCGCAATTTTTGTCTAAAAGGTTTCTGGTTTTCTTTGAGGGGTATCTTATGCTGGATTATCGTTGTATCATATGATTTCAAGTCCTCATAAATCCAAGAAAACACATCAGGAAATTCTCTAAAAAGCTCAAGATATTTCGGTTTTATATGAGCTAGCAGTGTTTTGGATAATTTGATCATCTTGGGTTTGAGTTCATTGCCTATATTGCACTCTTCTACTTAAGCTTCAGTGGGTTCCATTTTTTGCTTTTTGGCAGCATCATTAAAGTTAAACAATTATTCTAGAGGCACTAGTCCCTTTGGAAATTTATCAGTGTGAAATTGCAGCACTTCAAAGTCTTCTTGTTCTAAATTAGTGCTCAACTCTGTTTTCTGTGAGTGTTCTTTTGTTAACATATTTATATCAGCAATTTTTGTATCAGCAAGGTTGGGAGTTTTTTGTTCATAAGATTTTTCCTCAGTAGGAAAGTCTTCTTCATACTCTGAGTTTGAATTTGGCATTTCAAACCCATTTCTAGACTGTAGGAAATACTCTATTTGTTTATCTCCTTCAAACACTTGCCAATACTTGATATTATTAGGGACTACTGGCCTATATTTAACTTGGATTGTGTATTGTTTGCTTTCATAAGGTTTTAGACATGTACAAGTAGCAAATGCTAAACCATTGGCAATGATGTTTTGGTTTCTAGGGACAAAGTTAAGCTCATACTCTATGAGTGTTTTCAAAAAATCAACAACATCATCTATGTATGCTTGTAATCTTGGATGCTTGGTAGTATATTCTCCATTCACTTGTTTAATAATCAGTTCTAAGTCTCCATGAACCATTATCCTCTTGGCTCCTAGTTTTCTCAATAATTGCAGTCCTAAGAGGAAAGCCTCATATTCAACTATGTTATTGGTGCATTGAAAGTTTCTCTTGTATGAATGGCCCTCAGCATGATTATTTTCTGTGTTATGTACCCATATGCCTGCCCCTGAACCAATTTTATGACAAGACCCATCAAAACTCATACTCCAAAGAGGTTCAATTTCAGTTTTGTAATTAAAGTCATTTCTGTCCTCTTTGTCTTCTTTATTTTGGCTGCCCCTATGTTGCCTTTTAGGATCTGCACTATGTTCATTTTTGTATTTTTCCTCATGGTTTTCACTGTGTTGAGTATTTTCTATTTGTTTCTTATGGACATCACTATGTTGGTGACTGGTTTGCTGCTTATGATATTTTTCATGTTTGCTGTGATTTTCTAAATTAGCAAACTATTTTAGCTTTTTCTCCTTCCTTCCCTCTTTTCCTATTATTGGTTTGTTATCTACTTCCCCTGGCTCACTAAGGTTTTCATCATTGTAAAGAATGAATGAGTCAAGGTCTGTGTGAATAGAATAAAGAGGAGAGTTGTCTCATTTTTCTTGACTACTAACCATGTATTTCATGTGTGTTTCCCTATATAGTCTTCTTGGTTGACTAAAGACAAGGATGGTTGCATAAGTCATATCCATCTGCAAGGTACCTTGAAGTTTAGCACCCCATGACCTTGAAAGGAGCATGCCATATTTAAGAGGGATATCAGCCACTACAATGTCCATCATTAAGCTCTTAGCTGGTATTTGTGCTAAGTTGACACATAAATCTTTGATTAGGCCTAGACATTTAACTCTGCTGAATCAAAAGAGTATAAATCTTTGTAAGGACTAGTTATCTCAAGGCCTAGTATTTCCATCACTACTTTAGGCATAAGGTTGTGGGAGGATCCTGAGTCAAGCATGGCATTGTGTAAAATCTTATCATGGATGTTTAGACTGACATAAAAGGGAGGAACACCTCCTTCTTGAATTTTTCCTTCTACTTCTGGTCCAAACAGAAGCTCAGGCTTGTCATCAGTCACATTGACAGAATCGATTTGTTCTCCTATGTTTAAAGCTCTCAAAAGTTGGGTTTTATATACATCTTGGGTGACTAATTCAGTAAGAGGGATAGGGACCTTGATTTTGGAAATTTCACCCTCTATGCTGAAAGGTATGTGAGCTCTTAAAATGTTTAAATCATCCTTCTTAGCCACTGTTTTCTCAGCAAATTCAGCTTGCTGGTTTTTATTATGGACAATAGTTAAAATAGTTTTACTAGGAGAATTAGCTAAGTTTCTAGTGCTACTTTGTTCACCACTATGTTTCTCATAAATTTGGGAGTTTTTTCCTTTTTTTTTGTCAGAACTTTCAACCACTGTTTTATTGTTTTCTGTTGTCTTTTTAAAAATGTTTTCAGAATTGTTTCTAGCAAAAATTTCAGAGGTTTTCTTCTTGGGAGTATCTTAATTATTTTTACTCCTTAGGTCATATTGTCGGTGCACTTCCATTATATCATTTTCAAAGCCTTGTTTGCAGTCTTCAGACTCCAGGCTTTCCTCATCATAGGGTGTAAATATTCCTTGTTCTTCTTCATTGAGGAAAATAGTATCCTCATTATTTACTCCCAATAAGTTTATGTGATTTCTCTCTGTTTCTTCAATCAATCCCTCATCCTCATCAGCATAATTCCATTGGAAAGGAGGTCTAACTTTCTAATTAGGGCCTCTTTTTCTAATTTGAGGCGGATTCCTTCTAAAGTTTTGGTTCTGATTTTGGTTTTGTTTTGAGGAGCTGTTTGGTTTTCTTTAGGATAAGCTCTCTCATTCATGTTTATTCTTTTCATCATCATCTCCATGGTTCTAACCAAACTATCAATTTTGGAGTCTGATGTGGAGGGTCCAACTTCATATTTGTAGGTAACATTTTTCTCTTCTTTCAATCTAGCCATTCTGGCATTTAGGTTAGCCTCTACACTTATTGATCCTTTCTTTGTATCTTCTAATGTGAGGGGTTCTCTCTCCCTTAATTGATAACACATGTCTAGGTAAAATCCTTCAGGGAACTTTATTAAGGCTATGCCTTGTGGGGGTTTCATTTGTGGAGGGAGGGCATTTAAAAAAACTATTGAACCTAGTGCAATAATCTTGAACACTCTATCTAGCATTTATTTTGAGGTCATTATATTCTTACAGAATTTGAAGGGGATTTATCTTGACTTCCCATTTTTTTAGGAACATTTGATGAAAAGTAGAAAGATCATTAATACTGTTAGGGGTTAAGCATTTGAACCATTTTCTTGCTTCTCCCCCTAAGCTTTGAGCAAACATTCTAAGTTTTACAGTTTCATCATCAATTTCTTATCTGTCAAAGTAGTCATTCATTCTATCCACATGTTGTTGAGCTATAGTGGAACTAATAGCATCATATAATGGAATCTTGGACTAATAGTCATGTGGTAGGGAAATTAGAGGTAAAGGAAGGACTAAGGGAGCATACCATGTTGCCATGATATGAACTTGTGGAAACAATGGGGGGTTAACAAGTGGAGGAAGGTGATGAAATGGAGTGGTTTGAACAGTGGATGTATGGGTGGGTGTAGCTGGACCAACTAGGTGATGTTGAGCAGATCTAGGATGAGAGAAGCCAAATTTATGGAGGAAATGGAGATCAGGAGGAGTGGAAGGGGAGGCTTCCCTACTACTGCTTCATTGTGAGTCTACAAGCTCAAGGTCTATCTGGTCTATACCACTTTGTGACTTATCTCTAGATAAGATTCTTATATGAGGTAAGTCAACTTGGGTATTCTACAAGGTTGTAAGGTTCTCAGGGAAAGAAATTTCTCTTTGGATTGGTATATCAATAGTTGGGTTTTTAGATGTAGGAGACTTCCTAAGGATGCTTTCAGGATTATAAACTATTGCAGGAGGATTTGGTTCAGGATGGGATCTAGTATGGATTCTTCTAGAAGCCAGGATTTGGACCCAACAAGTCATGAAGGTTTTTTCAGAGGTATAACAATCTTAAGACACAAACCAAACTGTAAAAGAAATACTTAACTCACAAAGTATTCTTGACTGGGTTTTGTTGAATGTTTTGATGATGGGGTAAGTTTCCTAGTGGATTCAATGAAAATCAGTGGAGTCACCAGGTGGAGGATTTTTACTTGTCTTATAGGACTGGGTTGTTGTCCACCATCAACAATCAGGAACCATTCTTGGCTGACACTTGATTCATCTTAATTAATGAGGTTTTCTGAGTTTTGAGTGAATCTGAAATGTTTATTACTCAATACTCCCCCGTATGGTCACCAGTATGTTGGCTCCCTATGATTTGCAAAGAATGGCAAGAACAAACACTGCAGGGGCCACATCAGAACCACTTTGGAATCCTAGGACCTAGCCTTCTTGGATTCAGAGAGGGATCTCTCTATAAAGGTGTTTTCAATTGATATATCTTTGTGTTCTTTGTTTTAAGATATTAGGCTAGTTATGAAGTTATAAGGACTTCTTTTGTTTCGGTTGGATTAAATGATAGATTGAAGGATCAATGGTGTGACTGATTGAGGGAATGTTTTAACTAAAAAAAATAGGCTTTAAGAAACATCAATCCATTGGGCTATGGAGTCATAAAAGGATTTAATTGTTCATCAACTCTGCAAGGGCTTTCATAGGGCAAGCTAACTATATCAAATGGATTCTTTAGATTAGGTTGTGATATGAAACATTAAGAAGTTGTGAAGACAACAAAGCTATAGTCAGTTAAGAATATTCTAGCTCTACTTAGACAAGAAAAGACTTTTAAGGTAACTGTTTGGAGCAAGCCAAAGGACAGGGCAAACCATAAATCTCTTTGGACAAAAATTTAATGAGAAACCTTTCAGACAACAATCCAACAATCAAAAGACTACTTTCAGATAAAGAAAACATATAATATAACAACAAGAGTGGTATAATATCAAACATAAATAATCTAATCTGCTTTTGACAACTCTCAAAGACTCTTCAAAGCGAAATTTCAAGGCAGACTAAAGGGCAGGGCATACCATAGACCTCTCTAGTTTTAGACTCTAGTAAGCATACTTTAAATAAAGATCCTAAAAATAGCATCTCAAGTCTTACTCAAAGAACATGGGCTCACCAAAATTTCCTTGGTTTCACTCTATTGAATCATTTCCAAGATAACAATCTAGATGTAACTAGAAGGCAATTAAGAATATTCTAATCAGACCTTGCTGAAGAAAACACAAATATAAAGAATACAAATAGAAATAGGGTGCTGAAACAAAAAATCCTAATCTAAAACTTCTACTTTTTTATCAGAGAAAGATGAAAATAATGAGAACATAAGGAGAAAAAATAACAATTAGGAGAACTTCACCATAGATATAGCTCAAGGATCCTGTGAACATGCTTGTATTATTGATGACCAAACTAGTTACATCACTCCATGTACAATAGCTCTCTGCAACTCAGAGCTTTGTTTGGTTCAGTCTAGCATTCCTCAACTAGCCTAGCAACAAAAATCAGTCTGATAACATCAAGTAACCAACATTTGAAATGAAGCTCATATGAAATATCTATATGAAAAATGAGGAGGTGCTATGAACCTAGGGTGTTTAAATTTTATTTATTATAGAGTTAATGATTTTTGACCTTTGAGACCATGCAAGGACCAAGGAAAAAATATCTGAAAGAGTTACTCTGAAATAATAACTTCCAAGTTATTTTAGTTGAAATTTTTTACTTTTAAGGCTTAGTAATAACTTTGTAATAACTATTGAGCTGCTTCAAAAGTATCTCTGACTGTGCAATAGATGTCTGATGCCTTTATTGAAAGAAATAATGTTGTAGGTGGCAAAATATCCTCTGAAGAAGTTATTGTTGTGGATCTGGGCCATTCGAAGGTTTTCCTGAGCTAATCTACCTCAATTTCATCTTTTCAGACTGCATTTAGGCCTTTAATCCTTGATTTATCTTTAATAACTTGTCTTACTGTCTTTTTTCCTGTATCTGATTTATAACTTCTTTATTCCTTTATCTTCTATCTTTAAACCTTTGACCTTTTATCTTTTAATCACTGTTTAAAGGGATAATCCTCTGTTTTGTCCTTTGATCCATAATTATCCCTCTAATCTTCCCGTTCTTCATTTCTTCTCTAACTGTATCTGTTTTCTATGTGCAGGCAGGGTTTCTTCATGACAAAAGGGTTTATAACCCATCGATGATCATGATAAATCGAGGGTTATATCTTTTATGTAGAACCCTGACCCTTTTAATATGTGTTTTTCCTTTGGATCATCATCCAGAGGTTTTTCATCATTTAAAATGCCTCTCTGGGCTTTGGCCACCATTAAACTTGCAAAAAAAACAAACATTAACCTTTAAAACCTGCAGGATGGGGGTAAACTACAATTTTTTGGGTTTTTTTTAGGGTTTAGGGGTGATTTACAGAGGAATAGAGGTGCAGGGGAATGATTTCAGAGGTGAAATCATGAAGAAATGTGAATGATGGCGCGAAACTTTTAATTTTGGCGCGCAGAGGAGGAAAGCAGTTTTTCAAAACCGCGGCGGTTTATCATGTAGGGCATCGGTGGTAAGCGGTATTAGGCAGAGGCAACACGATACCGTTGATAATTGGATGTGTGTCCAGGGCCAAACCGCCCTTTTCGCGTGGATAGGAATCAAATTTCGCGCGATACGAAATCTGGACCGTCATATCTCAAGGAGCGAGATCGACGGTGCAGGTGGAGCCTGAGGAGTGGGTACAGGTTGGCGTAGGGGACTCGCTGGATAGTTGGTGCCAAGTGAATGGGCGACAGAGATTTGAGTGGAAAGTGGGGTCAGGTGGTGACGTGAGAAATTTCGTCAGGTAGCGGGGCTGGGTTATATGCAGGGTTTTGTTTATACATGGGGGAGGATGGATGACAACCGTTAGATCAAGTGAGTGGGTCTCCGATCAACGGTGGAGGTGGCCTGAAAAAAAGGTAAGGTGGGGTGAAGAAAAACGAGCCTGCTTTGATATTTTGAGGGTTTTGGGTGCCTTTTATAAGGTTTTGCGGGCATATAAAAATAACAGGAGCGGAGGGGTAAAATAAGAAATAGGGAAGGGGCTTCAGGAGTAGTGAAGCGTGGGAGTTTAGGGTCACATAGGTAGAAGGGGCTGGGGCTTAAGACCGAAAGGGGCTTAATGTCCATATACAAAAAAGTGGGTTTTTTGCATTAAAAACAGAGTTTTATGGGACCTTTAAGAGTTTCGATAGGCTAGAAAGTTAGGATAAAACGATGTAAAAGGGGTTTTTTCATTGTTTTAATGGTTTTTAGGAGAAAATGGTGCATGAGGGGGGATTTTTGAGGGTTTCTAGAGGAGAAGAAAGGAGATAAAATGAGGGTGTTAGTTAAGGTGATGAATGAGGGAATTAGGCCCAAAAAATGGAGTTTCTTTTTAGAGCAGCAGGGTAAACTTTTGAGGAGGCATAAAGGTAGGAAAGCTTAGTGAAAAATAATCAATTTTAGGATGATGAATGCAGTGAGACTTCTTAAGATAGCTGATGGGAAAATTATGCTATCTTTAGGTGCTTGTAGGACATCTAGAGTCATCTAGTGAAATATGTAGAATACAGGAGGATAACACCAATTACACCATATCTCTCTTTCCAATTTATTATGCACAACCAAAGGAATAGGATCATCTTCTCTACCATTTATTTCCTTGAGCTATCCCACTTCCCTCTAGGGCTTCAACACGATCCAATTAGGGAATATTTGTACTAGGGATTTTAGAGATTCTTATTTGTAATGGAATTTACTCAAGGAGAACCATTTCCCTCTTTAAAGGCCATAATTTCCACATGGTTTCATTTCCCATAGTTTATATTATAGCCTTAGTGCAACAACTTAGGCTCTAAGAAAAGGCTTCCACTAGAGTAGTCAAGAACTCCCCATTTCATGCCTCAAAACTTTGGAAAATATTTACATGCTAATAATACATCACATGTCTTCCTAATATTAATTCTCACATATCTCTCTTGGAAACTAATCCTAAGCTTATGTGAATTAAGGAAAATGGCATGGGCTTGGGAACAAAATAATATTATTTATCTTTTCCCCCCTCCTCAAGTCCCTAATACCCCTTTGTTTCCTCTCTTATGGAATCATAGCACCCCATGTTTTTGTCCTTATTCATCTATAAATTATGATGTAAATTTTATCATTTTTTAATGTAGATTTACATATTACACCATTTGGCCCTTAACCAGTCATCATATATGCATATATACATAGCTACATAAGGGATTAAAAACTAAGGTATTTCATGAAATTCCAAATAAATTTAATCTGCGAATCCTTCATATATGTTGACCTCCAAAAGGATTTGCATTATCATGCATTGAATTATGTTTTGAGGCTTTCATATACTTCTGAGGGTATAATTGAGTCCCATATTCCCATGGACGTGTCCATGAATACGAAATTCAGAGGAAGGCTAGGTAGCTTAATCCATATAGGATACATAAACAATCTCTCTACCCTTCGATAAAAACACATGCTCCACCTTTGTAATGACATGGGTGCATTATTCTACCATCAATTCCTACATACGATCCTAGTTGTATGGTTATATGTTCAGAACATAAATACCATCCACCCTCCAATGAATATGTAAAACTTTGGGATATCCCCAATATGAGTTTCATATAGTCGCTTCATCCACTCAAGTTTTGGCTATAATATGAAATGACCATAAAATCATTTTGTGCAGGAATCTATGTTTTCCATCCCTATGACTTAGTGTATTATGACATATTAATTAAGAATCATATCGATCTTTGATATATTTTTTTGACACACTTCTTGACTTGAGGCCCTAAATTCATGGAGAGGTTTCCTTCCTCTTTTCCTTAGCTCTTTCTCCCATTGGCCTATTATGGTTACAAGTATATGGTTGAAAGTGATCTTTTCCTCTTAATTGTCTAAGAAGAAATGCATCAATTTTATGTCTCTCTTAACAAGGCCTATCAAAATAGTTAATGGATTTAGAAATGCCATATATTTGTGTTGCAAGAGCCTTGAATCACCATTTCTGTCCTAAGCTCATAAATATATAGATTTGTGGATATAAAGAGTTTGAATCTACACCCCTAGGCTAAAAAAAGATAGATCTACAAATAGTCAAATATTCTAGTTTTCCAAAGTAGTAATTAAGACACCATAAACAATATCTATACAAACTAATAAATGTTTCCTTATTGGAGGTATGAACCTCTATATTTTATTTCCATCGAACGGGATAAGATTTTATTGTTGCATCTAATAAATAATGTTGGGTCGTCAATCTGTCATTTTTCTTTCCATTTAAAACAACTTTTATTCCTCATATAACTGCATATTGTCACCCATGCATTGCCCTTTTCACTATTTTCCCCATGAATGTGTTGTAGTAAAACCTAATAATGTTGAAGTAGTTAATTATTGTAATTTCCTTTATTTTTAATTAATTATAAGGGATAATTCTTGATTTTACTAAATACTGATATGCCTAGTTCCTATAGCTCTTATGTAGGTCCAGTAACCAGCTTGTGAGGTTGACATATCTACACGATCCCAAGGAAAATTTTGAAACACGGGTTTTGTTCCTAGAATAGATGAAATGGTTTTATGTTTTTCACATTACACCCAAATAAATTCTATAAGTCTCTAGGCCATGGCCAACAATTTAGACAACTTGTGACAAAAATAATTAAGTGATTGACTTTGAGCATGAATTTCATGAAAAAAAGAAGAATTTGGAAAATATAAAACATGGTTTTTGTTTAGGAAATACCAATTAGGATACAAGTGATAATTTCCTCCATAAAGTGTGTGGTTTGGGTGATATCCAGGATTCTTTCAATGGTATGTTTTTGGATGCGGTCATTGACAAGTTATGCCCCAAACTGAGTGGTCAATTAGAAAAACGAACCATATCAAGCAATTCTAAGAAAATTTCATGCTAAATCAATCCTATATAATCATATATTCAACCAAGAATGCATAAAAAATAATCCTTTGTAGATAAATCATGATTTAAAAGGCCATATTTGGGCATATTGGCTTCAATTTTCCTGTGACCTTTCTTGTTTAAATGTATGAGTAACAGGTAGGTTTGGGAGGTTGTTATAAAGGAGTTTTTGTCACTATTGTACATTTATATGATGATCCAATGTGGTGACCACTGGGATCAAGCTATTTTGTGCCATTATTGATGTAAAGTATGGATTAATCAATACAATTACCGATGCTCGGGTTCTATTATTCATTGTGATTACTTTTATGATGATCAATTTTCTTCAAGGAAGGAAGTGTCATTGGTTAGCTTGGTCCCACAAACCCAACGTGTTGCCCCTTTTTTCTTTTGTGATTTGGTAATATTTTATAATATGGATTGATGGTAATCCTCTATGTTAGTAGTTAGGGCACAAATCTTATTGTGTGAGTTTGGGTTAGAATTATTGTTTTAACATTGAGTATTCCGTAGTTCGGTCTCTGTTTTCATGCTTTTTGATACAAGGATTGTTGGATTACAAGTGTACCATCTGTGTGATTGATTACAATGACATGTCACAAGATTTCATTAATAGCTATATACTATTTATCATTTAGGTATGAATCTATTTTTTAATGTAGATATGCGCAAATATTTATTGCTTGACTTGTATATAAGTCGTTCCCTACAAATGTTAACATAGAGGGTTTATCAATGTTAAAAGATAACCTTTAGTTAATGCACTCTAGATCTTACACACACACACACACACATATAATTGATAGAAGTTGTGTATTACTTATGCATTGTGATTTAGATTGGTTATTCAGATCAAAGTTTAAAATAATAGCTATGCTTTGTTAAATGAAGTAATTTATATATATTGACTAATGAATAATACTTGCAAAGCTAATCAGTGTCCTTAAAGGTTTGAATCAAAGTTGGTTTTATCCTTACACTTGATTTCGTTTCTTTCACAAAGATGAGTGTATAATAGTTATATATCTAGGGGGGGAATTTTAAGAATAGTCCTTCAATTGTGTGACAACAGTGTTGCCTTGGTGATAAGAGTTTTATTTTGATGCATGATTTCCTTTTCCTCAAGCTTGATTTTGAAACATAAATTTAGTTCTTGAGCATTGTGTCTACCTAAAGACTTGAGGGAATGGAATTCCAGTTAGTCCAGGATGGTTTAGCACTAAGAACTTAGTGGTCCCTTAGATATTATTTCTCGATTAAGTTGTGTGAACCTTCCGTTAAAGGTATTCCAATTATTGAAGTCCAAGAGACAACTCTCCAATGGAAACCCGGGGTGATTGAAGCTTTTAATGTTTTTCCTAGTTAGGTCCTTTGTGTACCAAATGTTTACTATCTCATCTATGCACAAATAATGTAGTGTCTCAAAGTCTATGACCCCAGATTGACAAGTAAATGTTGAGTAATTGTTATTGTCAATTATTCCACCCAACAACTAATAAGAAAATCATCTAATTTAGGTGCACTAAGAGGGTCATGGTTACATATGGGTCACCTTTCCAAGAGATGAAAGTAACTAATAAGTTCCTCATCCTTATCCATCATTGAACCCTACGCCGGTAGGAAACCAAATTTTAATAGAATCTCATTCCATTAGATTGTTATTTCTATATTTGAAAATGGTGAAATTGAAAAGTATCATTATGATTTTCATAAATGATTTTTTAATAAATAATTTATTTATTTATTAAATCATAATGAGATTTTAAGAAATAATTAAGTTATTTCTTTTAAAAGTTAATCCTAAGTAAGAAAAATTGGTAAAACCAGAATATAATGCCGCATTTAATGAAAATTAAAATAAAAAATCATATCACCTTCAAAGCATATAATAACTTTTTTAATAATAAATTGTTTAGAACTATTGACCATTTTTTATAGAAATTTATAATAAGAAAATATGATATTATATTATAATGAAAATAAGATAAAATAATGTCACACTATATTGAGATCCAACTTTGCATATCAATGATAATCATGGGGAACTAATGTCACATCGTAATGGGAATTAAAAATAATATCGTTATAAACATATTTTAAAAATATAAACATAGATATTATATTACATTATAACTAAAATTAAATATGAATTAAAACTAATTTATACCATATAATAATTATTTTTAATAATAATGAGAAAATAAAAATATATAATGATATTACACTATTATATTATAACAATGAAGCATAATCAATGTTCTTCTCAATTGGTTTAATTATTGAACTTTGAAAATAGCAAATTAAATATATATTTTTTTAATGTACACAATTTTTTTTTAATGGTGTTTTCTATAATTAACTAATCAATTCATCTTTATAGGATCTTATTTATTTACCAAAATATTATTGTTATTTTTTTCTATCACTGAATTTTCAATCAGGAACAATGCTTGTAACCATGTTGAAGCATAATTACTTTCATAATGAATCATTAAAATTATAGTTAGTTAATATAAGAGGAAATGGATGAAACTTATGTGTAAATATGTAATTTGATTATAACTTAAAAGAATTTTTGTGCATTGGAAAAACTTACAAGTAGCATAGGTCGATCTAACTTAGAACTTGATCAAGGATGATACTCAAATTAGAATTTTAATAGATATACAGTACTCTCATGAAGCCTACTCATGCACGAGATTTAAAATCCATAGCGTGTTCCAAACTCCCATGCATGAGGAAACAATTTTGGATGGGGAGTATGTCATGATGCGACACATTCTTGCATATTACAGTGCTTGAACTTAATATTCTAAGAAATACTCGGTTAATTTTGGACCAAATTGTTCAGAAAAGATGGCTGGAAAAGAAAAAAAAATTAATAGATTATCTCAAATTTGGATATTACACAGCTGGAATCCAAGATATCTCTACCTAATTTCAAACAAAATTAATAGCAAAAAAATTATCAATCCAGAACTTGGAATTCAAGAATTCTCTACCTAATTTCGAACATAATTAATAGCAAAAAAATTGTTAATGCAGAACCTAGAATTTAAGAAATCTCTACCTAATATCAAACAAAATTAATAACAAAAAAATTATTAAAACAATAAATATATTGATAAAAATTTGAGAAGAATTAGGAGTCAAATTTTTTATTTGGTTAGAAAAATGATTATAGATATGGAAATTTCATATATATTTTAAAATAAATTTATACAACATATCAAAGTGACAAAATCCCTACCTAAAATTCCATATATGTTCAAAATTCAGGACAAATTCATGACAAAAAAGACTTTTTACCTAGTTGCAAGCAATGATTTTGTAAGGCAAATAATTTTAGAAATTTTCCGAGAGGAAATTTCGAGATTTTATTGTGCTATTAAAGTGAAGCATACAAACAAAAAAAACTTTTTCCTCATTGTGCTCATGTCCAATAATATTTGCAAGTGTCTCGAACACAATTCTTAGATTTTATCTCTTATATTTACAAGATATATACAAGATGGGATGTGTAGCTCCAATTTGCTGACACAAACAACAACAAAAAATGAAGAACGAGGAAGGCACCCCCTTTTCTCTTGGAAAAATTAATAACTCTTGAAGCAATTTAGACACAATAACATAACTTGGACATATCTGGTGTGGCCACTCTGTTGATCTTCTAAAACAAGCCTAGATAAATGAGAAAGTTGCTCCATAAATTGTTCATGAGGCACAATACTTGCTAAGGTTTTGCAAATGGGGTAGCAAGCTAAGTGGGCTTGATTGTGGGGAAAAACTCCACAGTTAAGTGCGCTTGAGCCAGAGGAGTTCTGGGATGGGTGGCATCCCGGGAAGTCCTGGTTACCAGGTGCAAGCCCCAGAAGTGATGATTGACACTATGTGATTCATTTCACTAGTTTCAATCCCACTTCTTCAACCCTGTGAGCATCACCCGATGCAATGAGTGCTAATTGGACTATTCAAATATCATGAGAAATTAGTCAGTTACGACTACCTCTCATGGAAATGGTCATAGATGAATGACTTACTTAATGGAGTTGAATCCCAAAAATGATATCTAATATAATGCACTGCTGAAAAACCTCAAACTTAAATTGTGACATTTCAGCATGACCTAGTTCATGGCTCCAGATAGTAAATACAATTTATTGAAGGGATTATCAAAGCCTTTGTAAAGAGTGTAAATAATGACCTTATGATATAACTCATCCACTGCAACTAATTTTTTTTAGAAGCAGGATACAAATGCCACTACTGATTTCGATAAGGATGGATTGATAATTCTTGAATGTATTGATGACAATTGCGAGGATGGATTTTCAATTATTACTCCTCCCCTATCCCATTTATCAACCATACCTTGAGTATTAAGGGGAATTTCCATTTTCACTTGTTCGTCTTTCAAAGTGTTATTTAATAGGAAGGCAACAATATATAAATTATTCCAAAAGAAGCATTGTCCAAAGATACCACCATAACAATCCAACAATAAAGCATGTACTACAAAAGCATGTTCAATCTACCACCTTTGTATTGTACCATTTGATTTTATTCTATTCAAAATTGATTCTCAATACTTTTTTATTGCACTGCTTGATTTTACTCTGTTCAAAATTGAGTCTCGCTACTTGCCAACTCCCTATATGCATTATCACCCATTTTTTGCATGCTGACCTTTGAAAATCACTCAATATCCTTTGAATATGAACAAACATATTGCACCCAAAAACACCAACATATGTACCAACATAAGTTGCATCTAATCCACCTTCCACCACATTTGCATAGAAAGTATCCACCACAGGCGTTCTTATCTACTTTTCCCCCAAAATCCACTCTCTGACTATCAACCTCTTCCTCTTTCATGAAGTGTTGTAGCGATTTTGATGGTTGCATGACAATAGATTCTATGATTCCAAATTATTCACAATTGCAGAAACTTTCTTGTTAACGGGTTCCAGTCAAACTAGTAGACGAGACTTGACTTCATTACATCATCAAGACAAAGAACAATGTAATTTCCTAAAAATTTCTCCTCTTAAAAGGATTTCTAGTATCAACTACAATAAGTAACATTAGAAAGAGAGATGAAAAACTAAACCCACCAGTGGAAGGAGTTCAAACATCAACAAAATAAACATTCTATTTCCAATTGTATCCGTAGTCTTTATTGAAAAGTACAAATGGGCTTGGGTAGTTTAATTACAACTCTACAATTCTTCACATTGGTACATAATTTTAATACCTTGTACGCTCATAGATGAAAGTGTTGTCTATGAACTCTATGTGCGTCAAAATATCTCTCAACTCTCTGCATAACAATAATATATTTGATTGTGCAAAGGGAAAAGGGAGCATTACTACTATGGAGCAATATTCTTAAGGTAAGTTGTAGTTCCTTGTCAATATCTTCTTGCAATATGAGATGTTACATTTCTTCTATACTGTAATTCTGAGTGTACGCATCTCCTAAAAAGCTAAAGCTGTAAGATGCCGGATTTCCGTTGTTCATTGGTGCAGATGCTGTCATTTTAAAATTTGAATAAAAGAGAAAGTTTTATTTAGTCATTTTGTTCACCGAACGCATGATAGAAGGTTTGAATAGTTGGTGGAGATGGTGGTATGGATGAAGAGTAATAATATGCTAACTACCTTCCCAATCCTTTTGTTGTAATATTTCATCTAATTAGTTTTTGTTTGTCAAGCTAAGTAATATGTGGGGAAAGATGTTGCTCTCTGGTAAGTTGAAGTACCCTTGTTTTTTATTGAGCTTATTCTTAATTATCTCTTGGTTTGTCACATGGATGACTTGGGTGACTGCAGTTGTGGTGTCAGAAGCATGCTGCCAAGAGGATGGAATTCATGCGCATTCATTCTCTATCAACCCATCCTTATATCATAATTGAGACAACTATTTTTTTTCTAAGTTTCTTCAAGAACCACGCCTCCATGATCGAGGTTCATTGCATTACACAAACATCATTAGGCTCAGTAGGTCTAGGTTGCAAGTTTGACGAATATCTGTTCCACCAAGTTCGCCTTGCACTTATACTCAACTCTCCTTATCCCTTAGACCACAAGGATAATGCCACTCTGGCGAATGGTTTAATAGTACATCAACCAAACCCGATCATGTTGGCAAATTTCTTTCAAAATAGTTTTCTTCTCGTGTCTGTCTTCTTCGACATGAAGTGGAAGAGTGAAGAAGGAATTGCAGCTAATTAAATATGGAATCCACGTCTTTTAGACCCTATAAGGGTAAACAGTGTGTTTCACTTTCAGAGAAGTTACAAAGAATTCAACTCCCAGAAGAGTAAATGGTTTTTTTAATTGCAATAAGGATATTTACTATAAACCATGCATTGTTAAGGTTTCCGAGGTTGAAGAGTAGTAGTCACTATTCAAAAGCAGCTTGCTACAACGTTGAAATGTAAATTGGTAATACAGGTGAGCCCTTTAATTGGAAATAGGAGCCTTGAAGAGTAGAGATTGAAATTTCCTCCAAGGAAGAAAGGTATATATTTTTTCTTTGCAAGGGTCCATTTTATAGAATCTGTGTTGTTGGAAATCTCAAATTTCTGTAATTCTAACCAAGAAATCAATTAGTGAAGAGCTAATTAGTCAATTTCTATAGTTGGTAATAATAAAATGAGATATTTTCACTGGGCGAGTTTGGATACCCGTTGTTAATGGCCAAAAATGACATCATCAATATTTGGGAAAGACATCCGAACAATATTCAAAATTAGACTCTTATCTGTTTAAATGATGGCTCCGACCGGTTATAATGGGTCCAGTTACCCCCTCTCTCTCCCTATTGACTTGTGATATTTCTATTACTTACCAAATAAGAAGAGAGATATCAAAATTACTCCCTTGTTGTGCAAGAACAATAAAGAAACCCTTAAGCTGAATTCATGGCTCAGCCAAACCCTAATGGTGTTTGCCTCTATGAAAAAGGACTTAAAGAATGCAATGATTAATCTAAATGCAAGTAAAATAAAATTAATCCTAAGCCTATCTCGATTAGGAAGATGTAAATCACATCCCAACCGAGAGAAGAGTAATTAAGTTTGAACCAACGATGAATTCAGAATAAAAATGAAGTCAATAAGCCAAGGAAATAGTTCCAAGGCCCACTACTAAGTCTTTTTTTTTTTTTTTTTTTTTTTTCTGTCAATTTGGTAGTGCCTCACTATTTTATATTTATAATTTGAAAGAAGGTTACAAAAAATAAAATTCAGTGTGTGGCCTCAACCTGCCCGTAGGAAACCAGGTCTGTTGGCCACCTTAGAGCGTTAAAAGCCATCCAAAATTTAAACAGTTTCATTTGACCATGTACTTCATTAACTAACTAAATATTTACTCGATTATCTACAACTCTATTGAGTGATATATGTCCTTGCAAAAAACAAAAATTCATGTGATAAACATGAGTAAACTGCTAAAACTACTATCCATCAGAGGATTCAATCGGTGCTGGATCTTTTGTTGTGGATCCGGGCATATCCACTTGTTGCAGCTGTTGGAGTTGTTTCTCAATTCTGCCTACACGATCATCAATTCTACTGATACGATCAGTAGTCTCATACTGGGTGATTTTGATGTGGTTCAACTGATTATCAATATCCTGTAACAAATCCACTACTCTTGGTTCAATCTTCTCTTGATGAGGGGGAAAACTCTGCATAGCTTTAGCCAAGAGGCATTTAAAAATCCAGAAAGTATGAACTGTTTGATGAAAAAGTGATAAACGACCACGGGTATTGCCTGGATCTGTGATGAAATCCATGATTTTTTCCTCAGCAGCGTTATCTTCTTCATCAGGTTGAATTTCCTGCTCCCATCCTCGAATTTCCTGTCTAACATGGGAAGAATTGCCAATAACATAATTTTCAAAGAGGTTTTGTAAAACCTCTTGTCTCGTCTTCCTTCCTCTTTTCCTGAGGCTAACTTCAGGCTATGCCTGCTTCTGTTTGCCTTTATCAGGATTAAAGGCTATGGGGTTATGAGTCTATCCCTTGACCATGATGAAGACTGGCCCCAGCAAAGCAGTTTGTCTGATGCAGGGTATGGCTGTCGTCATCCTCCTGTGCCTCTCAGAGTTTCCACTCTAGTGGAACAATGCATGTCATAACGAAATTGCCAATTCAAATATCCTACCGTCGCCAAAACATTCCCTTGCCAGCCTGACAACACAAGTTGTCTTCGCATAAGCGTCATTAATCTCCTGTCTTCTGCATGCTGCCAAGAGTGCGGTAAGTACTGCCTCATCATGGTTAATGAATACAGGGTTAACAGAAGTTGTCCACCTGTCAAGAGGTTTCAATTGGCAACCTCGAACGATGAGCACCCCGATCGGGGGAAGGCCCACTACTAATTCAAACTAAAACATAGAGTCTACTATCTCATCAATAATCATAAGATCTTTGTGCACATACTTCCAAATTCAAATTAAATGATTCCAAAATAAAATCAAATGAATCCAAAATAAATGACATGAATGTATTAGAGAAATACTTCTAGAAAACAATCATGATTTAAAACAAAGACACACTTGCAATCAATATATTCAATAGTTAACATTAATAACAAGAAAATCTATTTGGATTCATTATTCAATTTGATAGCAATAAGATCCAACAAGAAAATATGGCTTTACATTAATTAAATAAGTATGTAATTAAAAATTCATAGTAGTGTAGAACTAAAATATCCACATACTTATTTGAATCTAAATTGCATCAAACTTCAATTAAATGCAAGCCATCAATCAACCTCTATTTCTGACATAATTGTACAAAAATCATAGATTTGATTCAAGCCCTTTGAGTACAAAATTTCTCAGAAATTTTTTATGATAACATGAAATTTTCTGAGCTGAAATACGTCTCTATAAATTTCCTTACAACTAGACCAAAGAATATCTCATCCTCTACAAAATTCTACCTTCTACATTAATGGAAAAAATATCTTTTTGTGGAGAATAATACCTATAGTTTCTAGATCTTGAACCCCTTCTTTATTCTACAAACCCACATTTATAATTACACAAAGAATCTTTGAAAACTTTGGTTTTAATTGATAAACATATTTTTCTACTCATTTCTGGCGCAATCCAAAGGTTTTCGTATCTCTTAATGTCCAAAATATAACTTCAAACAAATTAGAATTGTACAACAAAATAAATTCGGGAAAATAAATTGCCAAATTAAAATTAAAATAAATAAATTGAAAAAATAAAATCCATGTTATGATTGCTTCATGTGGAGATTTGATTAACCCCTAAACAAGCTAGAAAATGAATTAGCAAGAATAATTCCTTCAACCCAATAAAAATTTCTCAAATCAAACTAAACATAACCAATTTTTTGTTGCAAATTCATTACTCAAATTTCTGCTAAATTTTTAGGCTATAAAATGTTTAGATTTAGTTGATTTGATCTTCCCAAATTATTCTCTAGGATTCTATCTTTCCAAAAAACCATCTTGAACCTTATTTTGCTACGTAGAACTCAATTTATTAGCTTTCAAAGAGAAACTGTCAAAACTTCCAAAATGTTAAAAAATGTATGTCTAGACAAAATTTTCATATTTTTATTTTTTAATATATACCAATTAAAATTAATATATGCAAATTATTAAATAAAATTATAATTTTAAACTATTTTAAAAACAAAATAACATAACTTAAATATTTATTAAACAAAATTATTAATATTTACAAATTAGAATAAAACAAAATTATAAATTAATTAAATTAAAATATTATATTAAAAAATAAATTATTTAATCGAAATTATTAAAAAATATATTAGTAAAATATTTAAAGGTGGTTGTTTGGGATTCAATAATGAACCCTTGAAATATATAATGGGAGGGTATTTATAAGTGTATCCCCGGGAGGAGTAGGAGCCAAGAGTTTTTTTTAGATCTAGGACAATCGGTAACTGGTGAGAGTTGCCTGAGCAAGGCCCGGGTTCAAATCCAACTGGCTGCCACTATAAACCTAGGCTAGGTGCAACAGCCTGCAAGCCGCACACAATAGCAATTAACTTATGCCTCAACAAGAGCCGAGACGTCCACTATGGGGTCGCCTACTCCAAGAGTTATAGGGGTAAGAGGAGAGGGGAGAAGGGGAGGGCGCACCCCGGGAGGAGTAGGAGCCAAGAGTTATAGGGGTAAGAGGAGGGGTGAGATGGATTCCACGAGGAAATAGGAGTCGGGTGGAGAAGTGAGGGAGTTATAAAGGGAATTATGCCCGAGAACCACCGAGGAAATATGAGCCCATAAGGGAATTAAAAATGAGAAACAGGCATGGTAGCGAGGAGAGGAGGGAATGCCCATGTGGAGGTGAAATCTCTCTCCAATACTTTATTATTAAAAAAAATAAAAATAAACTACAACCATGAGCCTATCTGAAGTATGAGAGAGGGGACCCAGAATCCTGGGAGCCCATAAAGTGTTTTTAATATATATATATATATATATATATATATATATATATATATATATATATATATATATATATGAAAATTAGGCAGGTAAACCATATATTTTTTTAATTAATTAAAAATTAAAAATTAAATTAAAAAATAAAAAAGATTAATAATATTTATAGATTAATAAAAATTAATATAATTAATCTACATTAACTAAATTAACTAATTAATAAATAATAAATAATATTTACATATTACTTAAACTAATTGCAATTACTTTAACTATTTTTGGCTAATAAGTCAATTAAATAACAATAATTATAAATTATAAAATTAATTATATCTACGGAAGTAAAATAAATTTTGTACAATTTTAAATTCCAGACACTGAAAATCATTGAAATTTTGAACATGTGTCATAAATCCAAACTCAGCAAAATTAAATTTATTGGGAAGCTTGTGAGAAATCGCACTCGATGAAGCAATCAAAGCAAAAAATCGAGAAAAAACAAAATCCTACAAAAATAAAAAAATAAAAGCTTGAAGTAGAATGACAAAAATTTACATAAAGGGCCTCCATTATTATTATCAAAATAATAAAAGAAAAATGGGGGTTGTTGTTTTGACACAAAAACGGCGACACACGAGGAAGAAACAATTGTCTCTAGTTAAAAAGATAATGAGCTAAAATTTATCGAAAGATTGAAATGAAGAATCATATGAAGTCTTCAAACATTAAAATGTTTCTCATGGGAACTGCGTTAATTGATCAAGAAATATGAGTTCTAAAAATATAAGTACATAAAATAAACTTAGTCTAAAATCACGAATCCGTGTTTTTAGGTAAATATTAATTTTGAATTTACCATCTATGAGTGAAAACAAAGGTACGTATATGAAGTTTTAAGGAAAGTATACGTCCATTGATATAAATAATCTCCATAACCTGACATCATTTCGCTGCTTGCGAGCATCGATAGCCCCAACGAAGTTATCTTAGTACCACACAAGCATAGTGTTGCTGCCAGCAAGCCTGTTCAGTGCCTAGACGGGTTTACTTGTGCTTCCCACACATATGTGCTTTCAACCTCTTTTACCACCCTTTTGATAAAATTTATTTAGAAAATTAGTTTTTGCAATTTTGTGAAAAGGGTGGGGTGGTACGAGAGATTTTAAAGGAAATGGATATAATACTCATAAAAGTTTGACTTTCTCATCTTTCTCTACAACTATCAATCTAGAGATTTCTTTTGTGAAGTGGGGGGAAAGAGTGAGATTTATTGAGTTAGACTCAAGCTAGTTATTTCCTTGGAAAGATGAACTATATCACTTGGAAAAGATAAATTTTCCTTCATGCGAACATAATTAAGGTAAGAGGACTCAAAATTAAATAAATATGTCCCTTTATGGTAAATGAAAACCCATGAAATTGACAGAATGAAAATTTTCTCATGCATGTCAACCAATGTTGGGTAAGAAAAAATATTCCATATAAATCCTGGTAATATCACCAAATGTGAACCAAAGTGAGTGAAATCAACACTCCAAAAAATGTAGAGAATAAAGGAGATGAAAACTAAAAGAAAAAGAGTTCAATGAAAAGCCAAAATTGAAAGAAAACCTCAACAAGATGATTTATGAAGAATGTCTCAACAAGAGAACAAGTATGAGGAACAAAATGAAAGTTTTTTTTAAGTTCAGATCTTGTTAAGTCGTCTTGCAAAGTTACAATTGATTATATTTTACTCAAAGAAAAAATTATAACCCTAGATAGGAGTTATGACAGAAAGTGAAGCCAAATAAGAAGTTTCTCCGTTTGAAATTTTTCTTGTTTCAAAACTAAGTCTACATGAAAGTATTTTAACAATTTTCTAATAAAAATAAGGCATGTGAAACAAACTAGAGGTTCAGAGACTTCCCGATTTAGCTTATTTTTCAATTGGATTGATATCATAACTACTTTCCCAAAGTAAGGAGAATGAATTCCAAATCTGAGCAAGTAGGGGTGTAAAGTTTTTTAAAAAATTCTTGAAGACCTACAAGGACATAGCTTTGGATCAAGAAATACTAAAAACAAAGTTGAAACAAAAGATGTAAATAAAATGGTAACAAATGAAAATGAGAATATGAATCTTACCTTGAAGAATTTTACTAAGATTTGTCTGAAAGATATTGATTTTCTCCAAAATTGTTACTTCTTCTTTTGATAGAGATAAAAAGTGTAAAAAATTTGCATTCTATGAAATTTTGATTTTCCAAAGATCATAAATTTGTTTATGGTACAATAAAGCGAGTTTCAAGCTTGAAAAATAAAGACTCATGTTTAAGGAGTTGTAAGTAAATGAAAATCAATTACAAACAAATAGGAAAACATGTTTTGTTATGAAATACAACAACAATTATTCCTCTTGCCACTTTTGATTTTATACCAACCCCAAAAATATCCATAAAATCCCATGGAATCAATCCCAAAGTCCCAATCAATGGATATATTGTGTGATTATTAAAAATGAGCAATATGTAAATAAACCAGGATCGAAAATAAAAATTGACCATGATACATTACCTTTTCATATTCCTTGTTTGCTTACTAATTTGTCGGATTAGTATAGTGGTTTCTCTGGAGTGACAAATAACTCATTTTGATTCGGAAGAGCAGTATGAGTTGACAAACATCATGTAAATTCCACATCAGTCTAGATTAATGGAGCCCAAGAGGAACATGAAATTTCCCAAATGTTTTTAAAGCAAGAACAATAGTAGTGAGACCCATCTAAGCTTTCCTTGAAGAAACTTGAAATGAAATTTATTAATTAACCGGGTTTCCGAGATCCTGGGTGGTAGAAGATTGAGTATCCATGTAGTAGCCCAGAAGGGAGAGCCTGGATACAATTACACTAAAGTTATTGTAAGAGGCATGAACTCAATAGAGAGGAGAGAGGAGTACCCGAAGCTTGGATGCTTGGAAGGTATTATAAATTGGAATTTGGAAGGAGGTACGTGCTTTCAGGTACGCGGGTTATTGAAGCAAAGTGGGGCCACTACCCATAAGCTAGTGCAATAATATAAAAGAGTGGGGGCCAAACCTTTTATGTGAGAAATTCAAAACTTATGATGATGTGGAGCCTGGAGCTCGCATGCTCGGAATATTTTGGAATTAAATTTTAAGAGGTTACGACTTTCTAGGTACGAAATTTAGTGTGAAATATGTGGAAGGATAGAGTGAAGGTAAAGGGCTTCACCTCTAAATCTCACCCTGAAGGAAATGAAAGTAAGGAACAATCATGACTTTAGGGTCAAGGAATGAATGCCCAATGAAAACCCAATAATAGAGTAGAGGTATGGCTATGGAAAAGAGTAATTTTACAATGATTGAAGTTTCGTTTGAAATTATCCTTTGCTTCGAGGACCTTATTTAATTTTCCATTTAAAATTTATGAAGCACAAAGGCCCAAAACATATCAAAATAAGTAGGAGCTCAAAATTTTATTTCAGTTGAACATGTTTGCAACATGGAAGGGGTATCTGCTCACTTTATTTTAAATCTAATTAATTTACTCACAAAATCAGTCTTCCAAATCAAGTCTGTGAAGACCTGTAGAAAGAAGTACATGGAAATAAGAAATAAAATATTTCTAAAAGAGAAAACAAGCACTAACAACAGATGAATATGAACACATATGTGCATACTTGGAAGAATCTGAATGCAAGTTTACCTCATAAATCTTAACATTATCCCATGCATTTCCCTTAGAGAATATGTTCAAAATCATCTGTTTATTTAATATAAATTAAATTCTAAGTAATGAGAAATTAATTTTTATCCACATCAACATTTCATAATAAGAAATGGTAAAAGCGATTATTTAGAAATGCATTGTGATGACTATTAAATGCATCATGCTAGGAAATTTAATGGATATCAAGAAAACACTTGGGCTCATTACTTTCTTATTAAAGATTTTCAATATTAAAAAGAAAACAAACTAATCTAATCATACTCCTAATCTAATAGGGCAAATTAAATACTAATTGAAATCATACTTCCAGTGAAGCCATTCCCTCAGTTTTATTTCTACACAAGTGAAAAAAAAATGTCACATCAATAAGACTAATACTAAATTACTAAAATACAAAATAAGCCTACTATACACACCTAATAATTTCAATGAAAGAAATTTATTTACAAAATTACACTCTTGGAATATTTCCAACCATAAGCCTACGAGATCACAAAAATTAGGATGAATGCCTACTGATGATTGGAATAGATTTAAAAGAGAAAACACAATGAGGCCATCATCTGATATTGTATCTTTAAATGCAAAGGTCTGTAAAAAAGTGTTAGTATGATGAAAAAAAGAGAGAGTGTCAGAAATATTCTGAGAAATTGAGTATTCCAAATACTTTTTAAATGAACCAATGGAGTACAAATGGAGGCTTAATGAACAACTCAAAATATTTTCTAATGGATCCTAATTCTGACTAGATATTGATGCATTCTCAAGTGTTTGAATGATCTAGATTTATTCAGGAACATAACAGAATACGAATATAACCATAAATACAAATATTCAATGGAAATAACACTTCATTTCATTAATATCAAATAACTGAAATATGCTTATAGACCGAATGGAAATAAACTAGCTAGGGTGTTGGTAGCTTATCTTTGAGAAGAGATGCGGTGGCTACAGGTCTCTGAACTTTGTTACAATGAGACTCGAAGGCCTATTTATTATTGAGAAACAATGGAAAACCCTAAACATCCAAAAACCTAACCCTAGGAGGTGAAGCGCCAAAACTATGTGATCTGAATTATGAAAAAGGTATTATTGACGTCTATGTGAGCAGCTTATGTTACTTAGTGCAATAGATTGAAAAGATTGTGATTAACATAAACATCATAAGAAATGAAAACATATTCAAACACATCAACACAAAAACAATTTAATAACGAAGTTCACCAAACTTCCTGGCTATGTCTTTGGGTCCTTAGCTTCCATTTTTTACCGCTTTATTTAGTCTTCAAAATTATTTTACAAGTATGAGCTCAAAAATAGAGACTCAAATGATAAAATGGACCTCACCATTGCGACCTGCTCGAAATTTCAGTCAAAAGAGTATAAACTTGCCTATATTTCACCACTGTGACCTCCAGACCCCCTAGAGAATCCAAAACCACCTTTGCCCAGCACAAAACTACCTTCCTACAATATACACCACCTTCTCTGCATAAAAACAACCTCAATCCCCACACTGATGGTATTCCTAGTTTGGCTTCTGCAAAGGTTTAAATGAAAATTTGGGTGGCTTGTTTAACAAGCACCACCCATAGGCGAACTGGCTTCCCCACTTGTGTGAAGGCGCATTGTATTTATGCATTTTTGGGAGGTTGGCGAGTCGAAACCCTCGCCCGACCATCCCGTCCATACCCCAACAGTTATGCATCTATACTTGGCACGTATTAAAACCTTACGATAAGGTTTCATTACAATACATTTGGTTCCGGCGGCAATATACATTACATTAATATCATATATATCATATGATATATATATTAGTGGTTTATCAACATGGTTTCGAACCATAGTCTGGTGGTTAACGATATACATATGTATTAACATATATACTATAATATATGTCGGCGGTGGTTTCATTATAACGTAGCATATATGATATACTTCTGAACCGTTACATGCCAATACATATGTGTGGCAACATTTAATATAAGGGTTAAGGCTCCGGCAGTCGTGGGGTTGACCACGACCGCTCAGACATTTTCTAGCGGGTACAAACATTGCAATAAATATAAAATCCATACATTCAATGCCTAGCGTTATGGTAGCTTGACCGGTATGTGGATTCTGGAAAAACTTAGCTTTCCAGGAGGTTAGGGGCTCGATCCTCCCTGACCCCCAAAATTTTTCAAACAAGGCCAAACTGGGTAAAATTCGAACTGCCACATGTCAACCTCAGATTGGCCCATTCCAACCAATCACAATTTGACATGTCACTGATCTACTGACATCACCCTAGATAGGTGGCCTGTTCCCGAGATGACACGTGTCCTACTGACATCATCTGACCATTGACCATTGACTTTGAATTTGACTTTTTGCTATTTTGCCCTAGCTTGCAATAAACTTTGACTTGCAATATCTTCGTCACACGAACTCAGTTTTACGCGTCGTTCACATCACTGGAATCCTATCGATGAGAACTTCAACTTGATCCTATTTTTATCTGCATTTGAAGAATTTGGTCTCGAGGCAAAACTGAATCCATTTTGGATCACTCCTCCCCACTGGAAGCTTTTGGACCACCAAAAGTTGGTTTTCGCTGTCGAGTAAGTGAGGATATGTTTCCTTCACTTTTCCAATATCTATCCATCGTGCTTTACTTGGATTTGTACCTTTAAGTCCAACTCGAAGATACTCAACTTCTCCTCGTTGCGAAGTCCTTATCCTCCTGTCGAGAATTGTGTCCTCCTTCAACTCGTTGAGATACTTTGGTGAAAAATATTCGATGGAAGGTACTTGACTTTTCTCTTCTGGATCTTAAATCAATGAAGGTTCATATGATCGCAAGTTTTCAACATTTATGACGGAATATATCTACATATAAGCTGCTAGATCTAGGTGGAAATTATTCTCACCAATTTTGTCAAGAATTTTGAAAGGACCATATCAAATTGGTTTCAACTTTTTACCTTCCCCTTGAAGTATTTATTTGCTAATGTACAACCAGATTTGATCACCAACTTGAAAACTATGCTCAACTCGATGCTTGTCATGCCTCGATTTATACTTTTCTTGGCTCTTTTCCAGCTGTTCCTGTACTGCCTGGTGAATTTCCTAGATCTGTTTAATGAACTTGGTTTCTTTTTCCACATCGTTGTGTCCATCAAATGCTATGTCTTTACCAAATACAAAATCCAAGGGAGACTTTGGTTCAAAACCAAAACAAGTCTCAAATAGAGATCTCTGGGTAGAATAATGTTTTGCATGGTTGTAATCATGTTGTACATAACAAAAATGCCCATCCCAAAGCTTGGGATGCTTGCTAATAACCTCGAAGCAGCCGTACCATTGTCCTGTTTACCACTTCTGTCTGGTCGTCCGTTTGCGGATTAAATGTCGTGCTCTTATTTAACTTGGTGTCCATGAGTTCCCATAAACTTGACCAAAATTTTCCGACAAATCGAGAATCTCGATCAGATACAATAGAAGTGGGTAACCCAAAGTGAACCCATACATTTTGAAAGAACAAATTTGCAATTTGTTCAGCTGTGACCTATTTAGTACATGGTTTCAAAATACACATCTTACTGAACCTATCCACAACTACATAGAAATAATCATGACCTTTTCTAGACATTGGCAATCCCCCAACAAAATCCATTGATAAAATTTCCCAAGGACGAGAAGGAATTGGAAGTGGATTGTACAAGCCTAATTTTCTGTTACTTGGCTTGCTTGTAGCACACATAGTACATCCTCTAATATATCTTGAAACTGTTTCATTCATTCGTGGCCAATAACAAAATCTTTGTAATTGTGCAATTTTTTTACTTACACCAAAGTGACCTAAAGTTAGAGAAGTATGTGCTTCTCGAATCTCAGTAACTCTTTTAGTTTGTGGAATGCATAATTATCCCAAATGATATAAGAGTTTTTCCTTTATGAAATAATCCAATTCTTCTACCTGCTTGCCATGACTTAAAGTTGCATATACATCCTTAAAATCTATGTCTTGAGCATATTGTTCAATATAGCTTTCGTGCATTACTAAATTATGCTTAAAAATTGTGGATGCATTTATGATTGGTCTTGATAACATGTCTGCAACCTTATTATGTATGCCTTTCTTATATCTGATTGCAAGATGAAATTGTTGTAAGAAACACATCCAACGATAGTGTCTTGATTGTTGCAATTTAGTTTGTGAGTGTAAATATTGTAGTGGTTGATGATCTGTATGTATGATTGTTTCTTTTCCCATTATGTAATGTTTCCACTTTTTAACACTATGTACTAATGCATATAATTCTTTATCGTATGTAGGATAGTTAACTACTGTTGATGTGAATGTCTCATAATGAAAGCATATAGGCTTTAGGTGCTGCATCAACACTACCCCCATGGCATATTCACTTGCATCTGTCTCGATCTCAAATGGATACTCAAGATCTGGTAGTGCTAATACTGACGTTGTACTGATCCTTTCTTTCAATGTGTCGAAGGCTTTCTGCTATTTTCCTCCCCACTGAAACACCTGTTTCACACTTGTCAAAGCATGTAGAGGAGCTAAAATCAAAGAAAAGTTAGAAATAAACTTTCTCCAGTATTGTGCTGCCCCTAAGAAACTTCTAACTTCTGTAGCAGTATTGGGCTTAGGCCAATTTACAATGACTTCGACCTTGGAGGGATCTATATTCAATTCACCACCCCCTACAATATAACCCAAATCATTTAAAGATGTCCTACCAAATTCACATTTTGACAGTTTTACATAGATATTTTCTCTCTTTAACACATCTAAAATATGCTTTACATGCTTTATATGTTCATCCCATGTCTTACTGAAAACACGAATATCATCTAAGTACACTATTACAAAATCATCTATAAATGGCCTAAAAACATCATTCATGACACACATGAATGTAGCTGGTGCATTGGTCAAACTGAAAGGCATAACCATCCATTCATATAGCCCTTACTTCATTTTGAAAGTAGTCTTCCATACATCTTGTTCGGAAACCTTGATCTGATGGTAGCTGCTTCGCAAGTCTAACTTAGTGAAGTAAACAACATCTCTCACTTGATCTAATAAATGGTCGATGTGAGGAAGAAGATAACGATTAGTTATTGTTATTTTATTTAATGCTCGGAAATCAATGCACATTCTCCACGAACCATCTTTCTTACGTACCAACACAATAGGCGATCCACATGGTGAAGTGCTTGTTCGAATAAACCCTTGATCGAGCAATTCCTGTACCTGCTTCTTTATCTCTGCATTCTCTAGAGTTGATAACCTGTACATTCCAACGTTAGGAATAAGAGAATCTGGCTAAAAATAAATTTCATGTTCTATCTGTCACTTGGGAGGAAGCCCTTTAGGCTCTTGAAACAGAATATCATAATCAGAAACAAATTTAACTAAATCTTCTTTTTGTTCTTCTTTTTGTTTAGGATTACACCCTTGAAAAGCATCGGATTTATCAGGATCCTTTGCTTTTACAATCACAAGTAAAAATTGTTTACTTGAATTTATAATTATTTTCATCTGTCCTGAAGTTATGAGAGTGTAGTTATCTTTAAGTTTATGATCTCTTAATACATATTCGATTCCATCTTTAGTGAGTTGATACTTATTCCCCCTTCGATAGAAGACAACATCTCTATCATACAAGTATGGAATCCCTAGTACAATTCCACATATATCCAATGGGACTATATCTAATTCAACCTCATCTACAAACTCTGATCCAATTGGAAAATGAAGTTTGCATTGTTTCGTAACCTGTAGTTTAGTTTTATCACAAACCCAACTCAATGGGTATGGCTTTTTATGAGGTTTAGTTTCAATACCCAATTTCTTTACAATTGATTCAGCAATCAAATTAACTTAAGAGCCACTATCAAACAAAGTATCAATTTTAGTATGATTGGAAACGACTCTAATATGAAATAGCTAATTTATTTTCCTCTCATAGTTTTCATTATCAACAAAATGCGAAGAAGTACTTATAGATGCTTGAGAATTTTTACCTTTTATACCTGTAGCTGTAATTTCTGTTTCGTCTCCTGAATCTGATCCCAAGTCCTTTTGCATAGCAGCAACATTATTTCGTTCTTTATTCCCGAACTTTTTAGGCTTCAATTCTGGATGCAGTGCCTAGCAGTATTGTACCTCATCATGTCCTTCTTTCTTACAATGAGTGCATGTAGGCTTTTATTTCTTTATAGTGCTCGCTTTCCTTTCCTTCCATTTTGTTTTTTCTTTTCCTTATTCTTGATTTCAATAGATTTAGATGACTTTCCAACATCATGAGATACATTTTTACCCCTAGCTTCTAAATGAGTTGCTTGAACTGATAAATCATCTAATCTAGTTGGATTAAACATCAGTAGGTATGCCTCAAATAACTATGTAGGCCACCTATGTATTTCAATAATGTTGTAGGTGAGTCCAATGATATGCCTAGTGTCAAAGCTCTTTTACGAAATTCCTGACTATAACTTTGCACACTTTGACCCTTTAACTGATGCAATGTTTGCCAACTCATCATAGCTTATTGCATATAATCCAAAGGTTAAAATTGCTTTTTAATAAAAGAAACAAATTCATTCCATGTCAAAATGATTTTACCATTTTTTTGAAGATCTACTTGTGTCTTACCTTCCCACCATACAAGTGCGGTTCCTCTAAGATGAAGGCTAGCAAGCTGGATCTTATTTCTTTTTGAAACAAATTTCCATACCCTGCTATAAACTTCAATTTTTCTTATCCAATTATCAATATTTTCAGTGTTAAGTTCACCATCATAAATCGGAAAATCAAATTTTACATCTAATTTGATCAAAGAGGATTTCTTACTCTTCTTCTTCTTAGAAGAACTTGATTTATGAGAAGAAGACGATGATGGTGATGATGGTGATGATGGAGGAGATGGTGGAAATAATGAAAGAGGATTTTCACTTGATTCTTTGTCTACTTTAGGTGATGAAGTGACTTCACCTTTGTTATTTTTAAACTCTTTATACATCTCTTCTACCATCGCACGTATTGTCATGAAGTTGTCCAAGAACTGACCTTTTTTTCCCAATATGTTTTATTCTATCATCTTCTTTTGCGAAAATACCCTTCCAATCTCTGGATTTGATTCAACAAGTTGTCCTTCACCTCGCTTGGACTTTGACTTAGTAATCATTCAATCTTCACATGACACTGTCAAAACTTTAAAAATTTAACCTTAAGCTCTGATACTACTTGATCTGTATTTATGAAAAAGGTATTATTGGCATTTATGTGAGCAACTTATGTTACTTAGAGCAATAGATAGAAAAGATTGTGAATAACATAAACACCATAAGCAATGAAAACATAGTCAAACACATCAACACAACAACAATTTAATAATGAAGTGCATCAAACTTCTTGGGATATCAAAGTGTACCCACACTCATTCAAAGAAGAGTTTAGCAGTGGATTTTGATGTGATATTATTCTCTTAGGTCGTCGTAATGGCCATATTTGAGAATCTATCGACGACCACAAAAACACAGTCGTTTCCATGTTTAGTAGAAGGAAGTCCTGACATGTAATCCATGGAGATGGATTACAAAGGTCGACTAGGGGTAGGAAACAGAGTATAGAGGCCTTGCTTCTTGATGGTTGGTTTGGCAATGGCACAGGTAGTGCAAGACCTGATGTACTCCTGACATCCTATCGAAGTTTCGGCTAATAGAAATTCTTCTGCATTACTGCCACTGTTTTCTCTACCCCAAAATGCCTAGTGACCCGACTGTAGTGCACTTCCCAAATAATCTTGTCACACTCGCTTGAAGGAACACAAAGGTGTCCCAAGTGAAATAGCAGTGCATCTTGGAGGTCAAAATCTGGAACTTGCTTACCCTCTAAGAGTGTCTTGTATATGTGGCTGAATTTCTAGATCACTTTTGTAGAGAAGCTACCAATCAAAAGTCTTGTTCCCAAAAGAGTTGAGCACAGTGGTTAGCACCACGATCTGTGGTCAATTGAAGCAGTCTGTAGCTTTATTGGTGTTTCCCTTTTTGTACTTGAAGTTCAAATGAAATTGTTGCAGGTATGTGGACCACTTCTGATGGTGATAATTCTGCAACATCCCTTATGTTTGTATGAACTGCAAGGGTCAGTGGTCTGTGTGGATGACCATTTCCTTCCCTAAAATGTAATTCTTCCATTGTCGGTAAGCCTGCACAATGTAATAAATCTCTTTGTCATAAGTGGGATACTTCTGGATTGTGTTGAAAAGTGTGTCACTCTGATATGCCACTAGGTGCGCCTATTGAGTAAGAAATGCCCCAATAGCATAGTCAGAGGCATCTGTCTCGATATCAAATGGTTGTTGCAAGTCTGCTAATGTGAGTATTGGTCTAGAACAGAGGCAATATTTCAACTCTACGAACATCTTCTGTTGAGATTCAGATTCAAATATGCCTCCCTTAGTGACTTGACTCAAGGGCCAAGTGATATGAAAGAATCCCAACATGAACCTGTGGTAGAAATTAGAAAGATGTAGAAAGTTGCAAAGCTCTGTTAGAGTGGTTGGGGTTGGCCAATCCTGAATGACTTGGATCTTGGTTGGATCCACATGCACCCTCTGCTCATCAATAATGTATCCCAGATACTAAACTTGGGTAATGCCAAAAGTGCACTTCTCCAAATTGGCACACAAATTTTGCTAACGCAGTGTTTGTAGGACCTATCAGATGTTGTGGAGGTGCTCTTCGCAAGTCTGACTGAAGATCAAGATGTCATCCAAGTACACCGCTACAAATGAGTTGGTGAATGGTTGTAAAATGTCGTCCATCAGCCTCATGAAGGTTGTGGGAGAATTCGTCAGCCTGAAAGGCATGACCAACCATTCGAAAAGGTCCTCCTTGGATTTGAAGGCAGTCTTCCACACATCAGAGGGTTCAATTGGTACCTGGTGATGCATGGAATTCAAGTCAATCTTGTTGGTCCCCCCTCCCCCCCCCTTTAGTTGGTCCAGAAGGTCATCAATCCTTGGGATCAGATACTTATTCCAAACAATGATATTGTTTAGCACTCGATAGTCAATACAGAGTCTCCAAGTCCCATCCTTCTTCTACACCAACACGATTGGGCACCCACACGGTGATGAACTCGGCAGGATGTGACCTTTCTAAAACAACTTCTGAATCCGCCTTTTGATTTTGTTATTCTCCAAAACAGAACACCGATAGAGTGGTCCATTGGGCAGCGATGCACCTGGGGTTAGATCGATGGAGTGCTTGACCTGATAGTGCAGGGGCACCCCTGCGGGTGAGGTGAAGATGTCCCTGTACTCCTCCATGACCTTTTCCATCTGTTGTTTCTGTGCGGAGGAGCCCTATATGAAGGTCGTGGCCACCGTATTTTTCTTTCCCTAAGGTTAGATCATCTAGAAAAATAATTTCCTGGTTTTGGAAATGAGCTTACTGCATTGTTTTGTAGTAACCAAAGAGACTATGATAGGCAGTGCTGCCTCTGGTATCATGTACAACTTATTGCCCAAAGTAAAAATAACCACACGAGGCCTAGACTCATACACAACATGTCGCTTCCACAAGTATGGTTGACCTAGTAATACATTAGAAACATCAAGAGGATAAATGTCACATGATACCTCGTCTGTGAAGGGCTTGATGCTATAGGGAAGGTGACACTGTTGGCTGACGCAAAGATCCCATCCTTGGTGAAGCCACCCGATTATGTACGGTTGTGGGTGTGATGTGGTTAGCAAGCCCAGTTGATTCACGACCTCTATTGATATGGGGTTCTTTTGGCTCTCGCTGTCGATAATGAACTTTAGCGGGGAACCCTTTACCCACATCTGGGAACAGAAGAGGCACTCCCCATCCTATGGATCTCCTGGTTCCTCCATCTGCATCTTCATGGTGGAGATGGTGGCATTGGGCTCTGCATCGATTATCTTCTTCCCTTTATCATTCCCCTTGTTGAGTTCTGATTCAGAGTCGGAGCATGCATCCAATTCAGAAGCCTTCAACTCGACCACTAGTGACTGCTTTTCCCGACACTCACTTGTGTTGTGGGAGGAGCTCTTATGGAACTCACACCACTTTCCCATCTCCTTATTTAGCTTCGTAGCATTGTTCTTTGCTTGTGGCTTTGGCAAGTTGTCCTAGGTTTCCCTTCCTTGGCTTTTTCCTTTGTTTTGTGGCTTGGGGACACCTTTCCCTTGCTTCTGATTCGCAGATCAAAAGTCTCGCTTCTTCTGTTTGAAATTCTACTCAATATTGGCAGCATACCGATATGCTACACCAAGCGAGGAGATGTAGAGGAACTCCATTTCCTCCTGAATGTATCTATGCAGACAATTGTGTTACTTCAACACCAAATGTTTCTCTGAATCTTTGATACCCAACTTTGTGTGTAGGATATGGAATAGATTCATCATCTCATGCACATCTTTATCCCTTTGTTGTCGCAACATAGTCCATAGTATGTACTTGTCCTCATAGCTCCCCATGGAATAATATTTTTTCTTGATGGTGTCTTAAAAAGAATCCCAAATGGTTGCGGCTGAGAGCAAAGAGTGTTCCCTCTCGTCCTTTTTCTCGCAGTAGGTTTCCCACCAGTCCTTGACATGGGGGGCGGCTTTGAGGAGTGAAAAAGTAATATTTTCCTGGTTGGAAAAGTCATGAACTGAGAAATATCCTTCTAATAGATTCAACCATATATCTATGATGTCTGCATCTATTTGACCCTCAAATATGGGAATGTCAAAGTTTATTTGTACCTTAAAAGGAGTGGCTGCTGGATGCAGATGCACCGCCAGTAGACAATCGTTGAAGGATTTGGGAATAGTTATCCATCATCGCGTTCCTTTGTTTCTCGAGGGCCTCCTTGAGCAATATTTTGATAGGATATCCTGCTCCCTCATCTTTTTTTACTTCCCCATGGGCGACCGTCGGGGTTTGCGAGGCTGATTTTGCAAAGGTTCAACCAGATTGATCCCTAACTCATTATACCCCGACCTCGTTGGGGACATGCAAAGAAGAATTGAGAAAGAGAAGACCGCTTTGATACCACTGATCCAGATTTATGTAGGAACACAACATAATACGAATATAACCATAAATACAAATATGAAGCAGAAATAAAACTTCATTTCATTAATATCAAATAATTGAAATATGCTTACATACCAAATGGAAATAAACTAGCTAGGGCATTGATAGCTTATCTCTAAGAAGAGATGTGGCGGCTACATGCTTCCAAATTGTGTTATAATGAGGCTCAAAGGCCTATTTATTATTGAGAAACAATGGAAAACCCTATACATCCAAAAACCTAACCCTAAGAGATGAAGCACCAAAACCATGGGTCTCATTTGGGAAAATTGGCACATCAACTCCCTAAGGACGTAACTTTGGAATACAATCTTCATTTGACACGCACAATACCTCATTAGAAATATCTATCTGAGGACTAAAAATTTTGAGTGTTCAGCGTGACTTAAGACCGATGTTGCTCCCAGTTTTACCAAAAACACTGTTTAGGGCCTCGAAATGGCTTTGGAAGTTCAGGGCCCAGAAAACTGCTAAAAATTGTAAACTGTGCCACAATTAAGGAAACAGAAAAACTGAAAGAAACAATGGTGGGGTTCCAAGTGGAATAGCTGGGTGGGCACCAATATCCACCTTGATCACTAAAATTGTGAAGGATTATTTTGAAAAGAAGGCATGAATTGGCCTAAGATGAACATTAAATAAAATTCAAGAACTCGAAGTTGTTGATGCTCATACTTACAACCTTGGAATTGATATTAATGTTTACTTTGTAGTACACCTTATGAGTGTTGACTGCATGAGTTCTCAATATGCGACGGTAATGTACTCAAAAAATTAAAAAGAAAATTGGAAAGAAAATTAAAATCAAACTAAGAAAAATGAAGAAAACCCAAATCATAATTTACATTAATGTCACAAATAATAGTACAACATAGTTGGGGTTTGTTTGCAAAAAAATATTTTCCACGAGTGTCAACCGATATAATGAGATTAAAGTTATTAATAACATCGACTTGTGAACATGGGAAATTTTCAGGCTTTTAATCAGAAGAGGAAATTTCATCATCATTTGAATCAAAGATTGGAATGGATACATCAATAATGAAATCATCACAATGCTTGGAGGTTTGAAAATGAGAAAATACTGGAAAAATTACTTGATTGGTGTTTTCCTCATCTTCAAGTATATTTGGACTCGAAGGATTGAGATTATGAGAATTTGACAAAACCATTTCCAAAAGATGAAAAAACTCAACAATCTCAACCTCCAAATCATCATTATAAATGACTTCACTAATTTTTGCTTCCTTTTCATAAGATAAATCAAAACTAGGAAAATGGTTTGATGCATAATTAAGAGAATTTTCAGGAGTGTTGAAAGTATGAATAATTATATCCTTTCTATCCCAATCAGAATCTACCAATAATTCATTATTAGTTAAATTTGTAACAATTTTGTTTTCTAAAATTAGATTCGTGTCCAAAGGGACTGTTGACTAATAATAAATTGAATTATTGTCATTAAAAAGATCAGGATAGAGTAAGAAATACGAAGTTGAAGATATGTACTTGGAATTTTCTTTATCGGAATATTTTTGCCTATTTTTCAGAATTTCCATTTCATATTCCTCCGAAATTGCTTGACAATTTATGATCAGTTACCCTTGTGATGGAGTATTAATTTCAACAAAGAATTCATCATTGAAAATTTTAATTTCAATGATTTTCTTGTTGATTTGTTTGATACTAATTTCTAGTTGTACTTATCGCTTTTTGTTTGTTGTTAGTTGATTTTGAAACTTCTTCTTCAACAGAAATATGAGCTGATTGATTGATAGGATTATTTTTTTTAGTGTGATTTAATTCTTTCTAATTTTATTCTTCAACAGAGCTATCATAATTTATATCAGCGTCATTATTATGATTCATATCAACTAACTTATTGATTGTAGCATTTTCTGAATCAATTTTACTAATTTCAACAACATTTATTTTCTGTTGAAATTGATGATTCACAATGTTAGAATTTTCATTTTGTAGCAAATATGAATTGCTATTTTGAACCATTGACTCTTCATTTGTCATATCTTCTGATTCCTTACAATTTCTTTTTTTTTTGTAAATTAAGTGGGTCTATTCACATTCATAAAATAAACATAGATTACATCATGGCCTCAAGTGGCAAATATTCTGATAGTCTAGAAAAATATGAGGAACAACCGTCTGACGCATATAAGTCTCGCCCTCTGGGAAGGATAATACAAGGAGAGGCACAGAGGGGATAATGTTGCTAACAAAACCAAAAGAATAACAGAGAAACATAGAGATACATTGTTGCTTTGGAAAAAAGGCCATTGGGCCTTGAACACAAGGAGAATAACAGAGAAACAAAAAAAGGCCAAACCTGAAATTAGAAGAACTAGAGGCCGGGGGATTGCTGCACATCTGCTTCGTCATTTAGATAGTCTTCGACACTGATAGATCTATTTGGTGTCCCTTCATCTGAGCGGAAGATCTGTCGGCATTGCGTGGAGGGACCAGCTTCCTAGCAGTCGGGCTTGGAAGGGCATTGAGCATCTTCTTCAACCTTGGGGCTCTGATGGAGGTGCGCCAGAAAGCTTCTTTTTAGAATGGAGTATTGAGGGGAGATGCAGTCAATGAAGCGCATGTGGTGCACTTCCTTCACGTATGCGACAAATTTCTTTGTCAGGGAATCAATTTTCCACTCAAGCTCTTTGTTTTTGTCCTTCTGATCCTGAAGGGCGATGGCCAGAAGAATCTTGGTATGCCAATGCAGGTCAATGGTCCTGTTGTACAAGTTCTCTCATGGCCTGGTTAGCCCAGGATACGGGATCCAACTGAGAGAAGCATCAAACACTTCCGAAGGGATGTGGACGATAGATTCCATGTCGGCTATACGCCTTTGCATGACAGGGTCGGTATTGTCCACGTAAGTGCTGGCCGAATTTCTGGCCGCGGTCTCAGCCTGTGTAATAGGAGGGCAAGAAGAGTTAGCCCAGAAGGCGCGACGACCTCAACAAGCAGGGGGAGGTGGGTGAGAACAACGAGGGGCCATGGAGGCGGGGTGAGGATGAAAAGTGGAGGGTGATATGAAGAGATGAGGGGGGAAATCGCTTTGAGATAGATTCAGGGGAGGCCGAGTAGATGCAGGGTTCGTAGGCCAAACAGACAGGAGTGAGGTGTGAAAAAGGAGGAGGGAGATGAAATAGGCAAGAAAGGGATGTGAAAGCTCGGGTAAGCCACTGGGAGGCGGGCTTGATGGTTTGTCTGAATCATGCGAGGAATTAATGTTTGGAGTGGGAGAGTACTTTTGAGAGCAGGTCATCGAAGATTCGCCTGAGTGATCAATAGTGGGAAGGAAGGCTAGTGGGTTATTCATGATGAAAAAATTGATTGGGAGGGGGGATCGAGGAAGAGGTCGGATTGACCTGCTACAAATCTAGAACATTGATGCAGAGACATTCCATTTGACAGTTGGTGCCATTATGGAATCCCAATCAGTTGAGGTGAGTCTGTTGGAATCTCCGACGTCGGTGTTTGCCAGGAATTCCACCAGCTTATTGGCCTTTCTCCTAACCCTCGAAAAGGATATGCCTCTGGCATTATCAATATTGTGCTTCATATTTTGTAGCATTTTGTTGATGCGCCAACAATTAGAGACTTACCGAACGTTGCGCCCCTGTTGGAGTTTTCGGCAATCTTGGGTAGCGAATGATTCCTTACAATTGTTAAAATTTTGGGGAAGAGACATTAAATGTTTAAACCATCCATCCAACTGAAACTCACAAGGAAAATATTTAGTTCAAATTGTAAAAAAACTAATTTAAATATAATTATAAAATCATCCAAGGACTCACCTTCCAATCTACACAATGTTTCTAACTGATCAAAAACCTTTTTTCAATTATATTCCTGAAAAGCGTGAAGGAAAATATTTGAAAATTCGCCCCAAGTATGTACAAAGGAAACTGGTAATGATCGACACCAGTTTCCATATTTTACTATCAAAGTAAGAGTGAATAACTTGAAAATGCCACTTTCATTAATATCAAAATTATTACAATATAAAATAAATCGAAGGAGATCATCAAAAGCAGAAGTTTTACCATTGAATTTTATTTTTGACAAGAGCTTCAATACCTTTATTGGATAGTTGGCAGAAGTTCAGTAAAGAAACTACAAAGAGGTCCTTTAGAGGGATTCATTATAAAGATTTCAAAGCTTAAAATAATATTTTAAAATTTAAAGCTTAAAAGAAGAGTTATGGTTGCCCCTCCTTCTAGTGTCAAAAATGTTGATGGCAAAAAATGACTTCATCAACATTTTGGAAGGTCATCCGGTCATAATTAAAAAGCAGACTCTTATTCATTTAAATGATGGCTCCAACTTCTTCTAGTAGGTCTAGTTACCCCCTCTCTCTCCGTATTGCCTTGTGATATTTATATTACTTACCAAATAAGAAGAAAGATATCATAATTACTCCCTTGTTGTGCACAAACAAGAAAGAAACCCTTAATTGAATTAATGGTTCAACCAAGCCCCTAATGATGTTTACCTCTACAAAAGAAGACTTAAATAATGAAATGATTACTCTAAATGCAACTTAACTCTAACATTCAAGTACAAAAAAAAATCCTAATCCTGTCTCGATTAGAAAGATGTAGATATAATCCTAACCAAAGACAAATTAATTAAGTTTGGACCAGCTATGAATTCAGAATAAAAAAGAAGTCAATAGCCCAAAGAAATAGTTCCAAGACCCACTACTAATTCAAGATAATACATACAATCAACTATCTAATGAATAATCATCAAATCTTTGTGCACATACATCCAAATTCAAATGAAATGAATCCAAAATCAATGTCATGGCAAGATTAAGAAATATTTCTCATAAGACAACCATGATTTAAAACAAATACATACTTGCAATCAATCTGTTAAATAGTTAATAGTAATGACAAGAAAATATATTTAGATTCATTATTCATTTTGATAGAAATAATATCCAATAAGAAAATATAGTTTTCCATTAATTAAATAAGCATATAGTTAAAAATTTAGAGCAATATAGAACTGAAAAACCACAAACTTATCTAGATCTAAATTGCATCAAAATTCTATTAGATGCAAGCTATCAATCAAACTTTATTTATAAAATATGTGTACACAAATTGTAGATCTAATTCAAGCCCTTTGAATACAATATTTCTCAGAACAATTTCATGATAGCATGAAATTTTATGAGCTGAAATATGTCCTTGTAAATCTCCTTACAACTGGTCCAAAGAATGTCTCATCCTCTACAAAATTATGTGTTCTAAAATAGTGCAAAAATGCTTCTTTTTACAGACAATAATCCATATAGTTTCCAGATATGGAACCCCTTCTTTATTCTACAAATTCATATTTATAATTACACAAAGAATCTTTAAAAATGAAATTTGTTGGAAGAATCTATGAAATCTTTGGTTTTAGTTGAGCAATTTTTATTTATTTATTTATTTACTTATTTTTCTACTCTTTGCTGGTGCAATCCAATTTTTTTTTTATCTCTTAGCCTCATTTCTCCAACAAATTCTTTGTCAAAATATAAATTCAAACGAATTAGAATCACACAACAAAATAAATTTGGGAAAACAAATTGCCAAATTAAAAGTAAATTAAATAAATTGAACAAAGGAAAATCCATGCTATGATTACTTCATGTGAATATTTGATTAAGCCCTAAAAAAGTTAGAAAATGAATTTGTGACAACAATTCCTTCAAACTAATGAAATTTTCCCAAATCAAACTTAGAAAAACCAATTTTTTATTGCAAATTCGCTACTCACTTTTCTACTAAATTTTTGGGCTATTAAATATTTAGATCTAGTTGGTTTGATTTTTCAATATTGTTCCATGATTTTATCTTTCCAACAAGCTATTTTGGGCCAAGTACAACTCAAGATATTAGCTTTCAAAGAAAAAGTGTCAAAACTCTGAAAGTGCTAGAAAATACAAGCCTAGGCAAAATTTTAGTATTTTTATATTTTAATATATGCAAGTTAAAATTTATATATACCAATTATTAAATAAAGTTATAATTTTTATTATTTGAATAACAAACTAATTTAATTTAAATAATTATTAAACAAAATTATTAATATTTACAGATGAGAATAATACAAATTAATTAAATTAAAATTTTATATTAAAAAATAAATTATTTAATTAAAATTATTAAAAAACAATATTAATAAGATGTGATTAATATGAAAGATTATCTAATTTACAATATGGATAACAAAAGTATTAGATCTAATATTTAAAAGTTTTTTTTTTTCTGGCCTTCAATAATGAGCTCGTGAAATATATAATGGAGGAGGGGAGTTATAAGTGTATAAGAAGAGAGGAGAGAAGGGGATGGCCCATGGCCCGAAAGGAGAAGGATGAGTTAGGAGCTATATGGGAGGAGGGAGATGAGGCTAGGAGGAGAGGGGCGGGTTGGATGCTCGGAGGAAATAGGAGGAGCCAGGGTGGAAAGTGGGAGAGTTATAAGGGGGAGGGAGGCTTGGAACCCCGAAGGAGATAAGAGCACGTAAGGGAATTAAAAATAGGAGTCATACACCATAAGAATGAATGAATGATATTTTAACGTCCACGAAACTAAAAATAGTCTATGGGAAAGGAGGGGAAGCCCACATAAAAGTAATACCTCTCTCCAATACTTTAGTTGTTTAAAACAAAAAAATTAAACTACAACCACGAGCTCATGTTAAGTATGAGAAAGGGGACCAAGAAGACGAAAGCCCATAAAGTATTAGAAATACAATTAAAATTACATTGTTTAAGTTTTATTTTATTTTTATTAATATTTTTTATATATTATAATATGTGAAATGTATATTAAATTATCGAGTCCGGTGGTTTTTTTAGATTAGTTAAAATTAATATTTAATAATAAATTAATAAATTAAAAATATATATACAATTAATTAAATTAACTAATTAAACTTAATATTTGCATATTAGTTAAACTAATTACAATAAATTTAATTAATCTAGGTTAATAAAAATAACAATAATTACAAATTATAAAATTAATTATATTTACAAAAGTTAAATACATTTTCAAACCTGGGTGGTGAAAATAATTGAAACTTTGAACAAGCGTCATTTGCAAACCATAAATACAAACTCAACAAAATTAGAGTTGTATGAAAACTTGTGAGAAACTACACTCGATGAAGAAATCAAAGTGAAAAACCGAGAAAAATGAAAATCCCGCAAAAATAACAAAACAAAATTGTAAAGGAAATGAAATCAACAAAACATAATTGATCCCCATTATTATTGTGAAGATAATAAAGTAAAAATGGAGATTGTTTTTTTTACACAACAGCAGAATTCATCTTCTAACCTCGGTTTTAAAGTTTATATAAATGTTAAAATTTATCTAAAACATCCTGAAGAAGTACTAAGGAGGAGATAAACAAATGGAGTCATTTTTACTCAATGCATTTTAAATTGACTTGTCTTTAATGTGATTTTTTGAAAAGTTTGCTGATTTATTTTTCCGATCTAATTTGTTTAAAATTTGGCACGAATTCATTGAAATCACGAGTTTGATAGGTAAACTCTGCACAATCGAAGTACGTGAAGGGTTTTTTTAGGGTGTTGAATCCATATATGTAGTCAAAAACCCAGTTTAAATAACACAAATCAAGGTTTGACCTCAAAAATTTTCACCCAAAACTTCAAAAAGTCATATTAAAAATATTTAATAATCAACCTAATAAAAAAATGTTTAAAATGAATTTAATTTTAGAGAAAAAAATAAATATATTAAACATAATTCTATATCAAATAATTAATTATTTTTAAATACATAATATTTTAATTTACAAAATATAAAATTAATTTAAAATTTATATTAATAGTGTATTGTCAAGATCTCCAATGTGAAAGTCCGTGATTCAAAACTTAATAAAACTTTTTATAAAATAACTTAGTAATGGAGAAATTTCAAAAGACTCCAAAATAAAATAAAGTTTAAGTGCTTTGTTTTTCATTGAAGCACACTTTATAAATCTAGAGGAATAAAGATGTGATTGGCGTCACTAGTTTTAAAAAAAAAAAAAAAACATAAAATAATTATAACCAATGATAACACCCAAATTATATATATAAATTATAACCAATTATACCACCCAAATTTTATATATAAATTATAACCAATTGTAATTTAACCTCTTATCATAAAATCATTTTCCAGAACTTTCTAACCCTCAGCTGTTTTTTTTGAATTATTTTATATAATTAGTATCTTGATTTTTTTTGGAAGTATTTTATATTATTTATACTTTCGTTTTAAACCATGTATCCTGTTTTCCAACAACACCCTTCTCTACCAGTTTGATCACAATATTATGTTTCACTTTCGTTTTCCTTTCACAGCCATGTGTTTTTCTATGGTCTTTAAAACGAATGCTTGAATGCATCTAGACTGTAGAGAGGACCATGACCTGGCAATTTGGATGACAGGCTTTTTGTTAGATTTACATGCCTTTCCAAGATTAACATAGCCAAGGATAAGAACGAGCCCAGAGAGAAAAAAATTAATATATTTTAACCCTAGTAACAGAATGTTCTGTTTCCAATTGTGTGGAAGCTAGTAATGGATTTATGCATCCATTGAATTTTCAGCTCATTACATGGCATAGAGTAATCAGAGTCAATGAAACAAAAAAAAAACAAAGCACAATTCAGAGGCAAGGATAAAAATATTGCCACAAGAATCGACAAGAGGAAATAAAAACAAAATCAAATTGGGATGAGGTTTAAAAAAAAAAATACCCCTCTTCCCTAACAGAGGCACTAAAAATGCTTAATCTAATTGATGTAGTCTGTAAATTATTTGTGCAACATATAGCTTTAAAATGGTGTGATCATAGAAAAAACCAACACACAAATTTGCAGAGTTCCTATTTAGAAAAATACAAAAATATTAAAAAACATGAAATGGATTCAATCTTCAGAATTTTTGTAAAAATCCCAGCATGCGTACTGTATCCAAAACATAAAACAGGATTACATATATTTGCATAATTGTCTACTAGTTTTGCATATATAATCTTCCAACAAAAACCTAGCAAATTGAGAGAACTAATGAAATTAAACCTCTAAGACATTTCAAGTTTTCGTATACATCTCATTTTACAAAGACTTGGTTTGGGTTCAAAAACTTTTTTTCAAAGTTTGGGTTTAAAGAAATTTTTTGGAAGACATTTTTTGGAGGCGGCGTGATTTTTCTTGGAGGTATGTACGTGTTTTGTATTGAAATAAATCTTTTGAGCTTCTTTGTTCAAAAACTTTTCTTCAAAGTTTGGGTTTAAAGAATTGGGTTTAAGAGCATTTCTTGGAAGCAAATTGATTTTACAATTTTGGATTTAAAGAATTTTTTTGGAAGACATTTCTTGGAGGCGGTGTGATTTTTCTTGGAGGTATGTATGTGTTTTGTGTTTTTTAAAGTGTGTGTTTTGGATTGGATTACATATTTTTTACAAAAAATTTACACTGAATTTTTTTTAAGATTTTTTTAAATTAAATCTTTTGTGATATTTTTTGTAATTGAGTTATTGTCTAATTTTTTGAAGGAATTTTTTTGAACCTCATACCCTATTATCATGGGAAATCGAAGAACTTGTGTGAGAAAATATGATCGAAAAAGAGACCCTGAGACACGTAGAGAAGAGACGAGACAATATCGCAAAAGAAAGTTAGAAGCCCTCTCGAATATTGAAGAGGAAAATCAACCTCAAGCAGAAATTGAAGCAGATATGTAAATGTAAATATTATGATCTATTGATATATATTTAAAATTTTCCTAATGTAAAATGTGAAGCTTAATTTTTATTTGATGAACTAGTTTGAAAAATATTTTGTTTGATGTAAACAGACAAAGATATTCCTCAAAATATTGAAGAAGAAAATCAACGTCAAGCAGAAATTGAAGAAGGTATGTAAATGTAAATATTATGATCTATTAATATATTTTTAAAGTTTTCCCAATGTAAAATGTGAAGCTTAATTTTTATTTGATGAACTAGTTTGAAAAATATTTTGTTTAATGTAAATAGATAGAGATATTCCTCAAAATATTGAAGAAGAAAATCAACCTCAAGCAGAAATTGAATCGGGTATGTAAATGTAAATATTATGATCTATTGATATATTTAAAATTTTCCTAATATTTATTGACATATTTATTAATTTAGTTATTTATTGAACATGTACTATTTTTTCGAATATGTACAGATGAAATCACTATCGATAATGAGATGTTAGAAAATGTCGACACTCACACATATGGAGATAAAAAACCTGACCATGTTATACGATATCGTGTCGATAGAATTTTTGAAAAGTATTTAAAAAATGAGCAAGTGACAGTTCAAGCTCAAATGTTGAAAGGTCTCCTATCATCAAGGAAATTAAAAGAAGCGACGACACTATTGGGTATTCGAAAATCAACCAAAGATGAAAAAATGAAAGAAGAGGTGATAAAAAATATGAGTAGTGCTATAGAGTCAATTAAGAGATCTAGAGATAAAGATGTTTCAAATATACAGAGAGGAATACAGATGGCAATGGTTTCACCAAGTACTCAAGAGAATCATTTGAATCTAATATCTATGGCACGAGCACTGGGAACCTCGCGAACAACTTTGCACAAACATCGAAAATTTCGACTGCAAATAGATGTAAATGGTGAACTCGCTTGTTGGAGAGCTATTTGTAGGCAACCATACAAAGATAGACTTGGAGAAGACGTTAAAAAAATAATATATGAATATTGGAAGAACAATTCACGTGTTTCACCGACTGCAAGACATGTGATGCGAAGAAGAATAGCACGAAATCAATACGAAGAACATGAAAAACATCTCTTGGAAACCACTCAAATAGAGTTATTCAACAAGTTCAAAGAAGAGAATCATCAAATTCAAGTTTCACTCAGTGCTTTTGTTCAAAAAAAACCATGGTATGTAAAACCTATCACTGTACGCGACACTTGTTGTTGTCGTTATCATGTGGAATTTGAGTTATATTATGACACATTCCTTGATTTCGGTAGAACATTATGGAATGATTCACCTCCTCCTTCCACTATCCGTGAATTCATATCTCAAATTCTATGCGAAAGAGAAAGCGATGAACTATTTTACAAAAAGAAATGTGTTGGTGGTAAAAAATGCGATGATTGTAGAAATTTGACTAAATTTCAAAACAAATATTGTATTGATATAAATGATCAATTATTGTCCAACATGAAAGTGAAATGGAAGAGATATGAATATATCGGTACATCGATTCAAGGTGCAGATAGTGTTAAAAGAATCGAATTACGAGAAGACGAAATTTTTCTGATAGACTTTTTGAGAAAGTTTGAGGCAAAAATTTACAAATACACCAAGCATTCCCATAGAGCTCGATGTCAAGACTTACAATTCAAAAAATCTCGTGAATTTTTTCCACCAGGGACCATTTTGTCAGTGATTGATTTTGCAGAAAACTACACATTTGTTCCACAAAAAGAAATTCAGAGTGAATACTATCACTCTGACCAAGTATCCATGCTCGTCCATATTCTATATAGACATGCTGAACAAAATGTCGATCATATAAAAAGCACGAGTGAAAATCGACATATCATTAAAGAATATCACTTTTATATGAGTGACGATCGTACACATGATACATGTTTTGTACAATATTGTTTTGGAAGAATTTATGATTCATTAAAAAATCGTGGAATAACATTCAATGAACATTGGATATGGTCAGACGGATGCACAGGTCAATTCAAATCTGCACGATCATTTTTTTGGTTGTGTTGTTTTCATAAGAAAACCTGCATTAAACATTGTTGGAATTTCTTTGAGACTGGCCATGGAAAAGGAGAACATGACGGTGCAGGAGCATGCATAAAACAAGTACTTCGAAAATATCAAATGAAGCACTCTGCACGCCGACTTGTGAACGCTGAAGAAGTTGTTCAATGGTGCAAAACTGCTCTAAGCCATGAGATTAACCCATCAAGAGAAGTGCGGTGGTACATTCAATTTAATTTATATTGGAAATCTAATTTTAAACATTGTACATTTATCATGCAATGATTATTTTTAATTGTATTTTGATATCATATTTACAAATTCTTTTTCTAATTTTCCATATAAAGGTTTTTCTGGCATATTGGAATCGAAGACGTAGATAGATCAATTGGAAATGACGTTGAAACAATAAAAGAGACTCGAAAATTGCATTCAATTCAAACAAAGTTGTCCAGAAATGTGTTTGCATTGGATAAAAGAAAATATTCTTGTTTTTGTGATGTTTGCATAGACAACACAAAATCCAATGACGTTTGTGAAAACAAAATGTATGTGAACGATTGGAAACATACAGAGCTAAATACAAAGGGAAAAATCTCTATTGCAATGTTTAAAGAAATGCAATCAGAGGAAACTACAATATCATCCGATGGTGATCGAGTTTCTGATCTTGTTAGAGAAGGTAACATTTGAATTACTTTCTAATTAAATATGCATAATTAAATGTTAAATTTATTTTATCGTGCAGGAGATGTTTTTGCTGTAATTGCACCTATTGACAACGATGAAAATGTGAAGTATTATTTGATGCGTTGCACTGAACGAAAAATGAAATTATTACACGACTATAATGATCACGGATTTCAGTATGACAGAGGGTCTATTATACTAAAAGGTTATTTTTTCAAACAAACTCGTCAAAGTGGAGACTTTGTTTACTTTGAAGACTATGAACCTGATTCCATAAGTTGTCAATATAGTCACTTGGTGTGTGCAGCACGCATAAAGTTGATAGAAGTTCAATCAAAGAAAAAATCGAAAATTAAAAAATGGAAAATGTCAAAATCCGATCATGAACGAATTATTGAAGATGGAATTCCATTAGAATTTTTTTGAGTGAAGTGTCCAACAATTTATTATCTTTGGATTAAATATGTTTTAGAACTTCCAATACTCAACTAAAAATTGAGTTGCTTATGTTATTTGTGGTTTGCACATGTTACAAATTGTTTGAGTACAAGCACGTGCTCTAGTATCAACTGAAAGTAGTTTTTCTATACATGTGCATTGATGAAAAATGTTATATGTATTGGATATATATATATATATATATTCTAGAATGAAATTAATTTTTCTTGTATATGTTTTCCGACCATATGGTACAAATTATTTCACTTTATTTTGTAATGTCAGATTCGGTCCCCATATGGCCTAGCCTCCAAGGGACGAGATAAAAAGTGGTTGTCCCCACTTGCCCGAATCTCAGCTTTTAAGTAAAATTTTACTGTTTATGTCAGGCATCTTACATGATGTCCTAGCCAAAGATAGATTCTCTTTGTTTCAAGTTTCCAGTAAAAGTTGTCACCGAATGACCTGCTCGAACTCTTGTAGTAAACACCATACCTTATCTCTCTTTCTCTCCAATATTATTAGGTTTAATTATTATAACACAAAAATCATTCTACATTGTCAATAATATTTTTCGCTTTCACTGAAATCAATGAACACTATTAAACCAATGACTTTACAAGTAATGTACCATCATACATGCAATTATATCAAATTAGAAATCAACATATACAATGAAATCAATGGGGATTGTCTTGTTACAAGTAACATAATTTCAATTTACCATATGTGCAAATGTAGGTTGAAACCATCCCAAAAACTTTGCCAGATTGGAAACCATCCAAAACTTTAAGTTTTAAAACCCTTTTGATTATATATTGTGCAACATTAAAACATTAAACATTTAAAGTTCATTAAATATCACATGCAAAATGTAGATTGAAACCATCCAAAACTCGAGTTTTAAAAACTTCACATGTCATTCCAATTATAATTCAACTATCCAACAAAAACATTCAACAAATTAAATATCACATGCGAAAGTTGTTTCCAGTTTCCGGTAAAAGTTGTCACCGAATGACCTACTAGGATATTATAAATACTAACTTTGTAAGATCATTTGGCATTCGTAAAAATTAGAAAGTCTTAGACTGTCAATAAATTTAAAGTATCATTCACCCCAGGGAGTGTAAAATATTCAATGTAGGTTGGTGACGATGCTCACTCCTAGCTTGAAGCAGCGCCAATGACCAATTCTTTAATGAATTCCAATGCACTAGACCAAAGTTGGTTCAACCTACTTGGTTTTTCACCCAAGAAATTCCAAGGTACTCTTCTTACCTTTGGCCCCCAAAGCTACAATGGAGTTATAGGAAGGTGAAGAATTTTGCACATCGGCGATACGAATTTCATCACATCCCTATCTCCCCGATCAAAAAGTTCCTATCTACTACATTATCCAACATGTACTCAAGATCACTATTTCGTAATTAGAATATCACAATATCATAAGTTCTCACAAAAATACATGGAATGCCATTATGAAACTCATCTAACAATGGGGAGCTCAAAACCTAGAAAGCTCCTCGTCCCCTTAATAATAATGTGTTTAATTTAGTCTTTTAGGTGAGGATTAGGTGTGAATCTTGTTTTCACATACAAAAGTAATTAATTGTTTAATTCCATAAATTTGATTATTCACCAAAATACATGTCATATCCACTATTTGTCTCTCCTACAAATTCCCATTATTTTATTAAAATATGATTTTATCTCACCCAACTATCACTTGTTCCTAAATTTACTCCTAATTGTTCCCTATGCCCTAAATCTACTCCTAATTGTTCCCTATGCTGCTTTTCCCTTACTTATTTTTAGAAACTTATTTTCCTAGATCCATCATAACTATGGATCTATCAAGCGTCGAGAGGGATCACATATCTAGAGGTGCAAACCTCTTTTTTGAGTGCAAAACTTGAGGAAAGGTTTGCACCTTGAGAGATTTGATACCTTTCGACGCTTGATATATCCGTAGTTCAGATGGATCTAGGTTGGATTCAGACGTGTGAAATCAAGGAAAAAATATCGATAAACCATTTTAAATATGCTAAATATGTTTGAGATTTATCAAGTCATTTTAATTTTAAATTTTCTTAGCTTACCTCAATTTGTTGAGATGATAAAATATTGTAGAATAACTTTAATAATAGAAATGATCAAAATAAAATTTCCGTATCGATTATATGAAAAAGATAGTTGAAATCATAAACCATTTAAATATTTAGCTCGAGCTGTTGTTGTCAACATCATATCTTGTCTGCCTGGCTCTCTAATATTATTAGGTTTAATTACTATAACACAAAAATAAATCTACATGGTCAATATTTTTTTGTGCTTACAATGAAATCAATGCACACTATTAATCCAATGAATTTAATTAACGTACCATCATACATCCAATTACATCAAATCATAAATAAACATATACACTGAAATCAATGGGGATTGTCTTATTACAAGTAACATTTCAATTTACCACATGTGCAAATGTAGGTTGAAACCATCAAAACTTTAAGTTTTAGATTGAAACCATCCAAAACTTTAAGTTTTAAAACCCTTTTGATTATATATCAGGCAACATTAAAACATTAAACATTTAAAGCACATTAAATATCACATGCAAAATGTAGATTGAAACCATCCAAAACTTGAGCGAAAACTTCACATGGCATGCCAATTATAATTCAACTATCCAACAAAAACATTTAACATTAAATATCACATGCCATATGTAGTTCAGATGACAACATTACTTCACATTCACATGCCAAAAGTACTAAAACCATAAAAAATTAAATAAAACAAATTATATAATAACAAAGTAATAAAATATGTCCAAAAATTGTAAATCTCACTTGAGTATCAAACTGTATCAAGTTTAACAAATTTTAAAACCATCTAAATTTTAAAATCAAATCTACTGTAAATGATGTCCATAAAATGGAGGATCTAGCGTCTGGGTCTCAGTCTGCGCCCTATCCTGTGAATAGGAAACCTACATACACAATGCACATGTACTTGAACATTAAAATTTGAATTTTTAAAAATGAATGAGAATATATATATCTAGAAATTCATGTAAAAAACAAAATATAACAAAAAAATCATGCAATACCTTGTAAGGTTCCCTCTCCATTTGATGAACAGGTTCTGCCATAGAAACATCTGCAGTGGTAAACTGTACAAAATACATGTACAGTTAAATATAAATATAAATATATATATAAATAAATAAATAAATAAATATATATATATATATATATATATATATATATATATATATATATATATATTAAAAACTTTCAAATGAAAATGCACGTGTACATATATAAACTTATTTTCAATAATATTAAAAAAGAGAACTAAAGACAACTTGTTCAAATGCTATGGATGTTCCTATCTCCGTCGCTAGAGTCCCCGGATTAAAAAAATCTTCTATAGGAACCTAAATTCAAAAATTTTTAAATAACTCAAAATATACATCTCAATTTTTAATGGAACTTTTTGACGTAGAATATATATATATATATATATATATATATATATATATATATATATATATATATATATATATAACTTTTAAACATAAATTTTAAACTTGTGAAAAATTGTCCATACTTGTAGCTCATCTCCCAAGGAAGTAGAAGGTACATCTTCTAAGGAAGAAGAAGGTATTTCCATCCCAAAAACATCGGATGGAATCGGTATCTGTTAAAACATTTTATCAAATTATATATATACATACATGTACATGTGTGCACAATTATTTATTTTAAAGTCACTTAAAAAACACTAACATAAGTTAGCATGTATCACACACGTACGGCATTGCCTATCCTACATCGTTTGAACCGGAAATCCCGAACGTAATATTAACATTTTCATTACGCATCATGCCTGAGAACCGCAAATGGTGTTTTAACATATAATCATACATTAAATTAGATTAATGTACACATACAAATAAATGTATACATGTACACACACATGTATTTATTACAAATTGTACACATGTATATGTAAAAATAATTTCAAACCCTAAGGTCACTAACACATACCGTTCCAGTGTCCTCTTCCTCATGAAAAATTAGGTCTTGCAGACCATTGCGACAATTTATTGCATATGTTCGGAGATCTTCAACATCCATGTTGTAAATCTCCTCATCTGTACGATAAACAAAATTGGCACATGCATTTTCACGTGCTCTTTGTCGATTTAAACAAAGATCGACTCCACTCAATCCACTCTGAACATTGTCGATCATAACATCTCTTGCTTCTCTACTTATTTGGGAAGTCGCATCCAACTCCGATCGCAGAGTTTCGACTCAAAATGGTTGACTCACCAATGGCGGCTCAGGCCGAGGCAACTCCACATCTCGCTTAGCACCCTTACGTTGACATAATCGACCTCTCCCCGGGCCTAAAAATTCTGAAGGAAGGTCATTATAGTCGGGTTTCATACCCAAAAAAAATTCTGCATAAAACATCTGTGCAAAATAAACAGGAACCTCATCGTTCCATGGAAGCCTTCCAAAAGCCGCAAGATGTCGATCATACAAACAAGCAGCTTTGTCTGGGTGCTTGAAATACTGCACCTTCAACATTTTTCTTTTTAGCCCTTCCTTATAATTAAACATTGACTTAGCATCTTCTCTTGAAACTCTTTGTTTTATGTCCTGCCATTTATCGGGACCTATCACTGTTTCTTTTCTCTTTCTCATCAGTTCTACAAACGAATCAGTCATTGGCCCCAAATTTTTGTACACTTTTACCATTTCACTCAATGAATGTGTAACTATTTCAAGGCTTTGTCGACTCTCAGCAGGTAGAGACAAAGCCACGAGATCTCTTTGCAATTTTGCATGAATTCTTTCACACCTTTGTAAGGTGCATTCTGCCATGTTTGTTTCCCATGGTATATCAGTAATCTCGTCTGGATAAGCTGTGCTGGGTTGACAACCTTCTTCTTGAAAGTAGTGGGCTGCCCTACATCTATTTTGACCACTAGTTCGAACATTTTTTACCTTTGCATCAATATATATAAAATTTCGTATATTAAAAAATACACGTGTAAAAAAAGTTGAACAAATTTAATGAAAAATACGAAATTGATGGCAACCTTGATGTTGTTGGCGTCAACATCATCTCAACATGACCCCTGGCCGAGAACCAACCCTGCACGACGTCGCTCGAGAACCTTTTGTACCCACAAAACCTCGTTGAGAACCAAAGCACTGATTAGCCTTTCTGGGAACAACACCACCTCCTTCCCCCAATCACCGCTACCACCATACCTCGACCGTGCTGAACCTGGCTACGCTTCTCCATGGATGATAGAAACCCTTCTCCTCTTACCTCCTAAGAATTAAAATATGAAACTTATTAACAACTAATTTCACTCACAAAGTTAATAAAAAAATCAATTCCATATGTACACACATGTATGAAGATTTAAGATTATATTTAAATACCGTGAACATCCTCCAATCCCTGAACCTCCATATGGGATTCGGCTGATCTTCGTCTTTCATCCTCCATGATATATATCTATTGGTCGACATTCACAAAATAGATTTCAAAAAATCATTTTGTAATTTAGTGTACACAAATTATGTAGAACACAAATTTCAAAGAAATAATTGATCATGTGTGAAACAAAATTTAATCGAAAAATATATTATAAAAATGATAAATTCACCAAATTGCGCTTTACATGGTGGGAGCACACTTAGTATAAAATTTACTACTTATACACTTTAGTTTGTGGGAGAAATGACACATGTACATAGTTTACCTTAGATTTGTTGTGTTTTACGGATATTAAAATGAAGAACTTATATTTAGATCCATTCCAGAGATTGACTGTAGGGGCATTTACTAGATATGTCACCTTTCATAAAAGATGAGATCCAGAGGCTACCTGGCCCTTTACATACTCTACCTATAGAACTTGTAGAAGTAAACACTAGAGGCATTAACAATATCAAAGAACGTTTTCATGCTCAGACATGGGAATGTGTCTCTTTCCCTACGCAAAAAAATAGTTCAAGGTAGTTAATCTTCATAGACATGTCATCAAGCAAGTCAATGTGATCATCCCCAACTTACTTTTTATGAAATTAGGCTTGGAATCCTCTACAACCCGGTGGATGGAGTTGAATGGGAACTAGGTTGAAAGGCCTTTACAAAATACATGCTAGTGAATAACACTTACTAGGTTATGCCAACAAATAAAGTGGGAGAAATGTTTTCTCCTCGAGTTTGTCCAATTGGGTGTGTAATACCAACTTCACACATTTCCTCACAGGTTTCTCTCTTAGGTTACAAATGTCTAGAGATATATGTATGTGTTTGTTTCATTATGTTCTCTATTTCTTACATTGTGTTTCATTATGTTTTATATTTCTTACATTTCTGCCCTCCTATTTTTCTTTCCAATCAAACCCTTAAGCTTAAACTTATGTAGTTTGTCAATTTTTATCATATATTTTTTGGTAAGGGTAAATGTTTTTTTATCTATAGTACAAGTCATGAGTTCCCTAATTTTACCTTATATGTAAAGCATGATTCTAGGATTACTACAATTTGTACTTGGTTTTTTATTGTGATGATGCCCTGTCTCAATCTAGACATAAGTGATGATGGTCTTCTCCAAATCAACTCATGTATCCTCATTAAATTTATACAAACATTTCAAATTCATATTTTCTTTCATAAAATTCTAGGAATATTAGAAGAATCAATAAAAAGTGAGATAACCATCTCAATATGCCCCCCATAATTCATTTTATAAAAGATAAATTTGTAAAATCCCTTTCGGTAATAATGGCCGTTATTAATTAATTAAAAAACATAATATATAATAAAAAATTGACAAATAAAATTTTTGATGAAAATGTGCTATGAAAGTAAAGGTTTAAAGGAAAACATGTACAAGGCATAGTTGAGTACAAGGCATAGTTGAGCCAAATTATTATCTATTTATTGAACTAGAAAGGACATATAATTATTACACAAGTTTAATTTACATTCAAATGCTTCTTTGATTTATCTCCTATAGCTTAATGTAATGCTATATATATAATTTAAGTTGAAGGCCCATGAAGGCCTAGGTCAAACCTTTGTAGAGGTTCCAGTACCTAAGAGTAAAATCCAGTTTGGGGCTGTTAAATTCTAACTGTACTGGTAATTGTGCTAGGGGGGAGAAATAGGATGTAATTTCCTCTTCTCACGGTTGGGAGTCTTGTTTTTCATGTGGATTCAACCAAACATATTGTACATATTAAATGAGGACATAATTATTACACATTTTTAATTTACATTCAAATGCTTCTTTGGTTTATCTCTTATAGCTTAATGTATTATGCTAGATATATAATTTAAGTTGAAGGCCCATGAGATAAATATGACTTCTATGTGACATTTGTATTGAATAATCTATTTGTTGTGTTATATGAACATAATTGGTACGCATATCTAATTTACATTACTTTAAGATGTCATGCTTCTTTAATTTATTTTTTATAGATGACCGAAGCATCCCTTTTTAATCTAGATCCCTTTTGACTTCGGATATGTGGGCAATATTCATCTGCATATTTTTCTATCATAAAGCAGTGAGTAAAATTGTATTCCATTTGTGTCAATGTTAAGGTTAAGCACATGGATTAAAGTTTTATATATTAAAAGAGGAGCCTATGTATTACATATGGTCTTGAATGAGCTTTTGGACTCTTTAGATATATATCTAAAGAGTCCAAATGCTCATTCAAGACCACATATAATCCTCATCTAACTTAGCCAGGGATTTGCAATACTATATTTGAGTTGGCTAGCTCCATTTCAATATATTATGGTTATCCAAGAGGGGATATAAAAAATTAAAAGAAGGATGTTGTTGTAAGTTATCCAAGTCGGACATAGAACCAGTGGAGAAACCTAAGGAAAACCTATGTTTCAAGGTTGAACCTTTGTAGAGGTTACAGTACCTGAGAGTAAAATCATTAAATCTATATGGAAGGCAAGAAGGATTATATCCCCTTAAGCTTAAGCTTATGTAGTTTGTCAATTTTTATCATATATTTTTTGGTAAGGGAAAATGTTTTTTTTATCTATAGTACAAGTCATGAGTTCCCCAATTTTACTTATGTAAAGCATGATTCTAGGATTACTACAATTTGTACTTGGTTTTTTAAGAATATATCAAATAATGTTTTTGAGAAGCAAATATGGCTTGTTCCTCAACAACATCCCTGAACATGGACACATCCTTGACTATTTAAGGACATAATGATCAAATGAACCATTTACATAAGATATCATCAGGGAGTTTGGTTTGTATTAACCCCTTGCGACATCACCAGTCATGGATGTGATTAGAAATCAGTATGGCATCATCTTGTTTTAAAATAGAAAAGAGATCAAAATCGATGCCATACCTCATCGGTAACTAAAAATGAGTTAAAGGAGTTTGAGATAACGATGAAAAATTAATGTAATAGGGCGGAAACGTGAAGCTGGGTTACACTTTTGTGAGAATCGGGGGCAAAAAAAAATTTTCGGCCATAGTTCGGCCGAACATTTTATAAAGTTCGGCCGAACTTTATAATAGTTCGGCCGAACTATTTTAGTACGTTCGGCCGAACTTTTGAGTCCGTTACCGACGCACCGTGACTACCAAGAAATGACTCTTGCGAGGAGGTTTGGTAAAACCGAAGAACAATAGTTCTACCAACTCATTATCATTTAAAGTCTCTACGAAGTGAGCGTTTTTATAAATAAATCGCCCGCGAAGGCTGTCAGTTTACTGTTTTCATTGTTTCCGCGCGTCTTTTTGTTTTCTGTCGATTTCCGCTGGGCGATTTCCGCGCGATTGGTGGTCGAGGTTCAACGCGATTCATTGTTTCTGCGCGATTCATTGCTGGTCGAGGTTAAGATCTACCGGGTACGTTGAGATTTATCATCTGCCGGGTACGTTGAGCTTTATCTGTAAACTGGTTATATGAAACCTATGTAAACAAGCGTGTAAAATAGTAACATATGAACATTTTCCAGCAGTGTGTTATGACTGTTTTTTTTTGTGTAAAATAGTAATCTGTATAAACTTGAGTATATGTTGTGCTACAGATTATTATTTGTAATGTCTGTAGAAAATCTCAGAAACAGGACTGTTTATGTATTATTGATCTGTGAAAAACACTGTCAAAGGGACCATTTCAATTATGTAAAACATAGTTATGAGTTACAGCTTATCAATGTAAGGAGTGTAATCCCCTGTTTAATTACCTATACGACATAGGAACATGTATCGATGTACCAGATTGGCTAATGCTCCCAGGTTGATGCGATGTATTCCTCCCCTCTACTTTCTGCTGGTTGACATAAATCATTGCTAATAAGTAAGTAGTCTGCCGATAGTAAGTCAGTCAGTGAGCCTTAAGTAACAAAATGACGAAAGATTCCACTCAATTAATAAGTTAACAGCCCGAGGAATGTCACATTTGCGGGTCGATAAGCACGGGAAAATCACCAACTCTTGCACCAATCTACAAAAGGATTCTTGCTGGACGTGTATGGGTTTATTTATCTATTGACCATCGATTCTATCTGCCCATCCTTCCATTCTCCACGCATCGTCCAGCCTTCATTCCTTTGCATACGCTGCCTATTCTTTCCATCGATTCACCTCTGTCCAGATCCGATTTCCGCAAATTCAAACAAAGGTCAAACGCACGCTGCATCTGTCAACTTCTTCACGCTTCCCTAGCTTCTTCATCTAAATCTTTCCTGCGTCCTCTCTTCTGCCCGCCATCCATATCAACCTGCTCCTGCACACAAACAACAAACAAAAAAGGTTGAACGCAGAGCTGGATCTCCAAACCCGCCTTCCCGTCCAAGCTCCTTGCCGTATGCACCATTTCCTCCTGCCCGAGCTGCCGTCCAGACCCACGTCCAAGTGGACCTGCGTAAACTCAAAACAAGAAAGTCAGAAACACAAAAAAATTGCGTTAGATTTTTTCACGCCGGCATTTTTTCAATTTTTGATCGATTTCATTTTTAATTCATTGTGTTAACGTAGGGTTAGGATTCGATTTTCTTTTTATAGCGTAAGTTTTCTTTGTTATGTTTTAAGTTCGACTTTTATTTAATTGTAGATTGTAATTTCGATTTTTAGTTTAAGCTGTAGAGTAAGGCACGTAGTTTAGTTTTTATTTTTATTTTTTAGATGTTCTTACTGTTTAGATTTCAAATTAATTTATTTTTTGTTTCAAACTTAGTTTTAGATTTGATTAACTTTTAGATTTTAGATTCCGTGCATGTAGTTGAAATCGTACTTGTTATACTAGTATTCCAGTATGATCATTCATTAGTATAAACACAGATAAATCACTATGATTACACTATCATTATTCATAACAATACTATGATTACAGTCTTTATAAAAGCATGAGTACTGGTTTAGATCAGCTTACTTGGAACATGAGTGGTCATAACACCATTGGTTCGTAGTAGAACTCTTAGACCTGTGTGTAATGATAAAGCTTCATGATATTACTTTCATAGCACATTTTCATCAAAATTTTTCTCAAAAGCATGTACGTAGATCCTAGATCCTACTCCTGAATATGTATTTCAATCATAAGCAAGCATTAAAGCATTAGCAATACCCAAAACAAGACAGTAGAACAATCCTCAAAAGATTAATTTTCATCCACTAAAGAGCAACCCTCTTACCTACCACGTAGTTTTATTTTGTTAAATTAAATATCAAATGTTGTTATTATAGAAGATATGAACATTGTCAATTTCATAGTAGGATTTTAAGTAAATGATTAGTTTGTTGGAAAGTAATAGATTTTTGTTTGGTTTAGATAGGAATTATAAAAACCATATTATAGGTTCAATTAATTAACTTTTTCTAAATTGTATGAACCATTGTAGTGTTTGTAGAAGTTAAATTTAACTTATCCTTGTTGTGTATTTGAAAAAATAATTGGATCATAAAAAGTTCAATGATTTATTGTCTATCATGTTTTCAATTGATTTGACCCTAGTCAATATGGTATTATTCTTTATCACAAAACTAGAAACTCCACTAATGAGGAACTCTATTACTTTATTCCTTTTTGCATTTCTTTTCTCTTAGTATTAGCCTTAAACGTTGATTTTTGTTAGTTAGATATGATATGATTTTTTTTTTTTTACTTTAAGAACCAAAACTTTGGAATTTCTCCAGCACTTCATATAGTTTATCTCATTTCTAGGGCCTTCTAAATACTTATTTTGAATGAAGAAGCATGCTAAATGCCTTTCTTTTTAGGGCTTTTTAAATACTTATTTTGAATGAAGAAGCATGTTAAATGCCTTTCTTTCTTCAAAAGCATGTGCATGAACACGTTTTCTTAATGTAAAGTGTGTATACATTATTTCTACATTTCCATTTTTGATTGAGAGTTAATTGCTTAGCATATATTGTGCAAGTGTACTTCAGAAGTATAAGAACCTGGATTGACATTTAATGCAAGTAATTTATCTCACAATTTATTTACCGATTAGGATGCTTTGACCTAGTAACTTGAGAGATGAAAAAGATCCTATAACATTAACATGAGGATCCATTTTCACAATGAACATTAGGAAAAGACAATATTCATTGCAGTTGGTAATATAGTCAACTAGTAGACTATTCAATTATTAGTAATAAAGTTGATGTAGTGGAATCAAAGAAATTCTAAGGTTGCATTTTCAATTTTGAAAATTTTCTTACAATAATTTTGTAGGATAATTACAAGAAAATGTTTCATAGTTATTTATAATTTTTATTTAACAGGTTAGCCTTCAATCTACCACCGACATATTAACTCATGTGCCCTTTGAGACACATTAGGTCATCCCACCAATTCATGCCCCCATGCTTCATGAGTTGAAGGGTATCCTTCATACCCCTTAAGCACCCCCATTTCTCCCCACTCCATCATGTGATGTTGCCACCTCATCACGTAATAAAGGTTTAAGAACCAACGACCTCTTGTCTATTTATGTGAAACACAAACATTATACACTTGACATTGTCTCAATCTCTGACGATATCAGGATGTGTTGGTCACCATACATCATGCCTCAATAGTAGCACCACCACTTACACCAACCTCATATGTTGATGATTCCTCTTCCACCATTTATTATGTCACGAACTCAGTTAATTAGTATTTGGCATGCCCTTGAGTGCTCTATGTTAAAGACACTCATCTTATCTATATGTGTCCTGTACTCATCAAATACCATCATCACTGCATGCATCAAGTGACATATCCCCCTCATCAAGATCCCAATCCGCCGAATTTTGGATGCTCCTCATACACTAAGTACCTTGACCATATCAATGGAATGCCCAACTCCTAGCATGGTTCCCACCACACCAACACAACTATTGGAGATTCAAACGACCTCACCACTTAGAAAATGATACGAAATTATTTCACCCCCTTGTACTAGAACAATACATAGAAATAATAACATAATTAATAGAAGAGATAAAATATGAATTAGAGAAAGGCATGGATCACATATTAAAGGAAATAATAGCTCGCTCATGTACAAATTTCCATATTTGTTGCATTTATGTGTGTCTAACATAACTCTACTTTCAACATCTTGCTTCATGCAACATGCACCATACTTTGAATTTGCAAAGACCTAGGAATTCTCCACCCCCCATTTAAATGACCCTACAAGTTGATTCTTTTAGTTTTTTCACTCTATAATCATAAACGTACGATTATGCATGATGGAGAATCTCTAGCGCTTTCCCTTGTTAATATATTTAACAAGGGAAAGCGCTAGATATTCTCCGTCATGCACAATCGTACGTTGGATTTGGTGATAATTGTCTCCATATTTTGGCTTTAGCATATATTGTGCAAGTGTACTTCAGAAGTATAAGAACCTGGATTGACTTTTAATGCTTGTAATTTATCTCACAATTAATTTACCCATTAGGATGCTTTGACCTAGTAACTTGAGAGATGAAAAAGATCCTATCACATTAATGTGAGGATCCATTTTCACAATGAACATTAGGAAAAGACAATATTCATTGCAGTTGGTAATATAGTCAACTAGTAGACTATTCAATTATTAACAAAGTCGATGAAAGAATGCAAGGAATTTAAGGTTGCATTTCAATTTTGAAAATTTTCTACAATAATTTTTGTAGGATAATTTGTTAATGCAAGTTTCCATAGTTATTTATAATTTTTATTTTAGAAAGAACCTTCAACCAAAAATACACAAGGTTAGTCCCCCGTGTGCCCTTTGAGACACATTAGGTCATCCCACCAATTCATGCCCTATGCTTCATGAGTTGAAGAGTATCCTTCATACCCCTTAAGCACCCCCATTTCTCCCCACTCCATCATATGATGTTGCCACCTCATCACGTAATAAGGGTTTAAGAACCAACGACCTCTTGTCTATTTATGTGAAACACAAACATTATACACAACATTGTCTCAATCTCCGACGATATCAAGATGTGTTGGTCACCATACATCATGCCTCAATAGTAGCACCACCACTTACACCAAAATCTTGTGACATCTTGTCACAAACAAAACCATCAAACTGAAAACACATCATTTTCTCCTTCAAAGAAAAAAAAATTCACATCATGTGAATATGTCCATGTACTCTTACATATTGGTGTACAAACCATCAACCAAACAAGTTGACAAAACATGCCTCTTCAAACAACTGACTCTTAGGTCAAATAATAGAGCTCATGTACTTTCTCTAACAAGGGAAAGCGCTAGATAGTCTCCATCATGCATAATCATACGTTGGATTTGGTGATAATTGTCTCCATATTTTGGCTTTTTGACCCGCAAAACATAATTATTTTAGAAGGGAGGGAAGGAGGGATGATCACATTGACTTGCTTGATGACCTGTCTATGAAGATTAACTAGTACCTCAAGAATTATTTTTTTGCGTAGGGAAAGAGACACATTCCCATGTCTAGTTCTTTGATATTGTTAATTCCTCTAGTGTTTACTTATACAAGTTCTATAGGCAGAGTCTGTAAAGGGCCAGGTAGCCTCTGGATCTCATCTTTTATGAAAGGTGACATATCTAGTAAATGCCCCTGCAGTCAATCTCTGGAATGGATCTAAATAGAAGTTTTTCATTTTTTAATATTCGTAAAACACAACAACTTTAAGGTAAACTATGTACATGTTCCATTCATCATGAACACAAACCTCACAAGCCTCCTTGGCTTTGGAGCATTTTCCATGTTTTCCATAACCAAGATCCAAATAATTAGGCCCTTCTTGAAGAACATTTTGGCTCAACTATGCCTTGTACATGCTTGCCTTTAAAACCCTTTACTTTCATAGCACATTTTCATCAAAAATTTGGACCTTGTTCCTCTAATGTCTCTAATGTCTCTCAAAAGCACGTACACATTCATTTTCAGAGGAAATTTAAGGTAGAAACCAATAGCTAATTCTTCTAACTAACCTTGACTAAAATGAGCTAAATTGTACTTTGATACGAACTTGATTTAAATTGTCCACCCCACATCAGGCACCAATGATTATAACCTTTAATGGGCTAGCACTAGTTTGTAATCATCATCTCAAAATGGCCTAGTAGATGAAAAATTATCATGATTGTAATCATCATTTCACACCATCTACATATGACCCTTCTACACATTATATGATTGAATTTATGGTAGGTCATCCCTTCTATCTAGACCACGATTGATTGTGACATTAGGTGAATAAATGAAATTTGATAAGGAAATGATCAGTATAAGTTTGTCTTCCTCCACGCACTCCATATCTAATGATTGCCTATTTTTCTCTTCCAACATTTTATTTTGGAAATTCATTTTGGTAGTTAATTCTACTATTTAGTCACAACACACTTGGAAGTCAAATAAATTGTTATATACACTACTAAACTCAATTAAAATTGTTTGTTATTGGACTTTACAATAACAAACAACTTAGAGTTCATTAATGTAGTAGTGTATAATATGATAATTATATGTATAGTGGTGTGGCTATCGATAAAATTAGCTGCTAATGAATTTCGAGAATAGAAAGTTGGAAGTGGAAAATTGAGAAATCATAGCTATGGGGCGGATGGAGGAGGACAAGCTAGAAACTATCTTTTTCTTATAAATTGTATTTTATTCACCTGTTGTCACAATCCATTCATGGGATAGGTAGAGAGGATGACATTTCAAAAATTTATGCATATAATATGTAGAAGGGGTCATGTATGAGTTGGTGTGAAGTGATGATGATGGACATGGTAAATTTTCATGTGCCAAGTCATTTTTAGATGATGATGACAAACCAATATTAGCCATTTTAAGGTTATAATCATTAACAAGAACTATGGGTAAGGAAATTCAAAGTGCCAAATTCTAAGGAAAAAGCCATATTTGCTTCTCAAAAACTTTATTTGATATATTCTTAAAAAACCAAGTACAAATTTTAGTAATCCTAGAATCATGCTTTACATAAGGTAAAAGTGGGGAACTCATGACGTGTACTACAGATAAAAAAAAACATTTACACTTACCAAAAAATATATGATAAAAATTGACAAACTACATACCCTTAAGCTCAAGGGGATATAATCATTCTTGCCTTCCATATAGATAATGAAAGTGATTGTTCTAAGTCTCATGTTGCTTCTCATGTTATTTTATAAACCTTGGTTGGAAAGAAAAATAGGAGGGCTGAAATGTAAGAAATATAGAACATATTGGATTTAACATCCCCAAATTGGATTTTACTCTGAGGTATTGATTTTTTGAAATCTATTTTGTGAATGTTGACCAATAGATATACATCATGGAGGATGAAAGACGAAGATCAACCGAATCCCATATGGAGTCTCGGGATCGGAGGATGTTCAGGGTATTTAAATATAATCTTAAATCTACATACATGTGTGTACATATGGAATTGATTTTTTTACTAACTTTGTGAGTGAAATTAGTTGTTAACAAGTTTCATATTTTAATTTTTAGGAGGCAAGAGGAGAAGGCTTTCTACTCCATCAATGGAGCGTGGCCAAGGTTCAATCGGTCGAGGTGGCATGGTGCCGGAAGGGGGTGATATTTATTCCCCCGAAGGCCAGCAATCAACGGCTGCTGGTTCTCAGCAGGGTCGCTGTGGGTCTGGTTCTCAGCAGCATCATTCTGGGGCTGGTTCTCAGCAGGGTCGCTGTGGGTCTGGTTCTCAGCAGCATCATTCTGGGGCTAGTTCTCAGCAGGGTCATGTTGGAGATGATGTTAACCAACAAAATCAAGGTTGCCATCAATTTCAATATTTTTTCATTAAATTTTTACAACTTTTTTTACACATGTTTTTTCTAATATATGAAATTATATATATATTGATGCAGAGGCTCAAAATGTTCGAGCCAGTGGTCAAAAAAGACGCAGGGCAGCGCGCTACATTGAAGAAGAAGGCTGTCAACCTAGCACAACTTATCCGGCTGAGATTACCGATATACCATGGGAAAGGAACATGGCGGAATGCACCTTACAAAGGTGTGAAAGCCTTTATGCAAAATTGCAGACAGATCTCCAGGATTTGACTATACCTGCTGAGAGTAGACAAAGCCTACAGATAGTTGCACATTCATTGAGTGAAATGGTAAAAGTGTACAAAGATTTGGGGCCAACCACTGATTCATTTGTAGAAGTGATGAGACAGAGAAGAGAAGCAGTGATAGGTCCCGATAAATGGCAGGACATAAAAAAACAAGTTTCAAGACAGGAGGCTAAGTCAATGTTTAATTTTAAGGAAGGGCCAAAAAGAAAGATGTTGAAGGTGCAGTATTTCAAGTACCCAGACATAGCAAAATATTTGTATAGTCGACATCTTGCGGCCTTTGGAAGGCTTCCATGGAACGATGAGGTTCCTCTTTATTTTGCACAAATGTTTTATGCCGAATTTTTTAAGGGTATGAAACTCGACTACAATGATCTTCCTTCAGAATTTTTTGGCCCGGGGAGAGGTCGATTATGTCAACGTAAGGGCGCAAAGCGAGATGTGGAGTTGCCTCGCCCTGAGCCGCCATTGGTGAGTCGACCGTCTCGAGCCGAAACCTTGCGATCAGAGATGGATGCGACTTCTCAAATAAGTCGTGAAGCAAGAGATGTTATGATTGAAAATGTTCATAGCGGATTGAGTGGAGTCGATCTTGGCTTAAATCGACAAAGAGCACGTGAATATGCACATGCCAATTTTGTTTATCATATAGATGAGGAGATTTACAACATGAATGTTGAAGATCTTCGAACATACGCAATAAATTGTCGCAATGGTCTGCAAGACCTAATTTTTCGTGAGGAAGAGGGCACCGGAACGGTATGTGTTAGTGACCTTAGGATTTGAAATTATATTTACATATACATGTGTACAATTTGTAATAAATACATGTGTATGTACACATGTATACATTTATTTGTATGTGTACATTAATCTAACAAAAAGGTATGATTATATGTTAAAACACCATTTGCAGTTCTCATGCATGATGCGTGATGAAAATGTTAATATTACGTTCGGGACCTCTGGCTCAAACGATGCAGATGGGTCTGCCCATCATGATATGTTGGCACATGTATGTTAGTGTTTTTTAAGTGACTCTAAAATAAATAATTGTTGCCACACATGTTCATGTATGTATATATATAATTCGATAAAATGTTTTAACAGGTACCGATTCCGTCTGATGTTTTTGGGATCCCGGTACCTTCTTCTTCTTTAGAAGATATACCTTCTACTTCATTGGGAGATGACCAAGTATGGACAATTTTTCACAAGTTCAAAATTTATGTTACCTCAAAAAGTTCCATAAAAAATTGAGATATAGAGAGAGAGATCTATATTTTGAGTTATTTAAAATTTTTTGAATTTAGGGTTGTATAGAAGATTTTTTTAATCCGAGGACTTTAGCGACGGAGATAGGGACATCCACAGCATTTGAAGAAGTTGTCTTTAGTTCTTTTTTTTAATATTATTGTTCAAATAAGTTTATATATATGTACACACGTGCATTTTCATTTGAAAGTTTTTAATTTATATAAATTATTTCTGTATATATATATATATTTATATTTAACTGTACATATATATTGTACAGGTTACCACTAGAGATGTTTCTATGGCAGATCCTGTTCATCAAATGGAGAGGCAACCTTACGAGGTATTGCGCGATTTTTTTGTTATATTTTGTTTTTTACATGAAGTTCTAGATATATATATTTTTGTTCATTTTTAAAACTTCAAATTTTAATGTTCAAGTACATGTACATTGTGTATGTAGGTTTTCCCTTTACAAGATAGCGAGCCAACTGAGACCCAGAGGCTAGATCTTCCATTTGATGGACAAGATATACAGTAGATTTGATTTTATTTCAAAATTTAGATGGTTTTAAAATTTGTTGAACTTGATACAGTTTGATACTTGAGTGAGATTTACAATTTTTGGACATATTTTATTACAATATGTTTTTTGGACATATTTTTGGACATATGTTAAATGTTTTTGTTGGATAGTTGAATTATAATTGGCATGGCATGTTATATTTAATGTTTTAAATGTTTTTGTTAGATAGTTGAATTATAATTGGCATGGCATGTGATATTTAATGCTAAATGTTTTTGTTAGATAGTTGAATTATAATTGGCATGGCATTTGAAGTTTTTAAAACTACATGAATGATGGAATGTGAACCTACATTTGCACATGTGGTAAATTGAAATGTTACTTGTAACAAGACAATCCCATTGATTTCATTACATTATATATGTTGATTTCTGATTTGATATAATTGCATACATATGATGGTACATTACTTGTAAAGTCATTGGATTAATAACTTGTGCATTGATTTCAGTTTTCTTTGGATGGTTTTAGTACTTTTGGCATGTGAATGTGAAGTAATGTTGTCATTGAATTACATTTGACATTTGATATTTAATGAACTAATATTTTTGTTGGATAGTTGAATTATAATTGGCATGGCATGTGATATTTATTGTTAAATGTTTTAGTTGGATAGTTGAATTATAATTCTAATGGTATCTGAAGTTTTTAAAACTACATGAATGATAGAATGTGAACCTACATTTGCACGTGGTAAATTGAAATGTTACTTGTAACAAAACAATCCACATTGATTTCATTATGTAGTATATGTTGATTTCTGATTTGATATAATTGCATGTATGATGGTACATTACTTGTAAAGTCATTGGATTAATAGTGTTCATCGATTTCAGTGTAAGCGCAAAAAATTATTGACAATGTAGAATGATTTTTGTGTTATAATAACTAAACCTAATAATATTGGAGAGCAAGAGAGACTTGAGGTATGGTGTTTACTACAAGAGTTTGAGCTAAATATTTAAATGGTTTATCTATCTTTCATAAAATAGTTTAAGATTGATCACAAGAATCAAGAGTTCATGTCTCGGTCCATCATTGGTATGGTCCATCATAGAATGATCATCCATGTATGTTGATTTCTGATTTGATATAATTGCATACATATGATGGTACATGACTTGTAAAGTCATTGGATTAATAACTTGTTCATTGATTTCAGTTTTCTTTGGATGGTTTTAGTACTTTTGGCATGTGAATGTGAAGTAATGTTGTCATTGAATTACATTTGACAGTTGATATTTAATGTTAAATATTTTTGTTGGATAGTTGAATTATAATTGGCATGGCATGTGATATTTATTGTTAAATGTTTTAGTTGGATAGTTGAATTATAATTCTAATGGTATCTGAATTTTTTAAAACTACATGAATGATAGAATGTGAACCTACATTTGCACGTGGTAGGTTTCGGATCAAGAAAGTCCCTCTTGATCTTATCTTCCATGTTCTTGACTTTACCCTGCAACGTGGTGCTTATTTCCTTCAAGTGAGCCCTTTCCATAAAGAGTTCCCGAAGTCTTTGTTCACCTTGTCGTATCTCCATGTCAAGCTTTTCAATTTCAGCAGTTTGTCTAGAAAGTCCATCCTTGGAATTTATTGCGTGAAAAACCAAGTAGGTTGAACCAACTTTGGTCTAGTGCATTGGAATTCATTAAAGAATTGGTCATTGGCACTGCTTCAAGCTAGGAGTGAGCATCGTCACCAACCTACATTGAATATTTTACACTCTCTATGGTGAATGATACTTTAAATTGATTGACAGTCTAAGACTTTCGAATTTTTCCGAATGCCAAATGATCTTACAAAGTTAGTATTTATAATATTCTAGTAGGTCATTCGGCGACAACTTTTACCAAAAACTTGAAACCACTTTGGCGTGTGATATTTAATTTGTTAAATGTTTTTGTTGCATTGTTGAATTATAATTGGCATGGCTTAACAATGCTTTTCACATATCTCTTCTCATGAAGCTCCATAGAACAATTCGATCCTGGGTCTGCTTGAATTGGTTCAAGCTCTTTCCTTTTTGAATTCTGTCTAATCGCTCCAATACGACATATATTGACTCCTTCCAAACGAAGTGCACCAATCCTCTTAGTGTGGTCGTCTTAGTGTGGCGTGTGATATTTAATTTGTTAAATGTTTTTGTTGGATTGTTGAATTATAACTGGCATGTGGCATGTGAAGTTTTTAAAACTCCAGTTTTGGATGGTTTCAATCTACATTTTGCATGTGATATTTAATGAAACTTTAAATGTTAAATGTTTTAATGATGCACAATATATAATCGAAAGGGTTTTAAGACTTAAAGTTTTGGATGGTTTCAATTTACAACTTAAAGTTTTGGATGGTTTCAATTTACAACTTAAAGTTTTGGATGGTTTCAACCTACATTTTCACATATGGTAAATTGAAATTATGTTACTTGCAACAAGACAATCCCCATTGATTTCATTGTATATGTTGATTTATAATTTGATATAATTGCATGTATGATGGTACATTACTTGTAAAGACATTGGATTAATAGTGTTCATTGATTTTACTTTAAGCGCAAAAAATTATTGATAATGTCTAGAACGATTTTTGTGTTATAATAATTAAGCCTAATAATATTGGAGAGCAAGAGAGATGAGGTATGGTGTTTAATACAAGAGTTCGAGCGGGGCATTCAGTGACAACTTTTACTAGAAACTTGAAACAAAGAGAATCTATCTTTGGCTAGGACATCATGTAAGATGCTCGACATAAACAGTAAAATTGTACTTAAAAGTCGAGATTCGGGCAAGTGGGGACAACCACTTGTTATCTCGCCCCTTGGAGGCTAGGCCATATGGGGACCGAATCTGACTTTACAAAATAAAGTGAAATAGTTTGTACCATATGGTCGGAGAACATATACAAAAACAATTAATATACAAGAACAATTAATTTCATTCTAGAATATATATATCCAATACATATTTAACATTTTTAATCACTGCGCATGTATAGAAAAACTATTTTCAGTGGAAACTAGAGCACGTGCTTGTACCCAAACAATTTGTAACATTTGCAAACCACAAATAACATAAGCAGTTCAATTTTTAGTTGAGTACTGAAAGGTTTAAAAGATAATAAATTGTTGTCCTGACACTTCACTAAAAAAAATTCTAATGGAATTCCATCCTCAATAATCCGTTCATGATCGGATTTTGACATTTTCCATTTCTTAATTTTTGATTTTTTCTTTGATTGAACTTCTATCAACTTTATGCGTGCTGCACACACCAAGTGACCATATTGACAACTTATGGAATCAGGTTCATAGTCTTCGAAGTAAACAAAGTCTCCACTTTGACGAGTTTGTTTGAAAAAATAACCTTTCAGTATAATAGACCCTTTGTCATACTGAAATCCGTGATCATTATAGTCTTGTAATAATTTCATTTTTTGTTCAGTGCAACGCATCAAATAATACTTCACATTTTCCTCGTTGTCAATAGGTGCAATTACAGCAAAAACATCTCCTGCACAATAAAATAAATTTAACATTTAATTATGCATATTTAAATTTAAATTTGTAAATCTTTAAATCATTAAAAAGTAATTCAATTGTTACCTTCTCTAACAAGATCACAAACTCGATCACCATCGGATGATATTGTAGTTTCCTCTGATTCCATTTCTTCAATCATTGCAACAGACATTTTTCCCTTTGTATTTAGCTCTGTATGTTTCCAATCGTTCACATACATTTTGTTTTCACAGATGTCATTGGATTTTGTGTTGTCTATGCAAACATCACAAAAACAAGAATATTTTCTTTTATCCAATGCAAACACATTTGTGGACAATTTTGTTTGAATTGAATGTAATTTTCGAGTCCCTTTTATTGTTCCAACTTCATTTCCAATTGATCTATTTACGTCTCCGATTCCAATATGCCAGAAAAACCTTTATATGGAAAATTAGAAAAAGAATTTGTAAATATGATATCAAAATACAATTAAAAATAATCATTGCATGATAAATTTACAATGTTTAAAATTAGATTACCAATATAAATTAAATTGAATGTACCTTTGCACTTCTCGTGATGGGTTAATCTCATGGCTTAGAGCATTTTTGCACCATTGAACAACTTCTTCAGCGTTCGCAAGTCGACCTGCAAAGTGGTTCATTTGATATCTTCGAAGTACTCGTTTTATGCATGCTCCTGCACCGTCATGTTCTCCTTTTCCATGGCCAGTCTCAAAGAAATTCCAACAATGTTTAATGGAGGTTTTCTTATGAATACGACACAACCAAAAAAATGATCGTGCAGATTTGAATTGACCTGCGCATCCGTCCGACCATATCCAATGTTCATTGAATGTTATTCCACGATTTTTCAATGAATCATAAATTTTTCCAAAACAATGTTGTACAAAACATGTATCATGCGTACGATCGACACTGATATAAAAATGATATTCTTTAATGATATGTCGATTTTCACTCGTGCTTTCTATATGATCGACATTTTGTTCAGCATGTCTATATCGAATATGAACGAGCATGGAGACTTGGTCAGAGTGATAGTATTCACTCTGAATTTCTTTTTGTGGAGCAAATGTGTAGTTTTCTGCAAAATCAATCACTAACAAAATGGTTCCTGGTGGAAAAAATTCACGAGATTTTTTGAATTGCAAGTCTTGCCATCGAGCTCTATGGGAATGCATGGTGTATTTGTAAATTTTTGCTTCAAACTTTCTCAAAAAGTCTATTAGAAAAATTTTGTCTTCTCGTAAATCGATTCTTTTAACACTATCTGCACCTTGAATCGATGTACTGGTATATTCATATCTCTTCCATTTCACTTTCATGTTGGACAATGATTGATCATTTATATCAATACGATATTTGTTTTGAAATTTAGTCAAATTTCCACAATCATCGTATTTTTTACCACCAACACATTTCTTTTTGTAAAATAGTTCATCGCTTTCTCTTTCACATAGAATTTGAGATATGAATTCACGGATAGTGGAAGGAGGAGGTGAATCCTTCCACAATGTTCTACCGAAATCAAGGAATGTGTCATAATATAACTCAAATTCCACATGATAACGGCAACAACAAGTGTCGCGTACGGTGATAGGTTTTACATACCATGGTTTTTGTTGAACAAAAGCACTGAGTGAAACTTGAATTCGACGATTCTCTTCTTTGAACTTGTTGAATAACTCTATTTGAGTGGTTTCCAAGAGATGTTTTTCATGTTCTTCGTATTGATTTCGTGCTATTCTTCTTCGCATCACATGTCTTGCAGTGGGTGAAACACGCGAATTGTTCTTCCAATATTCACATATTATTTTTTTAACATCTTCTCCAAGTCTATCTTTGTATGGTTGCCTACAAATAGCTCTCCAACAAGCGAGTTCATCATTTACGTCTATTTGCAGTCGAAATTTTCGATGTTTGTGCAAAGTTTTTCGCGAGGTTCCCAGTGCTCGTGCCATAGATGTTAGATTCAAACTATTCTCTTGAGTACTTGGTGAAACCATTGCCATTTGTATTCCTCTACGTATATTTGAAACATTTTTATCTCTAGATCTCTTAATTGACTCTATAGCACTACTCATATTTTTTATCACCTCTTCTTTCATTTTTTTATCTTTGGTTGATTTTCTAATACCCAATAGTGTTGTCGCTTCTTTTAATTTCCTTGATGATAAGAGACATTTCAACATTTGAGCTTGAACTGTCACCTCAGTTTTGAAAAACATTTCCAAAATTTTCTCGACACGATATCGTATAAAATAGTCAAGTTTTTTATCTCCATATGTGCGAGTGTCGACATTTTCTAACATCTCATTATCGATAGTGATTTCATCTGTACATATTCGAAAAAATAGTACATATTCAATAAATAACTAAATTAATAAATATGTCAATAAATATTAGGAAAATTTTAAATATATCAATAGATCACAATATCTACATTTACATACCCGATTCAATTTCTGCTTGAGGTTGATTTTCTTCTTCAATATTTTGAGGAGTATCTCTGTCTGTTTACATTAAACAAAATATTTTTCAAACTAGTTCATCAAATAAAAATTAAGCTTCACATTGTACATTGGGAAAACTTTAAAAACATATCAATAGATCATAATATTTACATTTACATACCTGCTTCAATTTCTGCTTGAGGTTGATTTTCTTCTTCAATATTTTGAGGAATATCTCTGTCTGTGTACATCAAACAAAATATTTTTCAAACTAGTTTATCAAATAAAAATTAAGCGTTACATTTTACATTAGGAAATTTTTAAATATATATCAATAGAGCATGTAATATTTACATTTACATACCTGCTTCAATTTCTGCTTGAGGTTGATTTTCCTCTTCAATATTTGAGAGAGCTTCTAACTTTCTTTTGCGATATTGTCTCATCTCTTCTCTACGTTCCTCGGGCTTTCTTTTTCGATCATATTTTCTCACACAAGTTCTTCGATTTCCCATGATAATAGGGCATGAGGTTTAAAAAATTTCCTTTAAAAAATTAGACAATAACTCAATTACAAACAATATCACAAAAGATTTAATTTAAAAAAATCTTTTCTAAAAAATACGTAATCCAATCCAAAACACGTACATATCTCTAAGAAAAATCACACCGCCTCCAAGAAATGTCTTCCAAAAAATTCTTTAAATCTTAAAATGTAAAGAAAATTTTTTGAACAAAAAAGCTCAAAAGATTTATTTCAACACAAAACACGTACATACCTCAAAGAAAAATCACGTCGCCTCCAAAAATGTCTTCCAAAAAAGTTTTTTAAATTCAAACTTTGAACCTCCAAGAAAAATCACGCCGCCTCCAGAAAATGTCTTCCAAAAATTTTTTTTGACCCCAAACTTTGAAGAAAATTTTTTGAATTCAAACCAAGTTGTAAGATGAAATGAAGTGCGAAATGTGCGAAAATTGTGAATCATTTCGCGGCAATTTATATTGACCGCGAAATATGTGTTTTGTAGGGGGCTCCACAAAAAATTCCGGCCGACGGAAAATTACACAATAGTTCGGCCGAACTTTTGATAATAAGTTTGGCCGAACTATTAAGCCGTTAGTTTTAGCGGCCCGTAAGCGGAAAACATAGTTCGGCCGAACTGTCGCTAATAGTTCGGCCGAACTATCGCGTCACTGATTACGCAGAGCCAAGCTCTGAAAACGGTTCTGCAACTTTGGACTGATTAAACTCCATGAAAACTTGTTAATTAACTGTCGGAACCAAGACAAGCATTTTCAGAATTAAATCTACTTTCAGGAAATATAAATTTTATGGAATTTCGTAAACGTTTATTAATTTTAATTATTTTTCTAATAAAATGAGTGCAAACAATTTTTGAGGGTCATCGTGATTCAGTGAAATCAAAATTTTGTATCTCCCAAAATACATTGTAAAAAAATTTAAAAAATTATGGGGCATTACATTGGTCCGTTGACTGTAATGGGTAGCTTTTAGATTTTTAGTTTATAACTTGTATGTTAAGAAATTTGGTGCCACACGAAACATATAAAAAATACGCAGTTTTTCGTATTATACCAGTTCAAAAAATTCTAGTAATTATGATATGCATCCATTGGCTTTGTAAATATGACGAAACCAAAGTAGACTCTGTCTAGATTGTTGTAACACATTTTGTTTTTTCAAAAACAAGAATTTTCAATGAATACAACGTTGCCACATAACATGACTACTTATGAATTCTTTGATTGTTAAGAAAAACACACTCAAAGAAACGCTAAGTTGACATATCAAATCCGCATAAAAAAATTTCAAAAAATAAGTAATAGAAAGCTAACAAAATGTCTCACAACTTTTATTTTTACCGCAAAATGAAATTCTACACGGAAAAATTGTTATAGTTTGCAGAAAGTTGAAGAACCCAAAAAAATGAAAAAATTTTCTCAAAAAAGGGCAAAAAGTGTAACCCAGCTTCACATTTTCACCCAATATTTTTTGTCTAATTCAATATACATTTAGCATCATCTCCAGTTAAGGTGCATTAGAACAGACGTAGTTTAATGGAATCATCCACGAAATAATTTTATGACCACCACAAATGATAGGTGGTAATGCACATTAATGGATTTTCTCTAGAATTCCCTTCAAATTTGGGGATATTGGAAGGCAACTTGGAAGGTATGGGTGGCCACCAAGGATCATGATGAATGGGGTCATTAGTTAACTTCTCCAAATTTGAAAGAAAAATGGAGGATAAGAAAGGATTATGAATTTGACTAAATAAGATATAGGAGGATGATCACCTTTAACAACAGTGAAGTCCCCCCATATACTAATTCTAAGGATTAGGAATAGTAGGTTAGGAAAAACTTGGAGTAAAAATAATTGATCCTATAGGATAACTAGAGTTAACTACCATAGATGGTGAAGATAAAGAAGTAGGTATAGGAACACTAGGAAAATTTGTAATATCCATATAAGATATCAGTCAAATGTCCCAAGAATATGTGAGAGATGTCAATTGAGGTGTAGCTCCTACCATGTTTAATGGTGGCAATGATGACATATCAACAGAAACTTCAGATGCAGAGGGAAAAGAGGAAATAACATCCTTCATTGGTAAAATAGGAATGTAAGTGTAAGTAGGTGTAGTATTGTCTGGGTTTAGCCACAATAACTATAGTTCTAATGGATCAGTCAAAGGTGGATTTACAAGAGAGCCATAATTGTTCACCAATGTTTCGATGGAAACCAAATCACTACAAGGAGGACTAGGTATAGAATCCATAATTATATTTTTGTCTAAGTCTTGGGTAGTGACAAGATCTATCCGAGCAAGAGATAAAATTCCACCTTGTTCAAGAGGAAAACTATAAATTCGACATGACTGACAGTTATTGGGTTCAGCTAGGGTGAATAAATGTATATAAACCAAAACAGGTTAGTACAAACACCCATAAGGCCAAACCACTTACTCAAACAAAACAACATGCACTAGAAAAGTCTTAGAAGGTAGTCACACATGAAAACAAATCCTAGTATTATGTCTTAGATGGTATTCCAAAAGACTTCTTTCTTATAAGATCTCAACTCCGCAAACAGAGTTGTCTAGGGTGAGGTAAGGTAGAGGGATGGTTATTGCCCCATCCACCACCTATAGGGTGTTTTCCTAAGAACGACCACTAAGGTTACCTACGTCCCACAGGGGAGGTTGAGTCTTCGGCTTTTGAGTAGTCATCCAAAAACACGATATTCCTTGACATGAGTATGGTAGCCTTGAGAAGAATTGATCATACTTTGACCGAAGCCTAACCCTCACTTACACGGGTGTCTAGAGCACATCGGTTTTGATGGTGGGATGATGAAGGATTTTTCACTCCTTAGCTCATTTTGATAAGTTTTTTTTATAGTCTTGGAGCATTTTACACACACGCCTATCTCAAAAACCCTAGCCTAAGATAATGTTGGTGCATTAAGAGAAAAAATACGAGTTTAGTTTATTTTATTAATGCATTAATTTTATTATTTGTTATTTACTCAATTGGTTAGCAGTGTGAAATTTAGATGGTGTGATAGAATCTTTGTTAGTAACACCCTACTGCAACTATATGAAAAATTATCTCTCAATTCAATGAATCTCTGCTCGAGGAATTGTCAACAAAAGGAATATTGCTCTCATGTAAAGGGATCACAGAAATGACCCTCCAATGGGCGAGGTGGGGATTGCAGGGACAATGACAAAATGTTGTGTAACAGTGGTTCATAGTGGAATGACATATCTTAAATTTGGCTTGGCATTTAATTTTTTTATCATGACTTTCTAACCATAGACTAATATTTTTTTCCAAAATAAATTCGTACAACTCAGCTAAAATGTGGCTAATCATAATGTTCACACAATTAGAAGGAATTTTTTTATCCCCACTTTTAAATGTAGGTGTAATGAAGCTTTGTGTCTAGGGTTAAGAAAGCCTTGCTTCACTACCAAATTGAAGAGTTTATGCATGTGAGGGATGAAAATAGATCCTCTTTAATAAAATTCAAGTTGATAGCATTTAATGTATTTATATTTTCCATTTACAAATCACTTAATCCAAAACCTAATGTCTTCCAGATGAAAGATTTTGACTTCTATTCCAGAGCATTCTAAACATAGTGTCAATGGTGTTTGGATATTCATACAATTTTTGAAGTTAGGAATTTAAATGCTTTAAGGAAATCAAATTATTTAGTATTACAAATTAGAACTTTCCTCTAAAGTTCCTCGGGATTTGGCTTAGATAGGTGCAACAATTTCTCTTGCTTTTTATTTATATAGTACATTTTCTTCTTTTTAATACGAGCTTTGTATGTATAAATATTTTATCAATATTTAAAGTTTGTTAATGGCATCCCTTATTTCTTTTCTAGCAATTTTACAATCATTATCATAGCAAGGTTCATTGCTTAATTTTTCATTTACATGAGACTTCAATAGAGAACTTGTTCATGAAAGTAGATATGGTTGTACAGTAAATTTATGATAAAAGTTTTTTCTATTATCCTTATAGGTTAGGAGATGTATTTCTCTATTTAAATCCTTTTAGAAAATATCAATTTGAATTTTATCGAAAAGTAGGTGCCTTCTATTCACACAATTCTCTTGCATGGGGTTTTTTTGCATAACAAAGTTTAGAGTTAAGGTTAATGATATATGATCAAAGTTAGGCCATGGCCATTTAAGAGGTAAAAAGTTACTATTTGGTTAGAAATAGGGGTTTCGGATATGACATGATCCACAAAACTACTAGGCCCATGGCACAAGTCATTTGGCAAAGAAAATGACATTATACCTAATTATGGGAGGCAAGATAGTAAAAAAATGGCATTATAGTGAGCATTAGTTTCAAAAAACTATAGTATGTAATTAAATGGTATGTCAATTACCATATTACCAAGAATTAACAATACACAACACATGAATTCATGTAGAAATTTACAAAAAACAAGATATCTAAACTTTGAGAAGTTTCAATCAAACATCACATAAAATAAAATGTGAATTCCATGAATGAGCATGATGACAAGAATTAATATGGTTCTCTTTCTGAATCTAACATTGTTTTTTTAAGTGTGGAGATATGTGCGGCTAGAAATAAGCAATAAAACTTGAATAAATTTCAAACATCAAGGACAAGTATCAGTTCCAAGAACCTAGAGCAATGTTGAATACAAAGAATATTAGCATGCAATCAGGATCAAGAAAAAGGATATTAAGAGTTGTAGTGTCTGGACAAGAAAGGTGGAGATGAAGCTTCACTAACAAATGAACAAGCACGGACCCTTTAGCAAGAAGACAAAATGAAAGCTTAGTTATCAAGTTATTTTATATACCATTATAAGTGTAGCTAAGACTGAGACCAACAGAGGTATCTTATTCATGTTGTGCTTTGATTCATTTCTCCAATAGGGGTATCTTATTCATGTTGTGCTTTGATTCATTTCTCCTTTAAGAGAGGAACTTGAACTTGGAATTAATGAAGAAATATAGAGTATTGTAGAATGTATTATTAGATGTTTTTTGAGATTATGGTGTCTCACTCAAGTTGTGAGATTTATTTAAGATGCAAATATTATTTATGAGGAAGTTGTTCCAACTCCTAAATAGATTTGTAATACCTTAAATGTATGCGCTTTCTTGCTAATAAATCTTCATTTTCTCCATTTTCTGTCTTTCCTAAATTTTAGTTTTTTCATTTTCTCCACTTTTTGTCTCCTAAATTTTAGTTTTTTTCTCCATTTTGTGTCTCTCCTAAATTTTAGTTTTTTATCCATTTTGTGTCTGTCCTTAAATTTTAGTTTTTTCCTCCATTTTGTCTGTCCTAAATTTTTAGTTTTTTCTCCATTTTTTGTCTGTTCTAAATTTTAGTTTTTTTCTCCATTTTGTGTCTCTCCTAAATTTTAGTTTTTTCATTTTCTCCATTTTCTCTCTCCTAATTTTTTTTTTTTAATGATTTAAATGAATTTTCAAATACATAAATAGATCTAGAAAACCTTTTAAATACTTAAACTTTACAAATTAAACTATTTATACTTTAATTTATGATTATTATAAATCTCTACTAAATTTTGATAAAATCTACTAAATTTTAAAATTTAAACAGATTTCACCAATTTTAAACTTTAAACAAAATTCACCAAAGAAAAATCCTTTTCCTTTTTGCTGATTTTAAACTTTAAACAAAATTCAACAAGGAAAAATTCGTTTAAATTAAATCTCAGAAACTACTGCCCTTAAGTGCATTAAAACAAAAATTAAAATGTATATTCTTGAGCATTAGAATGTTATATCTCAGTTTAGCTTTCATAAATTTATTATAATCTACTTCATATATGGGACAAAAATTTCCATATATGCAATTAAAACATTAAAAATATGCAAGTAAATAGGTGGCATAAGTAGAATGAGTGTAGAAAGAAAGAAAGAAATGAAAATTTAAATGGGAAGATAATATACCTAAGGCCAATCATCTCAGAAAACTATAAACCTCTTAAAAAATTCAATTAACACTAGAGTGAAATTTGTTGCCAAAAAATAATCATGGGGTTTACACAATGAGGAAAAATTTGACCACATAGGTTGAGGCTCATTTGGAGACTAACTTTGCATAAGTGTGACTGCTTTTCGGGCGACAACATATAGTTTAAAATTTATACAAATTTTTTATCCAATTGAAATTAAAAAGTCCCTAAGGATCCTATCACCCAATAAAGATAAACTAAAAAAGGTATGTCACTCTTAACTACCTGGTGTAAAATGCATGCCCTGTCAATACCAGGAAATAATAGGGCAGCTAAAGCAAAGAGCACATATACATAGAGAAGCAAGGTGTACTTTACAGCCTAACGGAAAAATTGTAATATGTGTAATCATTAGAAACCAAAAATAAAGATATCTAAACTTTGAGAATTTTCAATCAAACATCACATAAAATAACATGTGAATTCCATGAATGAGCATGATGACAAGAATTAATATGGTTCTCTTTCTGAATCTAACATTGTTTTTTTAAGTGTGGAGATATTTGCGGCTAGAAATAAGCAATAAAACTTGAATAAATTGCAAACATCAAGGACAAGTATCAATTCCAAGAACCTAGAGAAATGTTGAATACAAAGAATATTAGCATGCAATCAAGATCAAGAAAAAGGAGATTAAGAGTTGAAGTGTCTGGACAAGAAAGGTGGAGATGAAGCTTCACTAACAAATGAACAAGCATGGACCCTTTAGCAAGAAGACAAAATGAAAGCTTAGTTATCAAGTTATTTTATATACCATTATAAGTGTAGCTAAGACTGAGACCAACAGAGGTATCTTATTCATGTTGTGCTTTGATTCATTTCTCCAATAGGGGTGTCTTATTTCATGTTGTGCTTTGATTCATTTCTCCTTTAAGAGAGGAACTTGAACTTGGAATAAATGAAGAAATATAGAGTATTGTAGAATGTATTATTAGATGTTTTTTGAGATTATGGTGTCTCACTCAAGTTGTGAGATTTATTTAAGATGCAAATCTTATTTATGAGGAAGTTGTTCCAACTCCTAAATAGATTTGCAATACCTTAAATGTATGCGCTTTCTTGCTAATAAATCTTCATTTTCTCCATTTTCTGTCTTTCCTAAATTTTAGTTTTTTCATTTTCTCCATTTTTTGTCTCCTAAATTTTAGTTTTTTTCTCCATTTTGTGTCTCTCCTAAATTTTAGTTTTTTCTTCATTTTCTGTCTATCCTAAATTTTAGTTTTTTTCTCCATTTTGTCTATCCTAGATTTTTAGTTTTTTCTCCATTTTCTGTCTGTTCTAAATTTTAGTTTTTTTCTCCATTTTGTCTCTCCTAAATTTTAGTTTTTTCATTTTCTCCATTTTCTCTCTCCTAAATTTTGTTTTTTTTAATGATTTAACTGAATTTTCAAATACATAAATAGATCTAGAAAACCTTTTAAATGATTAAACTTTACAAATTAAACTATTTAGACTTTAATTTATGATTATTATAAATCTCTACTAAATTTTGATAAAATCTACTAAATTTTAAAATTTAAACAGATTTCACCAATTGTAAACTTTAAACAAAATTCACCAAAGAAAAATCCTTTTCCTTTTTGCTCAATTTTAAACTTTAAACAAAATTCAACAAGGAAAAATTCGTTTAAATTAAATCTCAGAAACTACTGCCCTTAAGTGCATTAAAACAACAATTAAACTGTATATTCTTGAGCATTAGAATGTTATATCTCAGTTTAGCTTTCATAAATTTAGTATAATCTACTTCATATATGGGACAAAAATTTCCATATATGCAATTAAAACATTAAAAATATGCAAGTAAATAGGTGGCATAAGTAGAATGAGTGTAGAAAGAAAGAAAGAAATGAAAATTTAAATGGGAAGATAATATACCTAAGGCCAATCATCTCAGAAAACTATAAACCTCTTAAAAAATTCAATTAACACTAGTGAAATTTGTTGCCCAAAAATAATCATGGGGTTTACACAATGAGGAAAAATTTGACCACATAGGTTGAGGCTCATTTGGAGACTAACTTTGCATAAGTGCAACTGCTTTTCGGGTGACAACATATAGTTTAAAATTTATACAAAGTTTTTATCCAATTGAAATTAAAAAGTCCCTAAGGATCCTATCACCCAATAAAGATAAACTAAAAAAGGAATGTCACTCTTAACTACCTGGTGTAAAATGCATGCCCTGTCAATACCAGGAAATAATAGGACAGCTAAAGCAAAGAGCACATATACATAGATACGCATAAATTCATATCAACTTTGAATCTCTTAGATACGCATAAGTTTGCATCTAAGTTTTTTTTCTCTTGGTATAGAAGCAGGGTTGGGATGTTTAAACTTTAAATATGGTCAAAACTAGCCAATGGGAGTGTGGTCTAGCGGTAAGCAACTAGGGGATGGGTTGTGCTAATGCTTAAATAGTGGTTCAAAACCACAGCGTGAATGAGGCTAGATGAAAGTTCTAAATAACTTTTGCTGTATAAATATACTCTGTATTACACGATAGCTTAATCAAAGAAATTGATTATATAAATACACTACGCTTCTCATAGCACTGTGATCATATAAATACACTACGCTTCTCATAGCACTGTTTGTACACGACATTCTCAGATTTTCTGATGGTACAAGAAGAGATGCTACAGCCATCAAAGATGCACTTGCTCTCTTTAAAGTTTTTTTCAACAGAGAAAAAAACATTGTTTTAATATTAATGAGAAAAAACAGTCCATCATACAATTCATAGTCCTCTGGATGGAAGCTACCCTGTGCACAGGGAAATACCATGACAGAGGAAAGGATATCTAGCATGGTCCCTCTACAGGAACCCAAGAAGAGGCGAAAATCCATCCAAAAGTCGTCAAAAAAACAGTGTGGCCCACGACGCAGGCAAACATAAGTTACAAACCAAAATATCACAGAGAACAGAACATGGTCACCCAGAAAGATCCAACAGAAGAGTCAGGCCATCCAAGCACGACAGAGGGAATGTACTGTAGCGAACCAAAGAGAAAACAAAATGACAGTCAAAGCCATATGTCAAAACCATATAACCAGTGACCAATTCCGGAGCTAATCATGAGATCGTTCCGAGAACAATATGACAGAGAACAAAACCAGAGCATATGAAGAAGCAAGGCATCCATCTACACCAGAGTCCAAGGAAATACATCCATACTGCAGAGCACCAATTAACATTCCCAGGAAATGAACATGTATGGTGATGGATCGGAACATACTAAAGAGAATAGTAGGCATGTCCAGCGACATAATGAAAGTCCCCAAAGAACCAAGGGGACAGAGAATAAACCATCGACATAGGTAAAATCCATCTCCAGGCGAAGATTAAAGTTGCTACAGCTATGATGATTAACACAGTAAAATCTACGTTATCTCTTTTTGGACTAAAGGCTAAAGATATGTCACTTTTTCAACGTACTTTTCCTTTTGCCGTAGCTGAGATTGATGTGAGACTGAAATATTTGGGATTCAAGTTAAAGCCTAACTCATATAAAGTTGCATATTGGGTTTGGTTAATAGCAAATTGAAAAAAGGCTTAAACACTGGAGCTTAAGATGGCTTTCTAGAACATATTTGGTGCTTGAGAAATTACTTAGGTTGGAGTACTATGGAGAGATGACCATGCAACATAAATTCAGTTAATTATTATGGTAAACAGGGTGGTGGTTTTCGTGGAACATACCAGTTGATTTAGTTCGGCTGACGACGGGAGCAGCAACGCTGAACGGAGCAGCAGCGCCAACGGAGCAGCACCAATGGAGCAGCGAAAAGCAGCAGCGCCAACGGAACGCGCGAATAGCAGCAGCGCCAACGGAGCAGCGAAAATTGCCAGGAATAATGAAACAGCCAAAAGAAAACAGTTCGTGGGAGATTTATTTATAGGAATTAGTTTGGCCGAACTATTTTAAAAGTACAAGTTCGGCCGAAATTTTGGTACAAGTTCGGCCGAACTTTGGTTGCCAGTTTTCCAATCTTCGGCAAAAATTCTGTTGGCCCACGCCATCTGTGTGTCGTCAATCTTAACAGAATCAACAGTTCGGCCGAACTTTCTGAGAAAGTTCGGCCGAACTATTGTTGAAAAAAGTTTTCGACCCCCGATTCTCACAAAAGTGTAACCCAGCTTCACGTTTCCGCCCGTATTTCATTGACCCAGAAATACAAATATTTCACATGAAGATGTCACTAGGAGTAAGTGTCATTTAGAAACTGCTCCTGAGAATCGAAAAACTTCACAATAATCTTCAATTTGATCAAAGAATTTCCCACAAGATAAAAAACGAAGAAGAATTCCGGTCAATATAAACAATTCTGAAATTTAAGACAAATTTTGAGAGCTTTTGTGCTTACAGTCAAGAGCTTTAAAAAACAACAGCTGAGAGAGACATACCTTATTCCTAGTGACTTTACACAACACAAATTCAGATGAAGGAAGTTCCCCAAAGTTCTTATTTCTTGAAAATTCCTCCTGTGAGCTCCTACAATTGTGCTCTACCTTACAACTCACTGAAACTATTGTCAAACTTAAAAGGCTATCGAAAGTACTGCAGCTTAGAGACTTGTAAGTTGAAGCCATAGGACATGCATTTAGTTGATTAGAGATATGCAGAGATATGCAAGACGGAAAGACTTTATTAAGCCTTTATAGTTCATAACAATAACATATAAGCTTTACCAATGTTCATTAAAAACCATAGCTTGAAACCCGTGTCATAAAAATAGCATATGACTGAGCCAATGTTCATTAAAAAACATAGCTTCGAAGAAACTCTTCGACATGTCAAGTTTCATCATCCATGTAACTTTATATGGTCACGTGCTTCTGATATACTTAGATTATAAAAAGCACATTTGGTATGTAGGACTATAAAAATACCTTTTAAAAGAAAAGCTAAAAAAAATGTACATTGGACCATTGTTATACTCATCACTATATTAAATCCAAAAGGGATGTCAATAAAGTTTTATTTACTTATATATTCTCTCCTTTCTAGTAACATTATGGCGAGGAAAACTTCAAAAGTATGCAACACTAACACCATCACTCAATTGAAAGGTACATGTGTAGGTTGTGACCTCTATACATTGTGCGTAGGTAACCAGCATGTCTTTTGGATTAAGAATAAAAAACAAACGAGGATGATTTATATAAGTTTGATAATTATAATGAAATGTGAGGGAACTTTCCGAGATAATGTTGTGCCTCCATTTCTTATAGCCCCATATAATTCCATACCTCCAATTCTGATAATAATATGCTCATTTTACCTACCTATGGTTGAATGGTAAACCGAAGGATCTCACTATAATAAAAGCTCTTAGACACTTAACATGATACTGAGTAATAAATAAATATTGATTTCTCATGACAAATCAACTCACTTAGTCACAATCAAACCTTTAACAACCCAGTCACATCCATGAACTTTGTTTTCAACCAATTAGGTTACACCAATAAAGGTATCCTTATAAATATGGATCAAATTGGAGTTATTTGGAAATCAGTAATTTCTCAACAGAAGATCACTAGTTAAATAGCTTCAACATTTTAGGAAGATTACTAGCTCAATAGCTCCAACAAATTTATGGAAAATTAAGAAACAAATTACAAAAAAATCTTAACCAGCTGCATTATCAGGATCCTAAAATTGTAGGGTTTGGAGAAACTGCAAGCCCTGATATGGTAAGACAACAAAACATAATCAACAGGCTTTAGCTGATCGATGTTGAAGAACACTATTTCCTTTTAGCATAGGTTGAAATTATAAATTATAAATTAAGATGAAACACTTCAAAAGACACATCTTCCAATACCTAGTATTATTTAATGGTAAGAGAAAAAAAATGAAACTCATTTCAAGATAAAATGAAAAAAATGTCCATTTATACAAGCAATGAGAAGCTGAATCAAGACAATAAAGAATATTACTCTAACACAAAATCATAATGGGTCTACAAATTTGTTGATAGACTCCACCAATCTGATATTACAGTACCAAGCCATTGTATCCAACCATTTGCAAATAGATGATATAATATGCCATCATAAGCGCATCCAAAAAATATGACTAAGAATATGCTATGCACAACAACTAAATGCTACAGAGCTTGTGATATAATAAACACAATTGTGCACATAGGCCTCCTTTACCAAAAAATGTAGGAAAGCATGGTAATATAATCGTAATACACTATTAGATTATCACATTTCACTATTTCTCCTCCTAGTCCTTACGCTTAGAAGTCTCTTTGATCTCTTCCCCAACATCCTCCTAACAAAGGAAACATAAAATTCAAAGGATATAACATGACCAACTCTAAAAAATACTAATAATAATGATTGAACAAGTAGACTTCAGATACAAACCTGCATGTCTGAGGTTCGCAATGTTAGATTGTCACGAAGGAGCTGGATGATGAGAGTGTTTTCCTTGTAAGAATATTCACCTAAGGTATCTAACTCCACAATTGCCTCATCAAATGCCTGCATTATCAAAGATTTCTCCTTTAGTTATTAGAAAGGAGAGCCAAAAAATAAACAATATCCCTGCATATACAGATGCTTTTAAGGCCATGTTCACCATGTCTGCTTGAAGAGAAAATATCAAAACATCTGGATTCTATAACCAATAGTAAACTATAGCTTATTGTACTATAGCATATCCTTGTACTAATTCTGAACACAGATAAAGACGTTCATCAATGTTTTCTTGAGAAAAGGTTAGAACATCTCGATTATGTAACCAATAACAAACTAAAATTTATTGTGCACTTGAGCATATCCTGGTACTGATTATGAACACAGATAAAAATTGAAAAAAATAGCTTTGAATTTTAAAAATCATACAAAAGTGGGCCATCAAAATGGACTTGAAAAACTGAAAAGCACTCCCTGAGATTTAAAACCTATTAAAAAAAATCCACCTCAACTCCTTTGGAAATTGCATAGGTGTTCATACAACAACAAGAATTCATTATTTTGAATTCTAATGGAAAATCAAGGATCCATTAATTTTTAGTTCTAATGGAAAAAAAAAAAAACATAACTCTTACATAACTAGTTGGTGTGACATTTTATTGCAGTTTTTTTTTTCCATAGGTGACATTGTCATTGTAAATTATGATATTTGCAGGCAAAAGCATGGTAATAGCTTATGTGACGTAAAAAATCTTGCATATAGAAGCATGGTAACTTGAGGTGATGTGAATTGATTTTTAGGTGATTTTTAATTTTCCAAGTTGATAAGCGGAAAAACCTTTTGGCATTTCAAAACAACGAAAGAAATTGCTGAGTAACATGAACCTGTTATCCCAATCTATTCCATTATCAAAAGTTCAGATAAGATCAATACTCTTCTAAGTAACATTTCCTGGTTTTGTATATTTCTCACTATAACCATTTTGAAATTCATTGATATGATATGGGACATATAGTCCTTACATAAATATGTTACTTTTGTTCATTCGATTTGGGTATCACTTTATTAATATTTTAATAGTAGTGAATTTAATTGTGAATACTTTTTTATTAACTTCCTTCCTGATACAATGTTACCAAATGGATCATAAACCAAGCAAATCTAAAATAATTTTTGGGGACCTTTTTTATATCCACACGTGTTTAGAAACTTAGTAACAGGTATTTTGGGGATTGTTCCACTTGTTGAAACTCGAAATACTTGTTTGAGATACCTTGTGGAATCGACAATTGTTGAAAATTTAAATACTTGTTTGAGATACCTAGTGGAATCGAAAATTGTTGTAAATTCTTGTTTAAGATGCCTAGTGGGATGGAAAATTGTTGGAAATGCTTGTTTGAGATACCTAGTGGACTGGACAATTTATTAGTTTCAGTGAATTTTTTTTTTTTTTTTTTTTAAGTCAATGATGATAAGACATGGACCTTTTATCATTACAAGATATTTGAGTCCTTGAGCAGCCTGTCATGGATCAAAGGTTTTGTCCTCAACTTATCCTAGTTGGAAACTTGAATAGCCTGCCATGAATCAGAGGATTTGTCCTCAACTTAGTTTAGTTGGAAGGGATGATAGTAAAAAACACGACCACTTATTATTACTTCCATATTCAGAACAACTAGATATGATGTCTCATCCAAGCTTCCTAAAACTGAAGTAATTTCATGAAACTAGAAGAAAGGGAAAAATAATAATGATCACTTAGTTTGCTTAAAATATATAATAAATACCAATTCTAATGAAAAAAAACATCTATTATGTTCTTTCGGGTAAATATAAAGATATTATGTTAATATACAAGCATGATTACAAGGATTTCAGATAGATATCCACTGGGATTTTTAACTTCATCCAAAAATGCAATTTTTCCTAGACTCAAGACATCAAAAATTGTTTTGAGGACAAGTCCATCTTTCCATTTTAACAAAAAATACAAAGATTTTGAATTTTTTTGAAAATAAACCCAAGTGGATCAGTTCTACAAAGATCTATGCTTCTCATTCTATCTTTTCCATGTAAACAAATTAAAATGCATTTCAAATTTTTTAAGGACAACCACTTGTTCCCCGTTAAACTATAAAATAATAAACTAGATTAATATTCCATTATCCTATGATATTACTTTTGATGCTAGCTGAAAATGAAAACTCAAAAAGAGAATATATTTCTATGGGACAGAGTTACTCTTGAGCTGCATTCTCTCCTTGTGTTTGGTTCTCCATTTCCATAGAATGGATCGCAAACTTCCTATTTCTAGTTAGCGTATTGACTCCATATTTTGCCAAAAATAATGGGTCATGATCTGGAAGTCTGCAGAAATTGCTACTATCGAATGCAGAAGGGATATGATTTATGCCTATTGTCCATGCTGAGATCTCTCTCCCACTTGGTGAGATGGATGTGAGCCATGTCACATGAAGGATATGAGGTCAATCATCAGTTTGAGAACCAAGTACTAGTGTCCATTATCCTTGTCGAGCTTTTGTGTTAGAATCTGTGCTAAAAATGTCAATGTTTACTATCTCATTGATCCTTTCCAAATTATCTTTCACTTGAGCAGCCATTAGGGGAATTTTGAGGTCTAAAATGGTCCTCCTAAGGAAATTATAAAATAATAGTGCAAATAATAAAATAATGTTTGATTACATCATCAAATTTTAGAGGAAAAAAGGAAAAAACTACTTTTGCAACTCGTCATTTCAACTTATCTCCCAAAATTTTTACTCAAATTTCGAGCAGGAGTACTTGTTGGATGAAAAATTTAGTTCCTCTTCCAAGGAGTACCCATGTTTCATACTTTTGATGGATTCTGCTACAAAAAAAATGAGAAATACATGAAAAACGTGATTGAAATCACGTTTTTTCATGTATTTCTCATTTTCTTGTGGCAAGGTCCATCGAAAGTATGCAACATGGGTACTCCTTGGATGAAGAATTAAATTTTGAATCCAATGAGTACTCCCGCTCAAAATTTGAGTAAAAAATTTGGGAGATAAGTTGAAAAAGTAGTTTTATTATTTTATTATTTTTTTAATCTTTTTACCCTTTTACTTAAAAAATGGTGAATCATCCCCCATTGTTGACATCATCATCTTGAATCCTGTTGATTCTTATAAAGTTTATTTTGGTTCTACATTTTTCTTAGGAGGCCCATTTTAGACCTCAAAATTCCCCTAATATATCATATTCTTGTTAATGTCGTGCCTCCAATTCTGATAGCCCTAGATAATTCCATACCTCCAATTCTGATAATAAAATTATCACTTTACGTACCTATGGTCGAATGGTAAAATAAAGGCTCTCACCATAAGAAAAGCTCTTAGACACTTAACATGATATTGAGTAATAAATAAATATTTCTTTCTCATGAAAAATCAGCTCACTTAGTCACTATCAAACAATTAACAACCCAATCACATCCATGAACTTTGTTTTCACCCAATTAGGTTACCCCAAAAAAGGTATCCTTTGAAATGTGGATCAGATTGGAGTTATTTGGAAAGCAGTAAATTATCAACAGAATATTACTAGTTAAATAGCTTCAATATTTTAGGAAGATTACTAGTTCAATAGCTTCAAAAAATTTATGGAAAATTACAAAACAAATTACAAAACATTCTTGATGAGCTGCATTATCTGAATCCTAAAATTGTAGGGTGTGGAGAAACACAAGCCCTGATATGGTAATACAAAAAAACATAATCAACAAGCTTCAGTTGATCAGTGCTGAAGAATGCTATTTCCTTTCAGCATAACGTGAAATTATAAATTATAAATTAAGATGAAACACTTCAAAAGGAAAATTTTCCAATACCTATTATTATTTAATGGTAAGAGAACAAAAATTAAGCTCTTTTCAAGATAAATTGAAACAAATGTTCATTGATACAAGCAGTGAGAAGCTAAATCAAGACAATAAAAAATATTATTCTAACACAAAAGCAGAATGGGCCTACATATTTGTTGATAGACTCCACCATTCTGACATTACAGTACCAAGGCATTGTCTCCAACCATTCACAAATATATGATATAAAATGCCAACATAAGCGCCTCCAAAAAAATATGACTAAGAATATGTTACTTACAACAACTAAATGTTGCACAACATGTGATATAATAAACACAATCCTACACATAGGCCTCCTTTACCAAACAATGCAGAAACGCTTGGTAGTCTAATCCTAATAGACTATTAGATTATCACATTTCACTATTGCTCCTCCCCGTCCCAATGCTTAGAAGTCTCTTTGATATCTTCCCCAACATCCTCCTAATGAAGAAAACATAGAATTCAAAATATATAACATGACCAACTCTTAAAAATATTAATAATAATAACTGAACATGTAGACTTCATATACAAACTTGCATGTCTGAGGTCGACAATGTCAAATTGTCCCGAAGGAGTTGCATGATCAGAATTTTTCCCTTGTAAGAATCTTCACTTAAGCTATCTAACTCCATAATTGCCTCATCAAATGCCTGCATTGTTAAATATTTCTCCTTTAGTTATTAGAAAGGAAAGCCAAAAAATAAACAAGATCCCTGCATAAACTGAGGTTTTTAAGGCCATGTTCACCATGTATTCTTGAAGAGAAAAGATTAAAACATCTGGATTCTATAACTAATAACAAACTACAATCTATTATGTATTTTAGCATATCCTTGTACTGATTCTGAACACAGATAAAGACATTCATCATTGTCTTCTTGAGAAAAGGTTAAAACATTTGGATTCTGTAACCAATAACAAACTACAATCTATTTTTCACTTGTGAATATCCTGGATACTGATTCTAAACACATAAAAACATTGAAAAAAAAAGCCTTGGATTTAAAACATCAAACAAAAGTGGGGCAACAAAATGGACTAGAAAAACTGAAAAGCACTCCTTGAGATTTAAAACCTATTAAAAAAAAATCACCTCAACTCTTGCTGCAATTGGATAGGTGTACATACTACAACAAGAATTCATTATTTTGAATTCTAATGGAAAAAAAAGGGTCCATTAATTTTTAGTTCTAATGGAAAAAAAACATAACACGAACATAACTGGTAGATGAAGTAAAATTAAAACACGAGACTTGAAACCTACCATGGGTTGGTCAGATAAAAGGAGACTTTGGAAATGAATTTCAAATGATTATTCAATATATGCCTTGCAGAACATTCTAAAAGAATTCTCTTAAATAAAAAATTCTTCAAGAAAATATAACCATATAATTTTTTTAATATGGCAAAGGCTAGCTTGGTCAATTTACAGAATTTGGATTTTCATTGTCATTGTACACAAAGAGTTACGATTAATACACAATTATTTCATGTACATATACCATTTAGTAATTTTCCCAACATATTTATTATAGAGACAATGCATTGGCCATTCAACCGTGTGTTCATATTGTGGGCGATAAAACATACATACGATACTTATTCAATCCAACCCTTGCTCTGATAAGAAATCGGTTCATCCTAAAAATGAAGAAAGAAAATAGATATGGATTGATGTGATCCATTCATTGCATTAATTCAGTGAAAACAACATACCTTGATACAATACCAGATTTGACAGGCAACATAAATATCTACCCCAAAACTGAACCAGGATGTAAACCTTAGAAATGAAACAAATGAGATCAAACTTAACCTCCAAATTTGTAGAGGGTGTTGCCCTGCCTCTTGAGTGCATAAACAAAATCCATGGAGGTGATAGTATTGTTCCTTGCATGCTCAGTGTAAGTAACGATGTCTCTGATGACGTTCTCCAAAAATATCTTCAAGGCTCCTTTCGTCTCTTCGTAGATGAGTCCACTGATGCACTTGACACCTCCACTCCTAGCCAGACATCTGGTGGTTGGCTTGGTGATTCCATGAATGTTGTCCCTCAGCACCTTCTCGTGCCTCTTGGCTCCTCCCTTTCCCAAACCGTTACCGGCCTTGTCGCATCAAGGCATTGTTATTGTTCTCTTGTTTCTTCACAACTAAGGCTTTCAAATAAAACTTGTTTTCTCATCTTCGAAACCTACCCACCATCGGAGCCTTTCCTCTAAATTGAAAATTTCCGTTGGTTGTAGGGGAAAAAACATGGAAAAAATTAATTGGTTAGAAGAGCGAAATTCAAGCTCTTCCATTAGCTGAGGTGAAAAGTGTTTTCCTACCCCAAGCCAACAAAGAAAACGCATTTCGGCTAAATATATGATATGGTATTTTCGGTTCATAATTTTTTTCCCTCCATCTTTGTTTTCTGTTTTTCATATTTATTGATATCAAAACCAACCAGAAAATTGGTGGACACAACTAGAGGATGCTTCCCAACTGTCCAAATTATTTGAAAAATTAGATAAGTGATGGCTAAGGTTGAATTGAGTTTAAAAATTGACTGTGAAAGTTGTAATGATAATAATAATTATGTTAAGCCTCTAGGTGTTTGTGCAAAGATCACTTAGGGTTTGAGGAGAGGCATATGCAAGGATAGAAAATGATGGTACCAGAAGTCCACTGAAGGATGAACGTTAAGTGTTTAGAAAAATGGATGAACGATCTCCACTCCTCAAAGAGACTGTTAAGACGCTAAGTGCTCAAGTTCCAATTTTTATTTTGCAAAATGGGATGTTTGCTGCAAATATAATCTATGTTTAGAATCTAGGAATTTTAGTTCTTTGACTATTTTTCCTATAAAAACGAATTCCCACTGGAAGAGTTGATGAATCGAAGTGTTTTCTCATAGTAATAAGTCACAATAAAACATTTGAATGAAAATACTAAAATTAAAAAAACAATGTGTACCAAATGATCAGGCGAAACTTTGGGGTAGGTGCTCTGTAACAATGTTAAAATATCAAAATGTGGTGGAGGTTGAGAAAGAAAAAATAACAAAATTCATTTTGTCAACTGTAAGGGTAGCAAACAAGGGTTTCTGTAGTGGGTTTTATATGAGAGGTACAAAGACTTGGGCATGATTTAAACCCTAGAAATGAAACAAATGAGATCAAATTTAACTCCCAGAGCCGTAGGTATTTTTTATTCATAATTTTTTTCCCTCCATATTTGTCTCTTGTTTTTCATATTTATTGCTATTAAAACCAACCAGAAAACTGGTGGATGCAACTGGAGGATGCTTCCCAACTGTCCAAACTGTTTGAAAAAATTAAATAAGTGATGGCTAAGGCTGAATTTGGTTTAAGAAATTGACTCTGAGAGTTGTTATGATAATAATAATTATGTTAAGCCTCTAGGTCTTTGAGTAGAGGTGTAAGCAAGGATAGCAAATGATGGTACCATAATTCCACTGAGGGATGAACACTAAGTGTTTACAAAAATACATGAACGATCTCCACTCCTCAAAGAAACCATTAGGACGTTAAGTGCTCAAGTTCTAATTTTTATTTTTCAAAATGGGATGTTTGCTAAAAATCTAATCTATGTTTAGAATCTGGCAATTTTAGTTCTTTGACTATTTTGCATATAAAAACGAATTCACACTTGAAGGTTTGATGAATCGAAGTGTTTTATCATAGTCATAAGTCACAATAAAACATTTGAATGAAAATACTAAAACTAAAAAACATTGTGTACGAGATGAGAAAGTGAAAATTTGGGGTAGGTGCTCTGTAACAATGTTAAAATACCAAAATGCAGTGGAGGCTGATAAAGAATAAATAACAAAAATCATTTTGTCAACTATAAGGGTAGAAAATAGGGGTTTCTGTAGGTGGCTTTATATAAGAGGTACAAAGACTTGGGCATGATTTAAACCCTAGAAACGAAACAAATGAGATAAAAGTTAACCACCAAAGTCATAGAGAGTTCTACCTTACCTCTTGAGTGCATAAGCAACATCCATGGCTGTGACAGTCTTGCGCCTTGTGTGCTCAGTGTAAGTAATGACATCTCTGATGACATCCTCTTGAAATATCTTCAAGACTCCACTTGTCTCTTCATAGATGAGCCCGCTGATACGCTTGAAACCTCCTCTCCTAGTCAGACGTCTGTTGGTCGACTTGGTGATTCTGTGAATGTTATCCCTCAACACCTTCTTGTGCCTCTTGTCTCCTCCCTTTCCCAAACCCTTACCGCCCTTTCTGCGCCCAGGTAATGTTGTTCTCTTGTTTCTTCACAATTTACTTTCAAATAAAACTCGTTCACTCAGTGTCGAACCCTACCCACCACCTTCAAAACTCCCCTCGTCTCTTCGTAGATGAGATTTCGTTGATACACTTGACACCTCCTCTCCTAGCCAGACATCTAGTGGCCGATTTGGTGATTCCCTGAAAGTTATCCTCAACACCTTCCTGTGCCTCTTGGATCCTCCCTTTCCCAAACCCTTATCGCCCTTACAGCGCCCAGACATTTCTCTTGTTTTGTTGTTTCTTCACGACTAAGGTTTTCAAATAAAAATCGGCTTCAAACCCTACTCGCCACGGTAGAATTTCCTCTAAATGGAAAATTTCCATTGGTTTGATGAGAAAACACATGGTAAAATTTAATTGGTTAGAATGGCGAAATTCAAGATTTCTCATTGGTTGAGGTGAACAATGTTTTCCCACCCCAAGCCAGCAAAGAAAATTCCTTTCCACCACCCCAAGCCAGCAAAAGAAACACCTTTAGACGTAATTACAAAAAAAGCATAACTCGAAGCCTATGGAAATGTAATTACACATATGTAAGACGAAAATACTTTATTAAACCTTCATACAATTAAATATAAGCAGATGATAAAATCCATCAAGACAATATAGGTACAAAGAAGCATTAATGTAATATATATTTTTAAAATTATTTATATAGATAGATATTTGGTAATCACATTGGTTGGTTGGGAATGGATCCACAATTTTTTTTCTTATGTAATTATCAAATAAATTAAATTATAAATATTATAAATCACATAGGCCAAAAATGGACTTCTTAGGGCCTCAGATGCATCTCTCTTATGATCTCTATCAACGAGGAAGGAATCTTGAATATTTTAATATTAGTAAATCCAGGCCCCTCTGATTTCTTAGTTCAAATGAACAAAAATATAAGCGTTGTAAAAAATGTTTGCGTACCATTCTTAGTTATTAGTTATTTGGATTGTTCAGTCGAAGAAATGGTTGTATCTTCGGCATTGAATTGATGAGGCTGAAATACTGCAGTCACTAGCTGGTTAGATCCAGCTTACTTGAAATAATAAAAATAAATTTTAAAAGTGAGTAGAGTTAATTAATTTGTTCACGGAAAGATATTGAAATGTTTTGATAGTAGATTGTTTTTTTGTGACAGTTCATGTGAAGGAGAAAGCCTCAAGGTAGATCTTAAATTATTCTCGAAGGATAGTAGATTTTTTTTTGTGACATTTCATGTGAAGGATATTGAAATGTTTTGATAGTCTTAAGGAGCAACCTTTCGTTGATATCCTTCAAGAATTTGTCAATATTCTAAAGTAGCTTGGAGGGGCATATTTTTATTCTAGCTTCTCTAATTTATTAGTTTGTGGATGATCAATTTAAACTCTTTTTGGGATCGTTAGTCCTCCATAGGGAGACTAGAATGTTCCCACTCCATGTATGGTCCATACACAAAGTGGAAGTCTATTTTTGTTCCATCCAAATGTAAGACCATTCTTCTCTTTCTTGGTTGGATGGAGAGTTACTCAGGGAAAGCGAGAGGGAGTTAAGATTTTAATGGATTTGGATGGGAGTATACTTAGGTTTAATGGCTAAATTCGACCTACATTGCCATATTTTAGGTCAAGAAAGGACAAATTTTCATCATGGGAGGAAGTGGAGCACATGTGCTCCCATCATCTATATGTGCTCCTGGATTCAGAAGTTTTTTTGGGACTTTATAATTCAACTTGTGAATCTCTCCCCACTCTTCGAAATGATGCATCACCCTTAGGGTAAGTCGACTCATTTGGAGGATGTAGAAACCATGTTAAAGAATATATTTAATGATGAATTTGAGAGGAGGAATAATAACCTGCATGGATTGGAGCGTGTAGAAATGATGCATCACCCTTAGGGTAAGTTGAATCATCTAGAGGATGTAGAAACCATGTTAAAGTATATATTTAAAGAAGAATTTGAGAGGACGATTAATAACCTACATGTATTGGAGTGTGTAGATGTTACGACGGGAAAGGAAGAGCCCACGCATGGATTGGAGCGTGTAGATGTTACGACGGGCAAGGAAGAGCTAACGAGTTTATGGAATTAGGTATTTTGGTATTATCCAACAACAAAATTCACACATAATGAAGGGTTATGTAAGTTTGGCTCCAATATTAGAAATAATAGATAGGTTATATAATCTCTAGGACATTCACTAGGTCTGGATTTGGTCTTTAATGATAAATCTAGGCGTAGTGGCCACTTTTCAAGCTAGCGGTGGTTTGTCATGGGTGGAGGGGCATTTTCTTACCAGGCAAACATTTACTCATGGACCAATGAATAATAATGATTGGGACTTTGGCCAATCTTCAACATGTCCTTTTCCTTCTCCTTCTTTAGATCCATTATAATTAATCTCATTCTCTTTATTAGTGTGATGGACTTCCTTGTGAATAGGGATTGAAATTTCATAGCATTAAAGATGAAGTGTGTTCTCTCCATCATCAACTCGATCACTTGCAGCTTTCTTTAGGATTCTATCCTTTGAATCACTCTTCCATAAATCACTCTTCTTCTCCTTCAGCCAAATGTATCCTTAATCTTAATGCCAATATTGTTGAAAAAGAAGATCAAGACAATGCTACAAGACCCTCTTCTATTTAAGACTATTATAGACTATTATAATTGATACATATATTTTGTTGCCAGAAATTTTCTAAAGAAAATATACCTATGATAATAGTAGTCTATTAATCGTAATGCATAAAGAACTATACTCTTGTAACAGATCTTCTTACCTTCCCATTAACAGATGGGAGGCAAGATTTGGATATTTCCTTCTTTGTTTGTTATATGGTCGACACTCGGATCACAAATTTTCTGGTTCTAATTATATAAATAATAAATAAAAGTACTAATTTTGATAAATAAAGAAAAGTATTAATTTAAAGGTATTTTATCAACTAATTTATATAATTGATCGTTATATATTTGATAATAAAAATAGGTTGGATTTTATAATTTAAATAAAATTATAATTTTTTTACTAAATATTGAATTTTCTATTTATATATATTTTAAATAAAACATATAATTGGTAGATTGGAGGTTTATGCAGTGTAGTTTTTCAGGTGTAAGACTCGGAATAACCACAGTTGTCATTTTTAGTCAAAAAGGTGATAAAACATATAATTATTTAAGCTAAATTTTCACATATATATAACATAATATTTTTGAATATGTTTATGAATTTCTTTTTTTTTATCGAAAATAAAATATTGAAATAAAAAATAAGTCAAACAATTAATCTAAAAAGACTTAATCACTTTAATCATGAATTAATAACATTTTTTAGTGATGTTATAAATACATATAATTCATATACATATACATTATATTTTATATGGGATATTATTAGTTTATATGAGATTTAGGTTGAGTGGGTCTAATGGTTAAGAGTATGTGTTTCCTCCTAAGAGGTCACAGATTCAAAACTAGAGGGGGTAGAGTATGTATGCCTTCGTAGACTTAACAGTCAAATCCCTCCGAGGTGTGGCTCTGAGGTGAGGTTTGGTGTCTGGCTTGGCCGTGACCTTAAAATTAGATAATATATTAAAATAATTTAACTTTTAAATTATTATATAACATTTTTTACTAAAGATTAAATACATAAAATTTTTATAATTTTAATTTGTTTATTTTATAAATATATGCTATCTTTAAATTTGTTATATAATTATTTTAAATCTATTATAAAATTTGGTTATTCTTTTTTTTTTTCCTGTTTTCAATAAAAAATTATGATAACATTTATGACTATTTATTTAATTTCTAATTTAGTTTAATCTAATTAAAATATAATAAATAATTTATATAAAAATATTTCAGTGATCATCACATCTAATCAAATTTTTTCGACGCGTTTCGAACTAGCCAGTGTGGTTCATCATCAGGACAAGATCACCGAAATAATAAATAATTTTTATTATTTTTTGTAAGTTAACTTTGGCCTTTCTATTTTTTTTTTTAAATTACAGATTGCATATGCATGTCCCAAAAAAGAACCATATGGTCTCAACCTACTTAGAGAGAAACCGAGTCTATTGACCATTTGCTGGAGTCTTATCCTAAACAAAATTTAAAAGTCTCGATCAAGTCTAGTAACACTAAAAACACTTAAATATCATCCTGACCTATAACACTAAATTGACAATGCCCGAAGGTTTCTAACTGAAAATAAAAGGCACTAATCGCCATACGACTCAATTGGTGTTGTATCCTTTCCAGTGGATCCATGCTGCGACAATGAGGGAATACATGAGATGTGGGCTTCAATTCTCACCAGACTCCCGTTCACTTGATTCATGTAAAATTTCACTTGTATGTCCTCGAGGATCAAGGTCATCTCTCCATGTGTATGCAAGGGCTCTTTTGGTGATGCTTCCATGACTTTGACCATCAGGGTCTTCATTCTCTAGAATAGAAACAATGTCTGAGTGTAGAGATTCCTTCTCCCTCTAGTTTGTCTCGAGTCTACTACCATGTTACCTCAGTCACACCCTAACTCTGCCATGCTCGGTTCAAATCCAGAATTCAACATTTCCTCCCACTATTCTAGTCTGGAGCATGTTAGGGTCAAGGACGAGGCTCTGTATATTGCAACTTCCTCCACCTCTAGGCAGGTCCCACCTCTGCGACCCCTCCCTCTATTAGTTGGGCGTCGATTGCCGCATTACCCTCCATTGTTTATCTCCCCTCCTCGGTCATGACCTCAACTACATGTGTTAGTATTACATGCCTGAAACCTAAGCAAGCCATATCCTTCCTTGTCCAAAAATTCCTTATCTCCTCAGGGTTTTGTCTTGAAGACTAGCTGTCAGATCTAGTGCCCCAGTCAGAATTCTTGGGATTATCTTCAGAAAATGCTAACCCTGTAAGCATTATGTTAGTAGGACGACAAACAAATAATTGTGATAGCATTAGACCTTCTGAGATAGGAGATCTCACGAACCAAAAAATTTCTCTAATCCAGTCTTCATACAATATTTTTTGGGGAAAGCATACCATATATAGGATAATTAACAAAAAAGTTGAAGGGAGGTGTCCCAATACCCATCTACAACCTCATTTAGGAAGGTAAGGAGAGATTCTTGACCCAGACGATTCCTGGCCTTTGGCTAGGTTCCCTAAGCCTACCCTCCTTCCCAAAAGATGACCATGGTTAAATAATTATTAGGGCCATATGACAGAGTCTGAAAAACCCCATCCTCCCTATTGTAAGAATCCAGATATGACCCATCAGGTGTTGGATGGGACCACAATTCAAATTGTGAACTTTCTCCAAGCCAAATAAATAAACATAGACTGAAGGTGATAAATAGCCTCATGATAGAAATAATAGTACATATAAACCCAATTCCAAACATACCACAAAATCGTCTGTTGGTAGTCAGGCCATGTAATTAACCATTCACGAAACTCACCATCATTCAGGTGACACATAAGAATTGAAGGGAGGGGAAAAAAAGCATAACATACCCCCATGCGTTCATTCCTTGATGCCCGATCCTAGTCATCCTAGAACAAGATGGATTCTCATCCTCATCTTTTACCGATGTTCTCCCTTTTTCCCTCCTTTATACAAGTATTAATACTATTTCCAAAATGCATTAGAATTGATACTCGATTGCCAATATTTTCCGCCTTTCAAGACTTTACCTCGCGAAATATCTCACCTCCATTAATCTTGTATACCTCTCTAAGTCTTTACATATATAGGCGCACGTGATGTGATGGCCACACCAACTCCCATACTTTATTTCCTTCGATATTGTAACCATGGTAGTGGCAATCCCACGGTAAGGTCTGTCCTAGCTCGCACCCCGATCAGGGGAATAAATAGTCATTTCTATTATAATTGATTAAATTCAAAGATGTTTTACAGTAAATAGGATGAGATGTTATAGTGAAGCATTAGATTAAAAGTAAATTAAAAAATAAAGTGTCCACTCTTTATAAGGAAGATGTTGCAATGAAATCTTAGATAAAAAATTAATAGTAAATTTAATTAAAAATAGTAAAAAATGAAAATTAATAAATTAATAATAAAATAATAATTATGCCACATTGTTTTTTTGTTTTTTTTAATAAAATTTCAAAAAAAATCTTTGAAAAAAATCATAACTTGCACATTTAAATTTAAATAATGATAATTCATATTCATAAGTATGATATTTCAAAACTTCGGATTTAAATTTAGTTAATAAGCATATAAAGACTTAATACTAATAGTAATCTTTCTATACATATTTATATATAATCTATGCTATGTATATCACATTAAAAACTTAAACTTCCCCAACCATATAAATTAAATGGTTGTTAAAGGAAGATAGACATCAATTCATAATAAGCATCAAAAAAATTATTTAATGATATGTCTCATCTTGCTAAAATTAAAAAAAAAATCATGAAAACTAACTATAATTTAGTAAACTTTAGTAGTCAACTCCCTTGTCCCACCAATAAAGGGGTCTCATACAACAACTTGGTGTCTTGCTTGGCTAAGACCTTAAAATTATATTATTATTCTTGTATATTATGAGGGTTTAGGTAAATTAAAAATACAAATATTTTATATATAAATATGTTAAATTGATATGTAATATAAATACGTCTTATCTTGTATCTATCAAATTATGAGAGGTATCAAATTTCTCAAGGTGCAAATATTTTTATTAAGTTTTACATTCAAGAAAATATTTGTAGAGATTTAACTCTTATTGTAAGTGATGTAGGTATTATCATCCCATAACAAAATAATAGGCTCATAGATATGAGCAAACACTTCTCCTTTAAAGAAACTTTAGGAGAATGACTAAGGACAAGGAACACTCCTCCCATCCATAGGAAACTATGCTCTTAATATCTCAACCTAGTTTCAACACCTGAGTTGATACTATGACTCCATTGAGGCCAAGGTTCTAATGACTAACTCTCAACTTCTATCCACATCCCATAACCACAAATCATAGGAAATATTTGGAAAATTGCCATGACCAGTCACTCGGGGTATTATACCATCCTCTAGTGCTCTAGGATCAGACTAGGCAAGGAAAAATATAACACTTATCTTATAAGGAACTCTTCAACATAATGTACACACTCCGGATAAGGAAATTGGTTAAATACATGACCCCACTAGCTTAGACACACAAAACATAAATATACCAGACAACATCAAAAAATAAAATTATGGAATGATTGATTAGAACACTTGATTGGGGAAGAAATATTCTTGTAATGGACTTCATGCTAAGCGATGGTGGCACATGGAGCCTAGATCCCATGGATCAAAAAACTTGGAAGTCTAAAGTCATTCCTTGTATTGTTGAATAAAAGGATTATGTTGGTATAGGTCTTGAAGGAAAAAGGGGCCTGCATGTTAGTTTGTACGTTTTGGGTTACATGAACTTAAAAAATCCATAATACTAAGGAAAAGTAATTTTCATAATCTAAATTTTTCATATTTTTAAGCATAATTTTATTAAATTTGTTGTGACAAACTATCTAGAAAAATATACATGGTTGTTTACAAATCACATGCTTATGTGACTAGTGGTTGAGGCTTAATGATCCAATCCTCAAATTTCCAAAATCAATTCTTGAATTTTTCTTAAGGATATTATAGGATTATGATAGATATTCCATCTAGATACTAGGTATTAAAATTGACTATAATAAGGAATAAACCTATCCAGGAGACTTCTAAATTTATAGGGGTCTTCCCCAACCATGAGGGCATTCAAAATCCTCCATCTCATATCCATTTACTGGGGTTTTCTTCCAAAAAGTCAAAGAGGCAATTGTTCACAGTTTTCTCCCATTTGAGGCCTTCTATCCTTCTTATCCAAAGCAAGGATACCTTTCAACTAATCAATAATACAAATAGGGATATAATTGTTATGAACCTTGTATATTAAAAATGATAAGAAACCAATAATTACATTCATCCACAAGGGGGATACCTCATTTTACAATGAATACATGTAGAAGACAAGATTTGATGATCCTAAAATTAATTCTCCTCATTATATAAATAGAAGACAAAGGGCACAATTATAATAAAATGGGACCATGAAAGGTTCTATCACATAACAATATAACAATAGAAATGTAATTAATCAATTTTTAGGGCTTAATAAGTTGTTTTAGGGTTGACATGGGGCTTATATAGGGTTTAACATGACCCTCCACTTCAAATAAATAGTGTACTCAACACTTGATTAAATGTTATTGATTCTACATGAATAAGTTTTCTTCCCATGTGATATCTTCCACTCGTAGGTTCTTTTATTTAACGAGGTACTCCATAATTGCTAGATTAATTGGATACTTAATACTTGATTCAAGGATATTTTTTGATTCTAGTATGATTTTCTCTTCCTCATTTATGCCTGATATACTTCCTAGCTACAAATGAATAGAATATTCATGATCTCAACCAGGTGGAAGACCATTAGGCATTAATCCAAATACCTTGGAATGTTTTTTGATAACATTATGGAGATATCCTTACATAGATGATATTTAAAATTAAACATTTAGTGAACATAATTGGGTAATTCCAACATGTTTCTCCTTTTTTAGTATTTTTGTTATTCCCTTGGATAACTCTAAGCTCAATTTATTTTATTTTTGAGGTAAACCTTATGAATAGATATTGAAAATTAAAGTTCATTTTTTTTAATGATTGGAACCATTGCATTTGTATTGCAAACATGGGACTATCCAATAAATACTCCCCTATATTGAGCTTAATGCTATGGAACTTCCATAAACAAATTATGCTACCTCCATCTACAATTATTACTTTAAAATATGGTGTTGGATATATGAAAATTTTGAGAATTTTTGCTAATTTGTAATCGATGAAGTTATGGGTACTTCTAGAATAAATCGACACTTTTACCTTTCAAATTTTGATATATCCTTTTATATTTATGGTTTATGACGTATTTGTGTTGGCAAATACATGACATGATATTGTTGGAGTAGTCTATTCTGGCTCTAGATATTGTGATGGTTCCATTTCTTGATCTTCTTCCTCTTTAGAGTTTATGTATAATAATTTTTTCTCTCTACATTTATTCCCCTTACTATACTTTCTATCACATTTAAAATATCATCCCTTTTCTCCTCTTTCACCCATTTTCTGAGGAGTCAAACTTGTCGGTTTATGAGAGGGAGCATGGTTTTCTCTATGGTTATTGGTGGCCAATTTTGTAGTAGCCATATTTTTACCTTATACTTTCCTTCTCATACTGAAATAATGATCTAAAGATCTAGGTTGAAACAGATGCACCTTATGTTGGATGCTTTCCTCTAAATTTCTCATAAATAGGTCTAACAAATTATCCTCTAATTTATTTTTTTTACCCTAAAAGTCAACTTTTGAAATTGTTGAATGCAATATATAATTGGACCATTTTGTTAAATATTTACCAATGGAAAAAATAATATATTTCTCTTAATATCCCCGTAACGTGTTATCAATTCCCATGTAAAAATGGACTACGATAACATAATCATATTTCCTTTCACAAAACCATTGATACCATACATGTTGGTCTTGTTCTAAAAACATGGATGTACTATTTAAATTTTGTAATGATGCTAGTTGATGTATATAAAAGTATTTCTCCATCTAGAATATCCATGTTATAGGATAGTAGCCATCAAACTTCCCTATATCTTGGTGCTTACTGGATATTGGATTGAAAATTCATAATCATGGTTCTTGATTCAATACTTGTGCTCGCCAATTGTGATAAGCATACTCCCCATATGCAAATGAGCATTAACGTCATGATTCTCCTTATGTTATCCATTTCCTTAGATATCTACATTTCCATATACTCTCCATATGTAGTTGAGCCTCAACACCATGCATCTCCCTATGCTCATTATTTCCTTCGATATTCCCTCATATATATTTCTATATTTTCATTCACAATATTTTCCATGTCATCCATATTTTATTCAAAATTAAAAAAATCCAACTTTTTCAACACATAATCATGCAAATCATTACCTTTTTAACTAATTGGGAGAACCTAAATTCTAAGTCTTAATTTTCTTCATAAGTCCTAGATAAGACTTCAAGAGGTTTCATTAGTGTAATAGCTTTTCGATCTATCTTTGGAACCCTGTGAGAAAATAATAATTGTACTCCTATTTATCACAATTTCTATTAACCCTAAAAAATTGGATCTTCTAACCAAAACTTATGTTACTTGTAACTTATGTACCTTTGAAACCATAATTTGGAGAATATCTGATTGGTTGAGTTTTTCTTGGTATATATTTTAGATTTGAGCCCTTTTAAATCTAAATATTTAATCTTACTCTAATGTCTTCTCTACAATTCCACATGTTTGACTAGAATTTGATGTGCCAAGTGAAAATTTGTCGGAAATACTGAGAGTGGGGTGAATCAATATTTCTTTTCAATTGTTAATTTTACTAGTTAGATCACTTATATTTAGAACACAAAATGAACAACGATGGAATAGATACTTTTATTAATTTCTTCTTTACAATAAGTAAAGTAAAATAATGATATAAGGCTCCAACCCTAGATGAAGACTCTAATATTCCAGGCTCCAACCTGTTTTGTGCCATGCACCGACTTGGTCTTTCCAAGGCTCCAACATTGTCAATTTGAGGCACCAACCTCTAGGGCTCCAGCCCTATCTCTAGTATAGGCTCCGACCTAGTTTCTTGGGGACTCCAATCCTCTAGGGCTCCAACCCTATCTTCTAAGGCACCAACCTTGTCTCTATGAGGCTCCAACCTCTTGGGCTCCAACCCTCAACTTCACTTCGTCAAAATATGTTTACTTATTCTTCACAACTCCTAAATTCTTCTTCAACGAGCCCTGTCAATATTCAGCAATGCCATCACTTAGTCTCCATGTCACTTCATCAATGACAACCTTGTTCTTCACATGAAGGTATCGCCACTACTCTTCATGTTACGAAAAAAAATCACCAAGGTCACCTAATAATGACTAATGCATCATGGTCTTCAATAATGTCTCCAATAGGATTCAATAGGTCTGCACACAATGTCCTTCAACGGTGTCTTGTAATCTGCTCAAGGGTCTTCTTCAAGGGCTCTTTTGATTACTCTTCAAGGTCAACAAGACTGCAAGTATCCTTCAATAATGTTTTGGCGATGTGTGCAAAGCCTAAATTGTCTTCAATAGTCTACCCAATACATTCTTCAAGATTATTTAATAAGATGCTGCAGGAATCTATAATAACCAATATTCAAGATTTCCTCAATTATCCTCCGATATATTCTTCAAATCCCGCTCAAATGATGCTCTAATACTGCTAATATACCATTTTTCAAGAACTTATCTACTTCACCAAGCACCTTCAATGTTCTTGTTCACCATTCATCACATGACTGCAAACAAGCATGTGATCATTGTTCGAAGTCCCTCACAAATTTGAGCTTTTACAGTGGTCTACACAGCACAGATCCAAGACAAAAAATGTGGCCACACAGTAAACATTCTGAAATATAAAAACACAATTTTGAACCTGTAATTATCTTGTTGTGTGCTTCTAATCCGTGTTCTTCACAGGTTTCACTTCCAGTCTGAGTTTTTACAAGTTACCCAAGGTTTGAGCCTCCACAGGCAGCAAGTCTGAAGTATTGATCATAGGTTCAAGAGTCACTGCCCACAAGTTCAGCCTTTAAACAAATCTGAGCCTCCCATAGAGTCACTTCAAGTTTTTCTGAGCTCTAAAGATCACAGGTCTACTCCCTAGTTTTACCACAGGTGACTATTATATAGTTTAAGGAAATTTTTGTGATCTTGTAGCCTTTTTTTGAGCTTCTAGAAAAGCTAAAGTATACCCATTGAAACCTCAACCAGCCCACACTACAATTTTTGGATTTTTGAGATGTTAAACCAAGCTGTCCATCGAGTTGTGACTATCCTCAAGGTGTTTTAACCCTAAACAGAAATCTTTTTTGCCCAAAACAGTGATTTAAAAATCCTCCTTGGTCTTGGTTACTGTTATTTGTCTTCTGAGATGTTTTTCACCAAAATTCCTTTTTCAAATGAACAATCTAAGCCTCCTTTTTATATTATTTTGACGTCAAGATGAAATAATGTGTCTTTTTGGAGGTAGGCCGACATGTGTAGGCTAGAACAGGTCGGATGAAGGACAAAATTATTTCCTTAACTTGAAAAATTCATAGCACCCAAACTGCTTGGAGTTTCCGGCCAAGTAAGAGCTTGTTAAAAAGCTAAAATTGTGCTCTAAAAGGTGGTGTAGGTGTCATAGTGAAATTTTTCCTCTAAGGTAGTAAAAAATATTTTTTAATGTGACTGTTCATTTATTGGTGAAGAATTGGAGGTAGGAAATGTATACTTCTTCATGGCTGGGCTTCCTCTTATTAGGCTTCTTCATCATAGGCTCGTGATGTCATCCATGTCATCATGTCATCAAGTGTTCTTCATGTCATGTCCCTAGACATTGTCCACGTCATCAAATGGTCCTTCATCAACCATGTCATCTTGACATCATACTGGATCCAGTCATCTTCATCAAGAGTAAGCACATCATCATTAATGGCATCCTTATTAACCAAGAGGCATGACATTATCATCTGGAACCAGCCATATCAAGAATATTGACATCTCATTCAATGTCATATTGATATCAATGACGACCTTAGTCCAACAATATTCCCCTTTGTCATTGATGGCAATATTCTTTCCCTTCCAATATTTTCTCCCCCTTTGACATCAATGGCAAACGGGTTTCCCAATAACTCCTGCTATTATCCTACTTCATGTTGCTCCCCCTATCTTGGTGCTCTTCCTGGTAATGTGGTTCATGATATATGTGTTTACATTTCTTCATGTGATGAACCATCTCCCCTTGTCTACACAAATTCCTTTAGTTCATGAAGGATTTCTCACCTCTTGTGATCAAATAGAAGGCATCATCATAATATCAAGTTTTTCTTCAATGGAGTTACTTCTGAGAGATGATTTATTAAGATTGTCCATGAGTAACTCATCAACGATTTCATAGGGCCCACTCATGGATCACTTTCTGCAAGAATACTCTAGAAACACAAAGCTCCCCCTAACTATATGCATGTTTTCCTTTCAGGCAGAGTCTCGTCATCAAATACTTCGAATATCAAGGATGAATTATCAAGTCAACAACATGTGTTGTTGGCTGGAATGTTCAAGATATTTCCAGATTCAACTTGTTTCCTTTTCCATACTTGTGTAACTTTCTTTGTTGGCTTGGTTGTCATGGTTTTAGCTTGTTTAGGAACCCAAGTCAAGTTACAATCACGAGCCATATGTCCAATGTTATGGTAATTGAAGCATTCCATCTTATTCATGAGTGAAGAAGCATGAGTTCTTGAAAATTTGCTACCATTATATTTGTCCTTGTGATATGCCCTACAATTATTTTCCATGTGCCCAAAATTTGTACAAGAATAAAAATAACCAAAAAATATACTTTTGTACCTGGAGGATGGAGATTGCCTTGATGTAATTCTAAAATAATTATGTCTTGGGATCCTTTGCTAAAATTTATTGCCTCTAGCATTCTTTGTTGAGCTTCAACAAGATGATGAAGCTTAGTGAAAATCAATCACCTTCACTAAGTGGGCCCGCAGTCTATTTTTAGGTGTAAGTCTATTTTTAGACACAGTGATCATATTTCAGAAGCTACAGGATGCTATTTGTGGATGGTTGGTCAAGTTGGAAAAATAGATTAAATTCTATTTTTAGAAGATTGGGCGAAATCTATTTATAGATCGTCGATCTAAAAATAGACGTGTCGATTATTATTAGCCCTTAATAATAATCAGACTCTAAATATCAACTAATTCTCTTGGAGCACTTTATTTCAATATACAGATTTGGAAAATCAGTGAGCTGAAGGAATTACGCAATTCCTAGGGTTTACTAGTGGTTCATGCATGGAGGACTCAGTTAGAACTGAAGTGGAAAAGTCATGACAGAGTTGGAAGAGTAGTTCATGGAGTTGTTATTCATTTTAACTCAGTTATTGGAGTTAAACTCAGTTGAGCTAGTTGTATCTAGTCTAACTGAATGATACACTAGTGAGATTGGAGTGAATTAATTAGTTAATTAATTCATAAATAATAACTCACTTATCAACTGAACAAATACAATAGTTAACTACAGTGCATGTCAGTTCCAGTGGAGACCTAGAGGAGAGGTAGGTGAAAGGGTGAGATGGACTATCCTTTGTGACTATAGTGATGCATTGATTGCATCACACACACATTGGAGTTGCCAATGAGGATTGCGCAGTCAAGGCAAGGCCAAGTCGAATTCATTCAGGGGTCTTCTTCTGCAGGGATTGCGTAGTGGAGGCAGGCTATCAGGTGGTAAGAAATCAATGTATGGATTTGCAGATTTATTCATGTTACTGTGTGCCAATTGTAGTGTACTGAGAGCTTGATGTACTAATATTTTTATGATATTGTTACATGATCTCCATGATACATAATATATGATATGTAGGGGTTTTAGCTTCAGGATTTCCCATTAAACAACTGTGTTATGTGCGATTGTTTTTATTGCTTCATGTGTTTGCAATTGAGTTTAAATTTCCGCAAAACATTAACAGTGGAAGGATTCTGTATTTAGAAAGAAGTTAAATATTGTTAGATCAAGAGAATCTGGATATATACATGCATATTGTATATAATTTCTACATTCTTGACACCATCAACATATCTTCTTGGAGTAGGGTTTCTTCCAATGTCATCTTGACTCTTCTTCTTGCCTTTGTTGGAACTGGGGGCATCAATATTTCTTCCAAGCTTTTCCACATCCTTGTTGTTTGAAGCAATAGGGATTGCATCATTCTTGTTTGAAGATTCACCTGCATAACCAAGACCCGATTTATCAAGAGGAGATATTTGATGACTCAAGATGTCATCTAGGGTTTGGGAGCTCTTTAGGCTCTTGTTCAGATGATCAACTTCCTTTTTAAGGATATCAATTTCTTCTTTCATTTTCTTGCATTCTTCATCCTTCTTTGATAGATCGATCTCCATTTCTTCCTTCATCTTCGTTGCTTCACATGATTGGGCCTTGAGAAGATTGATGTCTAATTTTAGTTTGAAGATTTCTTCATCCTTTTCTTCCAGTTGGCATATCATGGTGTTTCTCTCCTTTTTTGCTTCATCAACTTGTCCTTCTATGAATGCCAAAGTTTCCATCACCTTCTCGGCTCCTTGTGCTTGTTTCCTTGCTTCTTCTAGTTGAGATCTAAGAGAAGGGACTTCTTCCTTGCATTGACCAATCTCTGCTTCTAGATTATTCAAGCTCTTAAGTCTTTGTTCAAGGTGGCTTGACAAAGTTTCTTCCCTTTTCTTTGCCTTATCCAATTCATTTGTTATATATATGACTTATTCATGATGCTTTCTTTTGTTTTGATGAAATTCCTCTTTAAGTTTGGCATGCTCCTCATCTCTTTATTGTACTTGAAGCTTGACAAAGTCAACTTCCTCCTTGTCTTGTATTGGTTACCATCTTGCGCTTTCTTCTTAAGTTCCTCATTTTCCTTTTTCAAACTGTTAATCTCTTCCATGGAAGCCATAAGTTTATTCAAGAGATATTCTTCAAATTCTTCTTTGTTCTCTTCATCTTCTAGGTATTCTTTAGCCTTGTTCTCATCTCTCTTATCTTTAGCTTCCTTAATGGATTCTGGACTTATTTCTTGTTTTCCATCATCTTCTTGACTAGAGATAATTTTCAATGCTCCTTTTGAGTGAAGATCATGAATTTTGTCCCATATGACTTTTGCTGACGAACATTTTTCAAAATTGGCCTTCATAGAATTTGGTAACCCATTCAAAATTTCCTTCATTGCTCTTGTATTGTACTCGTTGGATTCTTTGTCCATTTTTTCATTAGTAATCACTGATTTCCAAATTTAAATTCCTTGAGTCTTCAAGAAATTCCTCATTCTTGCCTCCCATATATCAAAATTTCCATTGAACAACAGAGCCTTCGCAAATTGATTGACTTCAATTTCGATGGTTGAGGAAGACACATATTTAGGAGAACTAGAGACTTTCTTCCTTGGCTTTTCCATTTGTCTCCTAATGATAAAACTTCAAGGTATTAGGCTTTGAGTGAAGGTATTAGCTCTGATACCAATTGTTGGAAATACTGAGAGGGGGGTGAATCAATATTTCTTTTCAATTGTTAATTTTACCAGCTAGATCACTTATATTTAGAACACACAATGAACAACGATGGAATAGATAATTTTATTAATTTCTTCCTTACAATAAGTAAAGTACAATAATGATATAAGGCTCCAACCCTAGATGAAGACTCCAATCTTCCAGGCTCCAACCTGTATTTTGCCAAGCACCGACTTGGTCTTTCCAAGGCTCCAACCTTGTCAATTTGAGGCACCAACCTCTAAGTATCCAACCCTATCTCTGGTATAGGCTCTGACCTAGTTTCTTGAGGACTCCAATCCTCTAGGGCTCCAACCCTATCTTCCAAGGCACTGAACTTGTCTCTATGAGGCTCCAACCTCTTGGGATCCGACCCTCAACTTCACTTCGTCAAAATATGTTTAGTTATTCTTCACGACTCCTAAAGTCTTCTTCAACGATCCCTGTCAATCTTCAGCAATGCCATCACTTAGTCTCCACGTCACTTCATCAATGACAACATTTTTCTTCACATGAAGGTATTGCCACTACTCTTCATGTTACACAAACAAAATCACCAAGGTCACCTCATGATGACTAATGCATCATGTTTTTCAATAATGTCTCCAATAGGATTGAATAGGTCTGCACACAATGTCCTTCAACAGTGTCTTGTAATCTGCTCAAGGGTCTTCTTCAAGGGCACTTTTGATTACTCTTCAAGGTCAACAAGACTGCAAGTATCCTTCAATAATGTTTTGGTGATGTGTACAAAGCCCAAACTATCTTCAATAGTGTACCAAATATATTCTTCAAGAGTATTCAATAAGCTGCTACAGGAATGTATAATAACTAGCCTTCAAGATTTCCTTAATTATCCTTTGATATATTCTTCAAAGCCCGCTCAAATGATGCTCCAAGACTGCTAATATACCATTGTTAAAGAAATTATCTACTTCACCAAGCACCTTTAGTGTTCTTGTTCACCATTCATCACATCATTGTTCCAAGTCCCTCACAAATCCGAACATTTATAGTGGTCTACACACCACAGATTCGAGACAAAAAAAGTGGCCACACAGTAAACAATATGAAATATACAACACAATTCTAAACTCGTAATTATCTTTTTGTGTGCTTCTAATCCATGTTCCTCACAAGTGTCACTGCCAGTCTGAGTTTTTACAAGTTACCCAAGGTTTGAGCCTCCACAGGCAGCAAGTCCGAAGTATTGATCACAAGTTCAAGAATCACTGCCCATAGGTTCAGCCCTTAAACAAGTCTGAGCCTCCCATAGAGTCACTTCAAGTTTGTCTAAGCTCTAAATATAACATGTCTTCTACCTAGTTTTACAACAGGTGACTATTATATAGTTTAAGGAAAGTTATGTGATCTTGTAGCCTTTTTCGGAGCTCCTAGAAGAGTTAAAGTATACCCACTGAAGCCTCAACCGGTCCACACTGTAATTTTCGGATTTCTGAGATGTTAAACCAAGTTTTCCACCGATTTGTGACTGTCCTCAAGGTGTTTTAACCCTAAACATAAATCTTTTTAGCCCAAAACAATGATTTAGAAATCCTCCTTGTTCTTCGTTGGTGTTCCTTGTCTTCTGAGATGTTTTTCACCGAAATTCATTTGTCAAATGAACAGTCTGAGCCTCATTTTTATATGAGTTTGACGTCAAGATGAAAGGATGCATCTTTCTGGAGGTAGGCCGACATGTGTAGGCTAGCACAGGTCGGCTCAAGGACATAATTATTTCCTTAAATTGAAAAATTCATAACTCCCAAACCGCTTGGAGTTTCCGACCAAGTAAGAGCTCGTTAAAAAGATAAACTTGTGCTCTAAAAGGTGGTGTAGGTTTCATAGTGAAACTCTGCCTCTATGGTAATAAAAAATATTTTTTAGTGTGACTAGTCATTTATTGGTGCATAATTGGAGGTAGGCAATGTAGAATTCTTCATGGATGGACTTCCTCTTATTAGGCTTCTTCATCATAGGCTCATCATGTCATCCATGTCATCATTTCATCAAGAGTTCTTCATGTCATGTCCCTAGACATTTTCCACATCATCAAATGGTCCTCCATCAACCATGTCATCTTGACATCATACTGGATCCAGTCATCTTCATTAAGAGTAAGCACATCATCATTAATGGCATCCTTATTAACCAAGAGGCATGATATTATCATATGGAACCAGCCATATCAAGAATATTGACATCTCATTCAATGTCATATTGACATCAATGACAACCTTAGGCAAACATGGTAACTTTCCCAAACTCATTAATGTTTTGCCTCTTATTTTATGAAAAATTGTAAAGTGTAGCACACATCCAATTATTAAAATATAATTCTAGTTTTTTTACTTAATTTACTTTTATATGTATCCTAATATCCCTGAATATTTCATAGTCTGAAAAGTTAAAGAAACAAAGGTACAAAAAAATACAAAGCATACATGTTTGAAATTAAATTCAGAATTATTGACAAACCTAAATTCCATAAAGAATATACCCAAAACTATAGCAAAATAAACTCTAAAATTTGAACTAGATGTTCCCAAATATCTTGGCTCAATATGGTTGAATTTTTGTTGTCGAACTTCCAAACAAAAATGTTATAGTGAAAATTTCAAACTGACCTATTTGAAACTGATATTAGGAGCATATAAGAACCTTAACTTCCTTAGAGCATATCCCTGAAATTGTGGTGAACCAATATATGAAATTTGATTTAGATTTTCCTAGATATGTATCCTCAACATTCTCTAGGCTTCACCATCGAAAACCTCTAGGAAAATTAGTGATAGAGAAAATTCCAAACCTTTCTATTTGAATATGATTTCAAGAGCATTCAAGAACCCTAAGTTCCTTAGAGAATATATACCAACATTTAGTGTGTTGTAACCCTAGAGACAACCTATGGCTGAGAAGAGGTCAATGCCTTGGAAATTTATACAAAAAGATAATAAATATTGTTTATTGTTCCGTTATGACTATTCAAAAATAATTTTCACTAGTAATGCAAAGGAAAATTTCTTGGAATAGAAATACTTCTCAAGATGGACTCACTCCCAATGAAAATGACTTCAAAATTGTAGCAGGGTGATATATAGAAAGAATAAGGCTCACAACAAAAGGTTGTAACCACAAAATATTTTATTTTAAACCTTAGTAGAATGCATGAGATACTTTGAAAATGTATGTTTGTATGGAAAAATGGAGCGCAAATTTAAGGTTATTTGATTTAAAATTTACAGGTACTGCGGGCAAAGTAAATCTGTATTATAAAATAACCAGCAACTTCATAACACTTTTCAAAAATAAGAGGAAACAACAAATGAATTAAAATAGCAAGAAACACGTATCATATCTAAAAGACAGTTTGGAATAATCCAGGAAGCTTTTATTAATCTCAAGAAAATATAACACATTATACAACAAATTTAAAAATTGTAGAAGGGTGATAGATATAAAGAAGAAGGTTAAAAAAAAAAAGGTTGCAACCATGGAATATTTTATTTTAAACCTTAGTAGAACGCATGAGATACCTTGAAAATGTATATTTGTATGGAAAAATGGGGCACAACTTTAAGGTTGTTTGATTTAAATTTTACAAACAATGTGAGCAAAGTAATTATATATTATTACGATAACCAACAACTTCATAACACCTTTCCAAAAGAAAAAGAAACAATAAATGAATTAGAATAGCAAGAAACACATATCAAATCCAAAATATAGATTGGAATCATCCAGTAAGCTTTAATTAATCTCAAGAAAAGATAACACATTACACAACAACTTTTTCTCTTTGAAGTCAAAATTCGGAACCCCAAATGGTTCTCCAAAGTATTTTTTTAGTGATATTACAAAGATGACAATTATAAAATTGTCAACTTCCATAAAATGCTTAAACTACTTTTAGAAACTACTCTAAACCCTATTCAATCGTCTTGAGGACTTAAACTTTAAAACTGAAAATACATTGATTCAAAATTGAAATATACAATATATGTAAAAATATTTCATCAAATAACATAAATGGTTGATTTCCATTGAATGAATTGTGATTTCTGAGCAGGATCGCTTGTAGAAGGTCTAGGTTCAAATCTTTCACTTGGTGACATTAATGCTCTTCACTTTTTCTAGATTTTTCATTAGGGTCGACATTAGATTAATTAGATTAAATTTTAAATATTAAATGTTAAACATTACATTTACATTTACATTTATGTTTACGTGTTTACCTGAGATAATCGATGCATGTAGTGTACACAAAGACAAACCTCCCAGATCCAAATTTATTAAATTTAATAATATTAATATTATAATATATTAGTATGAATAATATAATTAATAATAATATTAGTATTAATCTAAAAAAATTCTGACCTGGTATAATTTAATCAAGAGAGGCTTCATCAGCCCTTCCATCTGTATTATCTGTAAAAAGGAAGGAGAGTCTACAAATAATTTGTTGAATGAATTCCATTTCACTTCCAAAATATATAATTGGACCTTCCTGGTCTTCAATTCCACGGACAGGGACCCCTTCTCTCTTTTCATCTCCTTGGATCAATGGCGCACCTCCTTCTCCAATCATCCACTAATCAATCTCACTTGGTACCTTCTGCCAGGAATCATCTGTTGACCCATTTGGAAAGAAAGAAATGTAATAATTTTCAGAGAATAGGAAAAAAAGGAGGAAAAACTTATTCATTCCATAAAACAAACTCTATGTGAATCTGGTGCCATAGCCATTTTTCCTGATCCTACCACCCCCCCCCCCCACCCAGGAGGATCTCTGCATCTTATCTCGGTTAGACCTATCCATCCATAACAACCCTTTGAAACAAAATATTTCCCTAGCTCCTTCGTCTCACCTCTTGAACCCAATTATATCAAATTAAACTATGATGGGGCATAAAAAGATAACCCAGGCAAGGCGGGATTCAAAGGTGTTTTTAGAGATAATTTAGGCTAAATACTCTGGATTTACTATGGAAATCTTGGACACTCCACCAACAATGCAGCAGAGCTTCTGGCCTTAGTTCATGGAATGGTCATTGCTAGGGAATCAAACTTTTGGCCTTTATTCGTTGAAGGGGATTCCATGGTAGCTACCCAAGACTATAAAAAGCTCCAGCAAGGCAGAAGTACTATCTAGGTCTTAGACAACTAGAGACTCAATAAAATCCTTCAAAGGATTGAGCTCCACATTAGCCTTGCCAAAGGCGTCACCTTCCAAGTTGTTAGACGCAAGGCCAACCAACTAGCATATTTGCTAGCAAATGTGGGATTTAATGGTAAAACCCACCTCCTATCCAAATCATGGGAAGCCTTCGATCAGATAGATGTCAGAAAATCATGTTCTAGCATCATGGATAATGAAGTGTCGGTTGAGGCAAAAACTATTCCCATCGAATCATTTCCCCTCCCTTGAGGAAATCATGACCCAAACCTCCCTTAACCTCGTTTCTCTCCATCCGTATGAGAGCTCCTATGGCTTAGCCTTTTTCAGCTGCCTAAATGGCCTCTCCATCTATCGCATTTACTTCCCATTGTCGAGATCCGAACCAAACGTCTTTTCTCCCCTTCGTACCTCTCGTCTCTCCTCTCTCCCTCACGCCTATATAAGCCATTACCTCCCCACCTCTGTCTCATTCCATTTTGAGTTATGTTACCCCTATCTCCATATTCCCTGGCTGCCCTCTTCTTTCCTTTCTTCCACACCTGGCCACCCATGTTTACTCCGCGACCTGAATCTCTAGCCTTGTACCTACATCTCAGAGCTAATCTTATGGCTCCCCAAAGATCTAATGCCCCTCTCCAGGCCATAGGTGGAAGAGGCCGAGGTTACTATTGGAAAATCCCCAATCACCCCCCAATTACGCGGGCGGAAGTTGCTGCTAGGAACACGACCATGGCATATACTGAAGAAAACAACCAAGAGATGAAAGACCAGATTGAGAAAATTGAGGATAAAGTAAGGTCTATCCGCAGAAGAACCCCAACTGAGATAGTAGATGAGGCCTTCAAGTGGTTTCCCGACCCTGCCCTCACCAGAGCCAAGGAAAACCTGTTTATCTGTGCCATTGAGCTCCATTGGAAAACCAAGAAAATGCTTGCACTGGCTTTGCAAGATCAACATGACCACAATAATATCCTGGAGAGTAAAATCGACTCTCTTATAGATAAATTCGTCATGTATGTCGAAAAGGTGCACCACCATTGGTTCATAGAAAAGAGCTCCCCTCACTATGCTCTCCTAAAGCATCGGACCGTGACTCACCATCTCCACCCAGTGACCAAGGCTAAGGGTGTTGATCCGTATGTTACTCGAAACTTCTCTAGGTAGGTTAGCCCTGGAGGTACTGAACCCTCTTCCAGCGGAAAGTTGCAGCAAGGTTCCAATGATAGATTCACACCGGAGTACCCCATCAGTGTTGATGACTTCCAGTTGGAAGATGTGGTTTAATCTTGCCCCTGGCCCTTTGCATTCCAAGTTCAATATTCTCTAGTTTTTGCGAATGTATTAACAAATATGTTCAGTTCAATTTCAAATGCGAGGCCAAAAAGCCTTTTTTTCTTTGGAAAGAATCCCTGTTTTGGTTACAGCTCTACCTCCCTTTGTATATTTCCTTGTAATACCATTCCCAAAGGGAAAAAAATATAGTTCAGAGTGACATATGTAGGAAGACAATGGTTTGGATACATGTCTGGTTTTGAATTTCCTATATGAATAAAACTATCTTATTTACAATCCCCGATAGGGGTGCCACACGGGTGAAGGAAAAAGTGAGGTGACACGCACTGACATGTACCACATAGTCACCAGATAATCAAACCGACATTGGGCCAATGCAACAGTACATAACCACGCCAGCTTTTATGACTGCTAGCAATTTCGGTGATAGTCAACTAATGTTTTCAGAAAAACTTGGGAAATAGCACCGCCGGGTGAAGGGGTTAATGAATGTCGAGGTTAGAAAAAGCTGCATTGTTTCTCGGTTGAAGGTTCAGGCGAAAGGTGCAGGTGCAGAGGGGAAGAACAAGCTTGGAGCTTTGCGACGAAAAATATACACCTGTTATGTCATATATCTCCTAAAAATGGATGCCTCGTCTAATTTGAATTCTATTGCGCCCTACTCTGTTCCGGATGGATGTTTCCAATTCTCTCAGAACTTGCAAGGATTTCAATTTAGCATTCATAGCTTGAATGAAGTTAACAATTATAGCTTTAGCTTGAATTGTGGTTACATTGTCTGCATAGACCTGCCAGGGGTTATAAGTTTAACTGTGTTCTTGTCGCCTAGTTCATTTAGGGTTCTAGTTGGGGTTATAAGCCTAATGTTTCTGGTTCCAGTCGGGGTTTTAAGTCTAATTGTGTTATTGTCGCCTAGTTTGTTTCCGATTGCAGACGGTCTTCATTCTCGGGTCTCTATGGTTAATTTTTGTTTTTACATTTCCTTTTGTTCTTGTTATATGATAGATAATGACAGGCTTCAGACCCAGAATCTACAGGATTACGAATTAGCCTGTATGGCCTATAATGACTATCTTGACACTACGGCTCAACATTACCCTCTTTCTGTCTCTGTACATCTGCCATCTCTCAGTCATAAGGTTGGCTTCTTGTTGGGGTAAGGGGTAATTCTTCCTAACCTTAGATTGCAGTCTTGCATGCATAGTCTCTGGTCGCAGTCTTGTAGTCTTGCATTCATAGTCTCTGGGTGTTCAAAATATGGGTGTCAAAGTCAGTCAACATGTCTCTTTCCCTACCAAAGTCTATCAACCTTTCTCTTTCCTTGCCGAAGTCTAAGTGTTGTGGGTTGGCCATGCACTTCTACCCTACCCTCAGCATGGAGACCGTAGGTGGGCTTCACTATATTTACTATGAGGAGGCAACACCCACTTCTGTGGGTCCTTTTAATTGTTGTTTTTACAAAACAGGTATTGAATCTATGTTACAGTACACAAGACTCTATAAAGTTTTTACAGGTGTTGTTTAAGTATTCACCAAGATACAACTACATCACTGTCAGAGGAAACAACATATAAAGATGGTTAAAACGGTTAAAAAATAGGACAAGGGAAAGGGGAAGCAGAAGCAACCTATGTGCACAGTGCGAATTGGGAAAAGAGGAAGAAAATCAAAGGAGTTCATGGAAAACCTCTTTGATGCATACTCTCTAGGTAACCCTCCACAGGTCAATAATTTGATTGCCGGTTGGGAAAGAGAAAGCAATACTAAAGAGGAAAGAGAAATCCAGGAAGAGGCATTGGAGTTCATCAAAGACCTTGGTAATACTAGAGGAAGGTTGTCCCTCTTTCACTATTCCATTCACACTTACTAGACAATAAAATGTGGTCTAGCTAAGGCTCTTATGAGTATTCAGGAAATAGGAGGAGACCTAAAGGTTACCTCTACACTGCAGGATATTAAAAGTGAGATTCAAGAAATCCGGGTATCCCAACAACATGGATTAGTTCGTCTCGGCCGTATAGATTGTCGGTTGCAAAACATGTAGCAGGTGGATATGACCAAATCAGCTGTGAGGATCCAACTCCAATAGAATCTCTTCGGATGACTGACACAGTATTTTCTATGGTTTTGCCATACGTATTTTGCAGTTAGCATTTACTTTTTATAGTTTTAGTATATCAGATATAGCTGCTAGTAGAAGACTAAAGTTGTTTCAATACCATATGGATTTTAATGCTTTAAGGTGGCCAACATACCTTGAGGCCACCAAGTTTTGATATGTTGAACCTGCTCCTTTTTTATAATAGAAAATAGACAGGTACTGCTAAACTTACCAAAAAAAAAAAAAATCTTATTTACAAAATATATATATATATGTGTGTGTGTGTGTGTGTGTATTAATCTTTTAATATTAATAGTAGGTTATTTGGCCCTTAGGCTTCACCTAAATAAAACATCTTTTGTGAGTGTTGTTAAATATAAAGAGTATGGAGTAAATATAAAAAGAGGTTTTATTTTTAACCATACCTTTGGTTTATTTATATTTATATTTATTTACCATACCTCTTTTATTTACGCCCATAGTATTTAGTTCATGGTATTAATAATGACTTGTTCCATGGTATTTGGCCCATAGGCTTCACCTAAATAAAATTTCATTTTTTTAGTAAATATAAAAAGGCTTATGGAGTAAATATAAAAATTGGTTTTTTTTATTGACCATAAGACTAGTCTATTTATATTTTTAGTTATTTACCATAATTCTAGAGTAAGTATAAAAAAACGTTTTATTTATTTACTATATCTCTAATTTATTTATATTTTTATTTATTTACCATATCTTTATTTTTTATTTACCATATATCTGGTTTATTTATATTTATATTTATTTACCATACTTTCTTTTTGAGTGTTGCATGTTTACATTACATTTCTCACATTACATCTACACATGTATCTTATATTCACTTGATATATATCTTATACTAGAACTACAGAACGCCTAAAAAAACATGAAATCACCAAGTACCGGGTCTGAAGTACTAATTTGGATTTTCAATGGGAGAATATGAAATCACAATGGAAATGGTAATCAATATGCATTAAACCATAAACTTCTTATCTGCGTAGTTTTCTTTGAGAACCATTTTCAATTGTGAGACATGGAGTATTACTATTGAAGTTATATAGCCTACAACGAAAATTATGTAGTTTATAAGTAAATACAGTACAGGATTCCCTACAGTGTAGTTTATGTAGTTTAAAATGGAAGAGAGACAGGTGTAAATAAGCTAATATTTCTCTTCCACTTTGAAAATTTGTATGCTGTTTAGAAGTAAGTTTAAAAATAAATACAATGAAGGATTCCTTATTGGCAATCAGTAAGAGTTTATCTTATCCATATTAACAATCAATAAGAGTTTAACTGGCTACTCTACATTCCATTTCGCCTTTCATTGCATTCAAATTAAATAAAGGAAATGGACATTAAATTTGATAGGAAATTGAATGTGCATCTGAATAACAAATGAGAGGAGACTAAGACACACAATTTATGGTAAATGGACTTGAGCTCCAAAATTTGTAAAATGTTGTATTGGAGCATATTAAATTTATTGACAAGCAATTTCCATTCACATAACCAATAGATAGATTGCTTCTCCGAAATCCGGAATCAAAATAATGAAATTACGTCAAATTATTTATTCAACCACCACTTCAAATACAGAGAATAATACTCGAATGGAAAGGAGTTGGGATGCGTCTAGGATGAACGTCAAACCTTATCCTACTTGGAAACCTCTCCACTGTTGTTTTTTCAAAGCACGGTTTTATGTTAATAATTTATTTTTTTTATTTCAAATATGGTGTAATGTTAATGGACTTACTAGGTAGAAAATTTTTACATCAATTTAGTATCTAATTTTATCATTAAATAATAATAAGAAAAAAATGACATACAAAAATTGTTTTTACAAAATCATAAATCAATTATATATATATATAATTTTTTAAAAAACTTAACATAAATATTTTAATATTTTTTAATATTTTTTTTAAATATTTCTAAATTCAAAAATGTCAAGTATTTTTTTCAAATCTATTGATAATTGTTAAAATAATCTCTGTCACCAACACTAATAATTATATATTTACTTTATATAATATTAATAATAATATAATTCTAAGATTAAGGTTAAGTTAGATCTTTTTATTTGTGGGGCAAGGGATTATTTTTATACAATATTATAATAACAAACTAATTTTAAGGTCACTACCAAATTAGATATGAAATTGGTGTTTGAGACTTTCTTATTGATAATTTATCAAAAATATTAACAATTGTTAAAATTATTTTTATCACAAACACTAATAATTATAATAATAATAATTTAATTTTAAGATTAAGGACAAGATGAAGCTTCTTGTTTGTGGGACAAGGGACTATCTTTACACAATATAAGGAGCAGGAGGGGTAGGAAGTCTAATGCAGAAGTGCTGCAAGATATTGCTCAGGTATATGAATCAGGGAATCCGGCTAATATTAAAACAAAAATTCATGGGTGGGAAGTCCAATCAGATAGTGAGGATGAGGACATGGAAGCTCAACTTGCTCAAATGGATTTTATAACCGATCCAGGCAGTACTGAAGGTTGCGTTTCTCTCTTTCAACAGTCAGTGAAGAATTACTGGAAGATGAAATGCCTTCTTGCCAAGGCTATGGCATGTCAAGAGAAGAGGGGTCTCAACTCTTCAATTCTGTTTGAACTGCATCAAATTAATATGGATATGCATGCCATGTTCAAAGCTCAGACTCAATTGAATGATAGGATTGGTAAGATAGAAAAAAAGTTGCAACTCACTCAAAGTAGACCGCAGGTGTTGGGAACCACTGCTAATGCTCCAGTTTCTGTGGATCTTTCTGGTTAACTATTTCAGATTTCTAGAATTTTGGACTTTGTTAGTTTAACTACTTGTTTTATTTGTAAATATTATGGACATGTTGTAGCTCTTAATGCTGTAAGTAGCAGGATAAGAAAATTTCGTTTTTGGTTTGCTTTTAACTTGATGCGGTGGCCAACAGACCTAGTTTCCTACGGGCAATTTGAGGTCATTGTATTTGTTCTTTCTTGTATGACAATCTGCCCTATATATTTTGGATAATAGAAAGGTACTACTAAGCTTACAAAATAACAATAATAATAATAATTTAATTTTAAGGTCACTTCAAAGGTAGATATCAAATTGGTGTATAAGACTCCCTTGTTTGCATGACAAAGAACCAACTTCAAAGCCACATACCAAATTGGTGTGTAAGACACTTTCAGCTTCAAAACCAAATACCAAATTTATGTATGAAACTCTTTTATTTGAAAAAAAAAAACTCACTTTAATATAACTATTAAACTACTAAAATATACATAAATATACATATTCTAGTCACTTTAAATTTGAAACCAATAATCTCTTAAAAAAACATATTCTTAACTATTAAATCTACTCAAATTACCTTTAATATACATATACCTACTATTAAGTGCTCATCTTTTTAAGTGCTCCAATCTCTCCTTCACATGCTAATAAAACGTTTTATAATAACAAAAAGGCATTTAGTAAGAAGCTTACTCTTTTTACTCAGACGATAAAATAACTACTTGCCAAACATAAAAAAATATTCCAAACGCAGGAAGGGGGTCTTTAATTACTTTTAAAAGGAAACTTACCTTATATTCCATGACAACTATCCAAATTTTTTAAAAAGGGATCCTTGCGTTAGGGACTGACGTTGGAAGGTGTGTTCACATTTACTTTGGAATAAATTTTCTAAAGTAAAATGCATTGATCTTTAATAAAAACTAAAGATTGGTGAGATATTTACTGGAACGTGTGTTCAAATTTAGTTTGGAATATTTTTTCCAAAGTAAAATGCGTTGATTTTTAAGAAAAAATCAAGTTTGGTGAGATGTTTATTGGATCTGTTAGCCACCTGTAAAATTTGATTATACCAAAAGGTGGCTACATCTGTTTTGAGCCTTCAAGGAACAATTTTCATTACTAAAAATTGTTGGCTCTTGAAGACTCTTGAAGGTCTCATGCTTCTGTCCAGATCCTACACTGCTGTTTACATCTCAAAAGACTCCGAAATCCTGCTCATTTCCAAAGCCAAATACTGCTGCAAGCCCATTTTTCCCTTCCTCCTCTTCAAAAACTAACCTCTTTTTCTATTCCTCCATTTCCCATAAAAACCCCTCATTTTTAAGTTTCTCCCCTTTCCACTTCGTAAAAACCCTTGATAAGGTTTTAAGACTCACTCTTAACCTTATTGAAAGCCTCAGATCCCTTTCAAAATCCTTGAAAAACCATCAAAATGAATATTTTCCATGTATTGGACTTAAGCCCCCTCGGGCTAAGTCTTTAACCCTTTTCTTCCATACACTCACACCTTGGAACTAAGCGCTAACCTTTTTCCGGCACTTATCACATCGCAAACACAAGAGCGCAAGTCTTTATGCGCCTATAAAAGTTCCGATGCGATCACGCAATCGCATCGCAATATTCCAATGAGAAGATTAAAGCACCCTGGCCCTATCTGCGATTTGCGATTTCCCCGATGCATCTCCCGCCGTCGATCTGATCTGCAAATCGACGATCTATATTTTATTGCATCGTAACTCCATCCGATCGTACGCATCACATCAGCCCTTCGCCCGATCGCGCGATCCCATCGCAAATTCTCACATCGCGTCCACCTTTTTGCTCCGTCGATTGGCCTCTTCCCCGATTTGTTTCTCCACCGTCGATCTAATATGTAGATCGACGGCCTCCATTTCATCGCATCGCATGTTTTAATCGGCCCATCTACTCGCCACCCCCCATTGCGATCCCCCGATTGCGATTTGCCGATTGAATCCGGACCATTCACGTGTCCAGATCGGATGGTCTGAAATCATCCTTACTTGTTCTATTCCGTGCTTTTCTTTTACCTCTTTTTGAGTAAATCTCCACCGTTGGATGTTTTCATCCAACGGCTATGCTCCTCTCCCACCCTCTGAAGCAGTTAAAACCTAAAACGCAATATTTCCTAATGTTTTATTTATTTTGCAGGTTTAAATAGTTTTTCCCATAAGAAAGCCGAGGGTCGGGAAAGACGTTTCCTGTGCCTTTGATTCATTAAAAGGAAGCCGTTCACAGGGTTCAAGATTTATGTTTCGTCGATGCTCTATGAGCATTGATGCCGAGAAGGGACCTGCGCGGCCTGCACATCGACAAGACATTGTGATTTAATCACATTTAAAAGAGTATCAGTTCTTGAAGACAGAGCACAGCAGAATGAAGATTGAAGACAGAATTGTGGGGATGATGGCTAAGAATGATTATCAAAAGCCTAATCCCCCCAAATTAAATGCATTTAAGGGAAATCATAAGTGTTTAACAGACAGAAAGGCCTCCACTGCCACATTTGAGGCGAATTGATTCCTCAGCTACCACAGAGCCACCTATTGCCTCAAACCTTTCAAAACAGAGGCTGAAGTTATTGCAGAACCAAATATTTTGCCTCAGCGCAGCCAGGAAGTTACTTCTGCAAGGAAATCAATGCAGAAATATTTGCAGAGTTACTCCAAACATTAAACTTCTTCATCGAGCCCCTTAAAGGCCAAGAAGTCATGAATCTGTATCAATTATCCTTAGAGATCATTCTTCTATAAATAATTCTGTAGAAGATGAGAATTTGTTGGTTAGTTGGTTGGTTATTGTTTGATCACAAGCTGGAATACTGAAACTCTTTGAAATAAGTACATAGTCCTTTGAAGTTGAAGAATAAGTTGAAGTCTTGGAGGTCTTGATGATGTTGTTGCATGTTTGTTCCTGAGAAGGCTCTATCATTGGATCCATGAGCTTTGCTATTGGTGAAGTATTATGAACTGTTTAATGTTCTTCCCCTGTTTTCATTATGTTCCATAATTTCTTACTACAGTAGGTTGAAAGTTTTAGGCTAAGAAATGACTCTTAGAAGCACCTTAGACCTGTTCATCCTTCACTGTTTTATGTTTTCTTCTGTTGAAGTATTTCAGAGGCTTTAATCTTTCTCTTTAGTCTTCATGCTCGTTTATTTCCTTAATAGTTTGAACAGTTGGTTTCAGCATGATTTATGGTCCTCCTTGCTTGTCTGCTACCACTTAAAAACTATGATTGAAGTCTCCCTTTGAAGTTCTTTGCTTACAGTGAATCAAAGAGGTTTGTTTTGATCTTGCCCTTTGTCCTCACTTAAACAGTTGGCTTAAAGGTCATTATAATTATGATCATAGATGTTTTTAGGTGTTCCCTCTTCTACGACTGCAATTATTAGTGAATCTTCTATGTTTTCTAAGTCATTTGAAATAAAATATTTGAGGAAATAAGGTGTTCCCTGAATCTTAGATTTCATTTTAAAAGTTGTTTTGAAATAATTATTTTCTTAAAGGTGTGATTTGTATAATTTATGGTTAGCCCTGTCTATCAAAGAGCTCTTTTATTGTTCAAGTGGTGCTTTCAAATTCCCTTTGTTTGAGAATTAAAATTCTCTTTCCAAATCATTAATGTTCATCTCATTCCAAAAACAAAAGGATCCTGTGACCAAGTTAGATTTTCCCTTCGATATCCCATATCCATTGATGAGTTTGTTATGACCTTTTCTTGACTCCATTGCCCAATGAACCAGATATTTCTCTGTCCTATATATCTTTCCTAGACCTTTCATGTTCTGTTGTATCAATTCAACCCAACCAAACAAACAAACACCTGCACTTAATAACTAGTCTAAAACCAATACTCAAAGCACACAAGATAAACCTTTGTAGACAAACATTTGAGAGATCCCTCTCTGAGAACAGGAGGACTAGATCCTGGAACTCTAAAGATTGGTTCTGATGTTGCCTTGTCTTTTGATTTGCCAAACTATCAAAACACGGGACACCAACATAATGGCGATCACGGTGGGACCACTGAGTTCATAGTTTCCTAGCAACCTCTTATAGACTCATTAGTCTTTCAAAAAACCATAGAAACTCAGAAAAACCCAAAAATATTTCAGTTTGGCTCCATAATAAACATGGTGGTGGAACCATAAAAACACTTTACCTTTACAAAAGCTAAAAAATTTCCAACTGGTGACTCCACTGACCTCTAGTAGCCCTATTACCCTTCCAGTCCTTGTAGACTCCCTTTGGAATGCATTGAGCAAGCCCAATCATGTTGTTGGTGGACAAAAATTTCCAAAATCTTCCACCTGGGGACTCCACAATCACAAAAGACCTAATAACTCCACTGGCAGAAGACTCTGAACTGGTTAGAAAGATACAGTGACCTCAAACACAAACTCAACCATTACAAGACCTAGACAATGAGCAATATATAGATGATGATCAAGACTTTATAGAAGAAGGTGAAAAAAACTATAGAGAAAACAATAAACAAAAATTGCTGGTCATAATGGGGAAAATGGTGTACATACTTGGGAAAATATTCGAAAGGTATGAGGCTAATTTGAATATTTATGATCTATAGTAGCCCATGCTCCTTTAAAATCAAGAACAAACCCAAAAATTACAAGATATGTGTGTTGAACAAGATTACAATGAGAGCAATGAAGAACGTTGTCAGGAAACTCCTGTTTGCCTACCTATTTCTTGTATTATGCTATTAAGAGAACTTCATAACCAAATTGCAAAAAATTATAATAAGCAGTGCCTTGAGGAAAACATAAGCCATTGTGAACCCACAAAATATGAAATAGGAGAAGAGACAACACAACCACGGTCTCTGCCTTTATGTTATGACTCATTTCAGATTATCAAAGAAAAATGGCATCCTGACAATATACTTGAAACAACTCATGAACCTTACAGTCAAAGTGACTGCCATGAAAATCATGAGGTGTTGTTTGAAATTGAGATAGATCAGGAAAAGGAAGATAATCCTAAAAATTCCCTTGCAAACACAAGTAATGATTCCCTAGAAGAGGCTCAAGAAGACATCCATCCCCAAAACCAGTTAACACAAGAGGGAAAGGACCGTTGTTCTTCTGTCCAAAGCAAAGAGAAAATTCCTTCTCTTTTTACAGAGGAAGAAATTGATCAGATATTAAATAAACAGCCAACCCTCAATTCTTTATTAGAACAAAACACCCCTGCTCATTTATCTACTAAATCTTGTTGTCTTGGAACAAAAAACAAACTTGTAGAAAAGCTCAAAGAGGAACAAAATGATAACCCAATATTTTTTATTGGTGAAATTATGTATACTAATGATTTTTCAACTTCTGATCAATCTGATGCTGACGATGAGCTCCAAACAGAAAGGGTGAAAATGTGAAGTTGGGAAACACTTTTTGCCCTTTTTTGACGTTGAAAATTGTAATTTTCTATGTTTTTCAACTTCAACTCCACTAAACTGCATATACTTGAAATTTTTAGGCAAACATAAATAGTCACTTTATCATCCTTTACTTTTTTTAGGGAAGGTTATTCATTTTTTGGAAAAAAACCGTAGCATCATAATCTGCATATATTGCACTAGTGCATAGACTATTTTTTGGTAATTTTCGGATTAGATCACTATTTTTTATTATTTTTTGAAATGGACGAAGACAAAAAAACAGTGATGTTTCAGTACATTTTATCATCCTTTGATTTTCTTTACAATGTGATCGTCAATAAGAAAAATGAGAGTACCCTTTTGAAGTAGACAGGGAGAGGAAGTGCAGTATGATTTTTTTGAATTTTTTGGTGTCCTCATTTGAAAGTTATTGAATTTTCATTCAGTGCAATTTTTCGAACAATGAAATTCCATAGTGACACAGTTTAGTAAAACATAAATAAAAAATTGAATTTTTTAACGAAACTCCATAAATATTACATCATCAAAAACTACATTTAGAGATGAATCTAATGGTACTTGGTCCGGCATAAAACATTTTTTTTTTGTAGGTGTTCTGTCCCTCCAAAGTTGCAGGTTTCTTAAAACTGCAGAATTGTTTGAGTTTTTCGTTGACCAGAAACTCTCGGCCGAGAAAATGTCTCGGACGAGAAATTTTTAAAACTCTCGATCGAGAAATTTGAAACTAGTTTAACCCGCATAAATTTAGATTTAACTGCCCGGGAAAACTCTCGGTTGAAAGTTTAAAAACTCTCGGACGAGAGTTTGCACCCTGAGAGTTTGTTCAATAAAACTCTCGGCCGAGAGTTTTCTAAACTCTCGGTCAAGATTTTGTGGATGTGGTGGTGGAGAAGGATACCAAAGGAAGGTCAATCAAATTATAAATAGTGGGACAGGTGGCATCGGAAACAATAGCAATGGCTACATAAATGCAATTTCATAATAATGTTTTCGTTGATTTGTTCAAACAATTAGAAAATTTTGACATAACATTTCTACCCTTCCCTTATGTATGCTTGGTAATGGACCTATAAGGCCTTTTCACATCCTCATCTTATTTATTTGTATGTGATGCATTTTTAAGTTTTACCCTTATCATTTGTCCATTCATGATATTTTATTGTTCATTTCATTTTTTTTTTTAATTTAAAAGAAATTATAACATTGAATTGTATTTTATTTTGCATTTCACTTTTTTTTTTTAATTTAAAAATGTGTTTATATAATTTTAAGAGTATAACTAAATTATATATTAAATGGACGAGTGTATACTATTTTTTTGGGATATATTAAGTGAGTGTGTTTGTCTTATTTATTATGAATATATTTATCTAATAAATTTAATTTATAATAAAATAAATATGTATATTTTAAAAATATATAAAAAAGTGGATGTGTTAATAGTTTATAAATTTGCTAATTGAAAAAAATTCCAATTTCTTTTAAATTTCACATGTTTTTAATTAGTTAAATAATTATTGCAATATACTCTAGTATTTAATTAATGCTTAACTTCTAAACTCTCGGTCTATAAAATGAAATGTAGTGTATGGCATGAAAATCAAAATGTGAATAAAGGTATTTAATTTGAAGACTTGGGAAGCCACTTAGTGAACAACTAGTGTGGAAATATCAATTTCTGAGAGTAATATCACCTATCAATGATGAAAATAGACCTTGGGTACTTCTCTAGTTAAAATTCTGAGAGCAATTTGTTATAGTAGATAAGAGTTTACTCACTAATAAGAAAAAGCAATGAAAATATTCCCAAATATGTACTTCGTTCAGTTACGTATTACTTTTTCTTATTAGTGAGTAAACTCTTATCTACTATAACAAATTGCTCTCAGAATTTTACCTAGAGAAGTACCCAAGGTCTATTTTCATCATTGATAGGTGATCTTACTCTAAGCAATTGATATTTCCACACTAGTTGTTCACTAAGTGGCTTCCCAAGTCTTCAAATTAAATACCTTTATTCACATTTTGATTTTCATGCCATACCCTACATTTCATTTTATAGACCGAGAGTTTAGAAGTTAAGCATTAATTAAATACTAGAGTATATTGCAATAATTATTTAACTAATTAAAAAAATGTAAAATTTAAAAGAAATTGGAATTTTTTTCAATTAGCAAATTTATAAACTATTAACACATCCACTTTTTTATATATTTTTAAAATATACATATTTATTTTATTATAAATTAAATTTATTAGATAAATATATTCATAATAAATAAGACAAATACACTCACTTAATATATCCCAAAAAAATAGTATACACTCGTCCATTTAATATATAATTTAGTTATACTCTTAAAATTATATAAACACATTTTTAAATTAAAAAAAAAAAGTGAAATGCAAAATAAAATACAATTCAATGTTATAATTTCTTTTAAATTAAAAAAAAAAATGAAATGAACAATAAAATATCATGAATGGACAAATGATAAGGGTAAAACTTAAAAATGCATCACATACAAATAAATAAGATGAGGATGTGAAAAGGCCTTATAGGTCCATTATCAAGCATACATAAGGGAAGGGTAGAAATGTAATGTCAAAATTTTCTAATTGTTTGAAAAAATCAACGAAAACATTATTATGAAATTGCATTTATGTAGCCATTTCTATTGTTTCCGATGCCGCCTATCCCACTATTTCTAATTTGATTGACCTTCCTTTGGTATCCTTCTCCACCGCCACATCCATAAACTCTCGACCGAGAGTTTATAAAACTCTGGTGGGACCCACGGTGAACAAACTCTCGGGGTGCAAACTCTCGTCCAAGAGTTTTTAAACTTTCAGCCAAGAGTTTTCCTGAGCGGTTAAATCTAACTTTAGGCGGGTTAAACTAGTTTCAAATTTCTCGGTCGAGAGTTTTAGAAAACTCTCGGCCGAGACATTTTCTCGGCCGAGAGTTTCTGGTCAACGAAAAACTCAAACAATTCTGCAGTTTTAAGAAACCTGTAACTTTGGAGGGACAGAACACCTACAAAAACAAAATGTTTTATGTCGGACCAAGTACCGTTAGATTCATCTCTAAATCTAGTTTTTGATGATGTAAGATTTATGGAGTTTCGTTGAAAAATTCAATTTTTTATTTATTTTTTACTAAACTGTGTCACTATGGAATTTAATTGTTCGAAAAATTGTACTGAATGAAAATTCAATAACTTTCAAGTGAGGACACCAAAAAATTCAAAAAAATCATACTGCACTTCCTCTCCTTGTCTACTTCAAAAGGGTACTCTCATTTTTCTTATTGACGATCACATTGAAAAGAAAATCAAAGGATGATAAAATGTACTGAAACATCACTGTTTTTTTGTCTTCGTCCATTTCAAAAAATAATAAAAAATAGTGATCTAATCCGAAAATTACCAAAAAATAGTCTATGCACTAGTGCAATATATGCAGATTATGATGCTACGGTTTTTTTCCAAAAAATGAATAACCTTCCCTAAAAAAAGTAAAGGATGATAAAGTGACTATTTATGTTTGCCTAAAAATTTCAAGTATATGCAATTA